>CM063503.1:16146793-16219293 GCA_032207245.1 Pardosa pseudoannulata | reverse complement strand
TCTATCTAAAATAGAAATCAAATAAAAAGATCGAAGTATCAGAAACTTATTCTTAAAAACAACAGTACTGGAATACTGGAATACATACTGGAATAACAAGCATATTTAAAAAAAAAGGATAAATTGAGGCTTTCTATATACTTTAAAATACATTGTATGTAAAATTTTAAAATAGTCTGGAAGAATAAAATTTTGCAAATCAGATTAGCAAGGATTGAGTGAAATTTTCAGAAAATAAGCTTATTAAATAGAACCTGCAATGTAAATTAGTTTTTAAATATCCTGTACTAGTAAATCAATGAAAGTCTCTAATACCTGAGAATTTCAAAGACTGTTCTGCTAGTTTGAGGCATTAAATATTATATCAGATATGGCTATTCATTACATGCTATCATTTAGTATAATTTATTTTAAAATCTAGTTTTTTTAAAATTATTTAAAATTTATTTAAAATCTAATAATTTTAATTTAAATATCTGTGTCACAACCACCTCTATAGTTGTCTAATGGTTTGGTTTGGTTTGGATTGGAGCTCTACTATCCACTCTTGCTATCCGAGGGATAATGTGACCGGGACTTACTGCTTAAAGCCGACTTCAAACGCTTACGAACATTCATGCCAGAAGAGGGAATCAAGCACGCGGACTCCGGTATCGCAAAACAACACCTTACTGTTTGGCAATGAACATTTGAGATAGGTAATTAGAAGCAGGAAGAAGTACTTAAAAGCAATTTCATTTCATGGTCCCGATTCATTGTGAACGATGAAAATTGTGATAGGACAGAAGCATTATTATATTACTGAATTACCAGATAAAACTGAATAGATACTAGAATTCTTTCATTAGTATATTTTTATTAGTGCTATCAGAATACTTTGATAGTATCTTACGGCAAAGGCGATACGGTATAGACTCCTGGTGGCTAAGTTAAGTTGGTATAAAATCTGTTTATAATGTATGTTTCATTAGAAAATAGTTAACGACTCAATAGTAATTTTTCTTGTGTTTTTTATTGCTCATATTTTATGATGGTTAATGTTCTAAACTATTATAAAAGTGAGTCAGTTGTAAACCTGTTTAATCTTCAAATGCTCCATTGGTTTTTTCGATGTAGTTTCTCCAAATTAACGTTTGGTTTTTATTATAGTGGTGGAATAACGACGTAAAATAATATTCCCCATAACTTTGCTTTTATAATGAATGCATTATGTTAAATTATTAGCAACCAATATTTATTTTTTTAGATGAACGTTTTTTAAGTATATTGTACAAGTTATAATTATTAATTGTATTAATTAAAAGCGTATTATATAACTGCTTAAATTTGATATATTTAGTTAATATTATTTTGTAATACATTTTTTTCATTTAGTATAATTAATTCGTTAAATTACAATCTTAATGGTAAGCTTAGAATGCTAATTGTGACATTTTGTTCCCAGGTCAATTTTCATTTCAGCATTCGAAATATCTAAAATAAAGTTATTTAAATGTGTGTGTCTCACCCGGTTTCTAATGCTGTCAAATGAATATTCTTCATAGACAGCATTGGATTGGTAGTGTGAGAAGTAATACAAAGTTCAATTATGTGGTCACGAACAGCATGGAAGCATTACCTTACTAGTGTTGATACATTAGAATTACTTCACTAGTATATTTTTATTACTACTATTGGAATTATTTGTTAGCCTCTAATGGGAAAAGGTGGTTAATAGCCTTTTCTGGTTGCAAAGTTGCTATAAAACCTGTTTATCAGCTATATTTCATGCTGAATTAGTTAACGACTCGATAGTATTTTATATGGTATTTTTTTCTACACATATTTTATAAAGATTAACGTTACAAACTAGCATAAATTTGGGTCAGATATGAAACCCGATTAATCCTTAGACGCTCTGTTAAATTTTTTGTTTAGTTTCGCTGAATTAGAGCTTAGTTTTTATTACCGCGGGTGAATAACAATATAAAATAATATCCCATATCATGTTTCCTTTTAGGGTAAAAGCATTAAGTTCAATTATTATTTACTAATATATTATTTTAGCTTCATCACATAGGAAAATTAAATATTTTTAAAATAGAAATGAACGCTTTCTAACTATTTTGAAACATGAAATAATTATTAATCGTATCAATTAAATAAGCATTATGTAACTGAATAAATCTAATATTATTTTATGGTAATATTATTTTGAAATGAAATTTATTGATTCAGACTAAATAACTAGTTAAGTTACATTCTTAATGGTATGCATAGTTTGGAATGTTAATTTTGACATTTTGTTCAATGGTCGTTTCACATTTCAGTATGAATATCACCATCACTATCCGGATATTATAGCATCCCAAATATCTGTACCTCAATAAAGGTATTTAAATATCTATGAAACAACATCTCTATCAACGCTGTTTAATGAGCATTCGAGACAGGTAATTAGGCTGGTGCTGTGACAGACAATCCAAATACAGTCTGATTTCGTGGTCACGTTTAATTTTACGCAATCAAAGTTGTAACAGGACAACAATTATGTATGATATTGTTACTAACTTACTATACAAGTGGGATAGTTTAGAATCCTTTCATATGTATATTTTTAATGGTACTAATATTATTGATTTGTAGTCATATCCAGGTTTTTACTATACAATATGATCAAAAATATTTTTTAAATATGCAGGAAGTCAGCTAAATACATATATAAACGAAAAGTCACAGAAAATTTTAAAAGTGTGTCCTTTATTTGGTTAAAATTAGCAAGCAAATTACCAAGTGCTTTTATAGAAATTTAAAAAAACTGTCTGAACTACGAAATGATCATAATGTATAATGTGTAATAATGACACTTTGTGTTGACTTCGAAAAACAATAATAACTGTAATAGTAGTGTACAGAGTGCACCGAGTTGCTTTACATTATGCTTTATGATAATTCATTAGCATATAAGGTCACCAAAGCCTATCAATATGTACAATTAACAGTCTATAGTGATCTGAGATGAATTCACATATACCTTAAAGCAGAATTATAAATAAAATAATTTTAGCTATAAAGATATCCATTTGACCACAAACCCCAAGCAATATGACCATCCATTAGAGATTCTTAATATCGTATGGACTTTGATCGGACATTTTAGTACCGAGTGGATGTGTGGTTATATTATGCCTGTGTACTGTTAAGAATGTAGTCATTTCTAACATCACTTGAGAATTGAATGCTTTGCTATTGGAAATAAAATATGAGACCAACACAAAGAATGAATAAAATCCTCTAAAGTTAAAAAAAAATTGTTTTATGTGAATATTTTTTTATCCGTTTGGAATACACTTTAATAGCAGATCTCTCTGTCATTTGACATTTTACTGCAAAAATTTGACACTACTATTCCAAGCTAACTGAACATTAGGAGACTTCTTAACTTACAGAAGTAATGGTATTGTAAAAATTGTTTTAACATATTAAACTATGTTTAAACATATTAAACTATTACTATTTACTATTAATCATCGCAAGATTTTTTTAGAAAATTAATACTACAAATCAATCACCATCTATTTCTATAACCTAGATTTTATCTGTTTTTATTTCTATACAAGGTTCTGGATTTAATAATAACATATAAGCTTTTTTAGCATTACAATGAAAAGTTTATTTAATTAATGGAATAGTATTATTTAATATAAAACAAACTTTTATTCAGAATATCATGCTTCATTTTAGCATGAAATATTTTGAACTACACCCAAAATTCAAATCAATCATTAATGTGTTGAAAATATGACAAATAATATATCACATATACAAGTTCCCTTTTTAAGAAAATCTCAAATTTCAAAATATTAATATTACAACCCACTACATCCCTTTTAAATTAAGGATAAGAAAGTTTACAATCCAATAGGTCTCATTATTTAATCTAAAATTTGCCACTTGTTAAACACTTGTTGCGTGCTTTTAGTTCAATCCCCTTGAAATTACATATTTAGTAAAAAAAAATATAGAGTAAATATTTTAAATGACTCTGTGTTATAGTTTGTGAAAGATTAATCTTTTACTTTACTAAGGCCATCTAACAGATCTAACTCTTTATTTTGCTCCGTAGCTATTCAGAT
Source organism: Pardosa pseudoannulata (assembly GCA_032207245.1). Taxonomy (NCBI): domain Eukaryota; kingdom Metazoa; phylum Arthropoda; class Arachnida; order Araneae; family Lycosidae; genus Pardosa; species Pardosa pseudoannulata. The sequence continues at coordinate 16,215,178 of CM063503.1, read as the reverse complement.
GGAGAAATCAATCTGTACGTTTAACAGTCATGGAAATGATAACAAACAGTATTCCATATCTTTTATAAATCATTGAGCTAAAGCTGGCGCCAACCCCGTGTTGTCCTTGTCGCTTTTCAAGGTGGCCAAACATGACCCAGTTCAGCTCTGAGATCGATGTAGACTATCTTCTGTAATGAAGAGATCTAGAGTACTCTTGCAAATAAATTGTCTTGTTGGACAGTAATTGATCCATGATTCAAAGGAAGTTTATTCTGGAGATCCGTAATCTCTAATATTAAAAGACTTTTAAAAGTGGTTGCTTTAAAATAAGTTCTTTTCTATTTGATATGAGCATACGTAGCGTTATATATCGAATATAAGAATTAAAAAAAGAGTATACAATCGAATTCCTTTTTCAAAATCGAATTATTCTTTCAATAATTTTACTGCACTTATAGTCAGGTTTTATTAACTCTATAATACTTTTCTGCTGATATAAAACGACTTTAAAGTGGTTAATTTAAAATAATTTATTTTTTATTTGTTGTGATATAAGTAGTTTTCTTTGTTAAATGGAAAAATTGGTAACAGTGTACATAATCAAATATCCTATTTCAAAATCGAAATTTTCTTTTTTATAATTTTTCTGCAATGATATGTTCAGAACGTAATAAGTCTATAATATATTTTTGTAAATATAAATTACGTTAAATCGTTTTAAATTATTTATAATAATAATTTATTTATAATTATTATATTTATATTTATTTATATAATTAATAATTTATTTATAAAAATCAGGTAAGTAAATAAGTTAAAAATTCTAAAAATACAGACTTATTTATATGATATTGTTTATTTTCAATAGTTATTTGTTATGTTCTTGTTACACAGATGATAAACTTTAATATGGGAACATCATTAATATAGATTGGAAAAAAATGTATGATGCATTATTTAAAATTAATGTTTAAACTTAATTACATTTTTATTAAAACTTGTAAGTAAAAGAACTTGAATATTAAATTTCTTTATGAGTCAAATTTTGTTTATTAATAATACTTCAAAGTACAAAATTTACAATATTTCAAAATATGATATAATTATATTAAGTTTATGTACAGCCGTATTAAAAAAGTATTAATGAAATAAAAATTTCTTGCAAGTTCATTTTGAATGATATTAATATAAAATGTAACTCACAGCTGAAGGAACCAGAAGTTAATTTAAATATAAACAGATAAATTTTAGTAAATGAAATATCGATAAATTTAGTAATTTAGTATGAAATATTAATAATTTAGAATTGATAATTTTAACAGAAAAATTTCAGTAAATGGAATAGTGATAATTTTAGCAATTTGATATGAAATATTGATAATTTAGTATTGATAATTTTAACAGATAACTTTTAGTAAATGAAATATTGATACTTAGTTCATGAGAAAGCACAATGATCATGTAGTATGCCTGACCTCTTACCTTTTACAATAAAAAAAAGACTTGCTGAAAGATATAATTTAAATTCTCTTACCCGTAAAGAGTGTTTTATTATATAATTTAAACCTTTCTAACCATAATATTTCTCTTCTTTCTCTATCATGATATTATACTTCTAAATATTTCAGAATATTCTTTCCAAAACCTTTAAAATAGCGTTGTTCATTTAATATTTTCTGACTCGCACTATTTCTATAGAATTAATAGACTAGATGGTAACTTCATTGTGTCTGGGATAGCAAGAACCACAGTTTTCCTAATTAGGATGTAATTAAAATTTACTCCTTAAAACTATTTACAGTGTTTAGAACAATTTTCATTGTTACTAATAGAGTAATTGAAAGCCACAAAGTATATCTAAAGGCCATTACCCAGATATTCTATACCGGGTTCAACCGGCTCATAGATGTAAGAAATATTTTTTAACTTTCTGAAAAGATAAAGCTTAGTATTTTCATTTTATAATACATAAAAAAACCTATGTTTTGTTTAAAATTATTCTAAAAAATTGATATAAAAACGTAAATATATAATATTTTCAGACATAAGTATTATCTGAAATCTATAACAAAAGGTTTTTCTTGAAGGAAATCCTATTATTTTTACTTCAAACAATGTATTTTGGTATTTTATTTCCTTATGAATCCTCTTACATTTTCGTTCTTGAGAACATAGTGCTCTTTTATCTTTATACTGATACTTACCAATCAATACATCACTTTGAAGTAGTTTAAATTAAAAACATTCCCCTGGCATAAATTTAACTTTTTTATAACTTAGAAATACGAGTAGCAACAAATACTGCATTGAAAAAAAGTCTAAAGAAATATTAATTTTTAAAATGAAACAATATTTCTTTAACAGCCTCTCCGTACTTTTCAAATAACGACTCTAATATGATTAAACCTTAAATAAATACTTTATTAAGTTATTTATTTAAAGAAACATACTGTTAAAGATATAAATACTACAATACAATATATTTAGATATCCATTTGACCATTCAGTTTAGATTAATAATTGTTTTAAGAAATATTAAAATCATAATAAATCAAGAACCCATACGTGTATGGATGTTTTTATGTAAAAAATAATATTTTAAAGGTATAGTTGGGACACATAAAAACGAAAGTGTTTTATAAATACTAAATTTATTAAATAAATTGACTTAACAGTTTCAAAAAAATTCATAGTAAACTTAAATTTTTTAATTGCAAAAGCTATCATAAAGTGTCATTTTTGGGATTTACTTGATGCTTTTTAATTAAGGGAACATTTGCTGTGGGAAAATCACGGCATTATTTTTATCTTTAACTTTATCATACTATATTAAAGTGATGAAAAATATTTCCAAGGTTTCTAAACACATTTGAAGCTTTTGGGTTTAGTAAGCATATAAAAATGATTAACTGAGCGAGAGTAAACAGCAAATCATAGAAATTATTAAAAAACTGATAAGATATACTCATTGGCTAATTAATTATAAACATAGGATTAATAATTAATTGAAGCTCTTTTTACATCGATAACAACCCGTAATTGACCTATCAAGTCTTTAGGGTAGATTTATGTTCAGAATATGCCATGCATTGCCTACACAGATTTTAACATTTCATGAATAGGCTAGAAGAAGAGATTGTCTCGGATGCACCTTTCCAACATGTTCCAAATATTTTCTATAGGATTAAGATTCGAGTTTTGAGGTGAGAAGGGATGCTGTTGAAACTAATTGATGTTTAATGAACCAATTTTGAATGATACAAACCAGATGTACGGTTACATTATTTTCTATGATATATCAGTCATCTGCAGGCTAAAAGCATAACATTGCAGAGTGGACTTGATCTGTATGTCCAGGCATTCCATGGCTACGTACTGACCTTCAAAAAACACCACCACTTTCATATCGCCAAAGTCTACTATCAGTGCTAAACAAGGTATAGTGTGATTCATCTGACTACATAACACTTTTCTGGTACATTTTGTCCAGTTTGTCTTTACAGACACTACTGCAAATTAATGCTATAATTACGGTCAGAAATTAGAGGTTCCCACGTAAGCTTCTTAGAACGCAGTCCCATTCTCTCTAATTCTCTACAAATAGCACCGATATCGGGTGGGAGAAGGTTTTACATAAGCACGATGTTAGTGAGCATTTCTGTAAACACTCAGAGGTTTCTAATTAATTATCCAGTGGACCGTTTGATAGACAAATGGGTTGGGAGATGCTCCTCAAGATTCTAATTCGTAGGTTCAAATCCCACATCAGGCATGGATGTTCATAGCCGTTTGGGTTCGGCTTTAAGCAGTAGAGGTTCTGGTTAATTGTATCCTTGTGTAGCAAAAATATAGACAATAACTCTCTGAACCAACCCTTGGCTAGAGTATGCAATTTTGAGAAAGTAGTTTTGAATGTTTTATTTATTATAAGTCCTTTCAGGGCACCTTTTTTCTATTTAAAATAAATAGAAAAAAATAGTTGAATATAATATTGTACAATTTAGTAGTGCATATCTTCAAATTCATTTTTGCTACCTTTTTGATAGAAGAACATGCAAATCGAATATCAAAATTTTATTTCCAAGCAAATGAATTTTTAATGCTCTTGATGAAGCCCTAAAATATTTAGTTCATAGTCTTATTCAACTACAGAATTTATATTTTTTAAACCATTACAAAATTGTAAATCAATATTTATATTACTGTATTCAAAAACGCGAATTTTACCTCTTTCATCTAGCCATTCAAAATCTCCACGACTTCTATCTTATTCTATAGGATCAATATTGTGTAAACTAAGGGGAATATTTTGCCTATTTCAAAAGATGAATTATCCAAGATTTCATGTCTTTAGAAATAGAAGTTGGTCCATGCCTTAAAGACAGATCACCATTTCAAATCTAATCGCTGATAAAGTTTAATGTTTCCAATTTTACTGTGTGGAAAACAGTACTTTTAAATTGCTAAATGAAACATCAAAGAAAGCTCGACGATCTACTTGAAACGACTTAATTAAGACTCGAAAACTGTATAGAGAAGAAATACAGAGAACCATACTGTAAGTTATATTTCAGTAGAGAAACCTATTATTTGTACAAGAAATAAACAGTTTAATAAATTCAGTGCATATATTTTCAATGATCATCAAATTCAATAGACATTCAATTTGATGTTCAAGAAATTATGAAGTATATTTAAAACTATACTCTAAAAGAATTTTGTTTAAATTATGTATATTTAATTTTAAATGGGATTTAATAATTTATCAGATTTATGCCCACAAATCATAGCACCATAAAAAATCACACTACATATTGGCTTTTGCTTTTCAGTGTTAAAAATGATTTTTAAAATTTGTAAAGAAAGCAGTGTTATCATACAATATGGAAATCAACATAAGAGAAAATTTCCATTTACTGAATATTTAAATCTCACAAAAATTCCATTTTAATTGTTAGCTTAAAGCGAAATAAAAAATTTACTACAAATATACTTCAAAATAAATACTTCTTTGCTCATCAAAAATCAAAAATGCATTATTATGGTTGTTTTTCTTCAACAAATAAAAATCTTTTCCATAAATTTTCAAACAAAGTTGGGTTGAATTTAAGAAGCAGGTTATGACTAAAATAATGTTGTTATGAACAAACTCTATACTACAATTTTATAGCTGTCTTCCGTGAATTCAAATTTCCTAGTAAGAAAATAACTAAAACTTACGACGTAGAGTAATGCACTAGTTTAGAGACGACCTATTACATTTCGAGTACTAGGAAAAATGTTTCAGAAAATCGAAGCTTTATTTGCCTTTTAGTATGATGAAATGGCTTCATTATTCATACAACATAAAAAAAACTACTATATTTTACAAGAAAAACGTAAGACTCTGCAGTTCTTAGAACCCACATATATTCCTTATCTATTTTTTCGGTCGTAGATATTTCTGTAAGGGGATTTGAAATAATTTAGTAAATACTCAAACTTAACTCTTTAAAATATATTATTTCTAAACATTTTAAGTGAAACTAGTATCTGTTAGTTCCCATTTTCTTGTTTTCTTATCAAAAATAAAGCAGGTACTGGATTTATTTTGTCTAGTGTTTGCTTCAATTTTATTTATATAATTGATTTTGAACTCCAGAAAAATAGATTTGGTGAAATTTGGGAACATTCAGCTGGAGACTTATTGTAAAGCAAACCGATTTTACGCTTAAGTGAAAAAGTACGTCGAGAAGGAAATGACCACGTTAAGTCCGGAAATGAGCTTCCCCCGGAATGGCGAACCATTGATTTTTTCTATTGTTAAACAATGTGTTCGGAACATCTGTTGGCCCAAATAAGTGTTTCAACTAGCTTAGTTTCAGATAGGAAGAGTAGATTTGTGTTTATAAAATATAAACGAATTTCATTGAAAGAAAATTTTCAAGTAAGGTTTGACCCAAATATTCTTAAAGCTCGCTTAAAGCTTTTTAATTACTATTATGAATTTGCTTCAAGCTTAAAAGCCTTTTATGAGAAATCAGTGCTTGATTTTTGCTGAAATCTCCTTTTTGAGGGCATTGTATTTATATATGTATAACCCTCATTTTTTTTTTAATTTTAAGGGCAAAAAGACGTGCATTTTACAAGAAGTATTTACTTCTTCAAACAATCACACGATATGTGCATGAATAAAGGTAAGTATTCAAGAAAGTAAATTAAGCTACTAAAATATTAAGAGAAATAGTGCATCATCTGTATATCATACCAATTAAAATTAGTATATAACAGTGCTAGCAACTGTATCAATTAACCTCACACTAATTAGTAGTTCTATGGAAATTCGACTATGTTGCTTTGACTCTGTGATCGTTAACTCTTGGAATGTGGGTCAAAAAGTATAAGTTATGATTTTTTTATTCTGAGGATTAAGATTAATGTTAAGATACATGTTGTTATCGTATAAATTGATTTACAAAATGGAAAAGCATTAGCATGTCATATTTAAACTTTAAGTTATAAAACGAGATAAACCTTTTTCCTTTTTTTAAGAAAAATATTCACATTATAAACGAGTAAATAGGATTTTAAGTGCCATTGATTCAAATTACTGTTCCCGTGTCAAATTCACTTTTACCGTCTTTCGAAAAATTGAGAGTTTATTAATGCTGAAGATTACTAATTGAATTTTATTATAAATTTGTTAAATAATTAAAATGAGACAAGAAAATTACATTTTCGTAATAAAACACTTAGATTGCTTTTATGAATTGTTTTATAAAATGTGCAATATTACCTTTAAAATTTAGTAATATTTATGACTTTAAATATAGCACTCATCTTGAAAATATTCATTGTAGTGCTCCTTAAAATCAATTTACTGTAAACTGTAAAAGTAATAAGGATTACTACTATAATGATTACTACAATAATGTATTTTTAAATATTTTTACAAGAGATTTTTTAGGACTTAAGTGTAATTCTATATATATCGGAAAAGAACTCAACCAAAATAGAAGATTAATTACTTGAACCAAAAATAGATTAACTTAACTCGATGTAAGTGAATATTTTTTTATTCATTTAAAGAAACGTATAATAAAAGAGGACCATATAAGTGAATGCAGCTACCTTTCCATTTTTTTATTTTTAACAAACATGTCTCTGTTAATATGTTGTTATAGAATTTGGTTTAGACGTGGTGCAGAGCACTACGTCAAATCTTCTGATATACGAGAGCTAACGAAACCGAGACTTACTACTTAACGTTGGTTACTAAAGTGTACGAACATCCATGCCAGTAGCTGTATTAGAACATACGAAATCGAGCATTGAATAGCCCTACACATCAGTAGGAACATACTGTCTTGAAAAACTCATGCATTTTAATGATCTTAGGTCTGCCTTTGTATGTGGGATCTACATGGACTTTATACGATAAGTATTTTATATTTGAACCTTGTGGACAGGAGCCTAATTGAAACTACAAACATCCTCCTGTACGCACAGAGATCGTGGAGGATAAATGTGGGTTTGGTTTGGCTTGGAGCGCTACTGTCTACTGTTTTGCTCACGAAGGCTTATGAGACCTGGAACTACTGTTTAGAGTACATTCCGAAGGACTACGAACATCCATGTCAGCAAAGGAATTCGAACCCGCGAACTCTGGTACTGAAGAACAGCGCTCTAGAATTCGGCCATCGTTGACAGGTTGCAGAAAGGTCCGGATGGAATCAGGATCAAAATAAGTGGAATCTCTAGCGTAGCATCAAGATGGACTTATACAACGTAGAGTAGACGACCCGTTGTAAACAGTTGAATTATCAGTTCGTATGCAATTATTTGTTATCAGTGGTTAATCTAATTTTTTCTATTTTAAATATTTCTAATTATATAATTTGTTTTAGAATAAAGTGGTATAAATAATCGTTAAATGCCCATAGAGGTTGAATTTTTATTTTTATTACAATTCCACAAAATGCAGATACACATATTAGTTCTAGACACATTGTAAACAGTTGAATTATCAGTTCGTATGTAATTATTTGTTATCAGTGGTTAATCTAATTTTTTCTATTTTAAATATTTCTAATTATATAATTTTTTTTAGAATGAAGTGGTATAAATAATCGTTAAATGACCATAGAGGTTGAATTTTTATTTTTATTACAATTCCACAAAATACAGATACACATATTAGTTCTAGACACATTGTAAACAGTTGAATTATCAGTTCGTATATAATTATTTGTTATCAGTGGTTAATCTAATTTTTTCTATTTTAAATATTTCTAATTATATAATTTTTTTTAGAATGAAGTGGTATAAATAATCTTTAAATGAGCGTAGAGGTTGGATTTTTGTTTTCATTTTCAGTTCCACAAAACACAGATACGCATATTAGTTCTAGAAAAACTTTCTATTTCTACTAACTGTAGATTTGTAAAAACATTTCATATGAATAACTTTAAAATTATTCAATATAACAGCGTTTAACAAACAATTCATAGTTATGTATCCCCATAACTCAGACATATTTTCTGATATACTATTTTAAAATATATTCATTATTATTACGTTTTAAAGACCATTTTCACGATTCAGGAAATAAGATTATTAATTAAGCACTACAGGTTATTATCAAGCATTCGTTATTATAATTAAACATACTTTAATAAATGGGAGATTTACTATATTTGCATTATAATTGGTCTCAAGAGAGAAAGGTTTGATTTACTATGGAAAATTCTAACTTGTGAACGTCTGGACTTGTTTATTTATATATTTTGTTTTAAACTGTATGGTTAATATTTCACGGCGTGAAGGATAATTAAATTAAAACTTACAGCTTAAATCTGTATTAGAGAAGCTATGAATATTCGTGATGGCTAAGAAATTTAATCCACGACCTCCATCAGTAAAGACATGTAAAGAATGAGATATCGACACATAGAAATAAGAAATTGCGGATAATTAGAGATACCATAAAAGCATCATTGTATAAAATGCATTTAGAACCTTATTTCTTTAGTTATTTAAAGTAAATTAAGAAACAAATAACACAAACTTAGACAATAACTTTTATTTGTTTTTAATGATAGGTTTTATTTCCCTACGGTTTGGCTTGCTTTGGAGTGATATGCTCTATTTTTTGGTTAACGAGGGTTAATGAGACGGGGACCTACTGCTTAATACCAATTCCGAATGAACATCTATGCCAGCAGCGTGATTCCCGTACCGAAGAAAAGTTCTCTACCATCTGGCCATAGTTCGGCTAATTTCCCTATACAGTCGTAATATTATGTGTAGTTTTCCTACCCTCCACTAACGTAAATTGTTTTTCTCGAAAAATAAATGCAGTGTCTTCTTAGTGACTATGCTGTTTAGGAATACAGAAATACTATGTTTAAAGGTATCCTTCATATGTAGAAATAATACTGTTATCATATATATTTTATCTTTTCTTAAATTTTTGCGCTCCAATGTTGTGTCTATCACGGCAACATCTTTATTTTGTAGTATGTACAACATCAAATGTCACTCTACATAGTTTTTAAATTTAAGAATTACTGGTCCCAATTTTTTAACTCAATTAATGTTGCTAAGTTAGCAACAAACTGATATAAATCAAGCATTAATTACACCAGACTTCAGGGAATAAGGAAAATTACTTTCGAGTTCAAAGAGATATTATAGTAATTTTATTGCTCGTTTAAAGAAATTTAAGATTTTGGTGTATTTTATTACAGTAACTCAATTAAATTTTTCACTTTAATATGCGAATTTTTTTTCCTCTCATTGCATCTGCCAAGAGGTATCACTCGATGAATCTTTTTAACCTTCGTATAGATTTTATATCTTGTTCTCATCAAGTGGATACTGGTTTTGAAAGTCATAAAAGAGTATTTGGATTCTATTCAAAACATCACGTGTGACAAGCGTAATGACTTTCACTTTAGTTTTAGTATGTATGCACAAGTGTATATGCTCCAAAGCAGCATAAAATTTTCTGAAGAAAATATTGGATACATTAAATGTCAACTGTCAACACCATTGAAACTTAAAATGTTTTTATGAGTATAATATTTGCTGAAATTAACGAATTTTTTTATAGTCCTGAAAAGCATTAATTTATAATATATCTGGCTTTACCAGAGGTTTGCACTTTTGTCTGAAAAATATTCAACAATCGACAAAGATATTAATTTTATATTTATTAATCGTTTAATTAATATAAATATTATTATATTTTATATTAATTATATTTTATTTTATATTAAATAAATATTAAATATATTTTATATTAATCGTTTTGTACCAATAAATATTATAATGTGTAGCATATTTTCAACATTTTAGTCTACTAATATTTACCATATATTATGGAAAAGAGTACAGTTGCACTAAGCACAGGGAATGTAAGGTAAGGAAGGGAAGTAAACGGAAAAGAAAGTAAAACAGGCATTTGTTACAAGCTTGAAAATTTTCTACCTCGTAATAAAAGGGCAAGAAATTCAGTCTTTAAGTTTAACTTTAGTACTTTCAATCACCAGCAAAAGATTTCAATGGTATCGTCTCATTTGTTTTTTTTAAACTTCTTGTTTGTTTTATTCATTGATTTCTTTTTTTACTACGTTTGTGTAATTCTTTCTAGTTTGTCTTCCATTATTGTTTATAACTAACATTATAATTTATAATAATTGTAATTACTGATTGTACCATCAGTGATAAACTCCAATTAGATTGATATTATATTAAAATACATCATTCATAATTAGTTATTTTAACCATTTACTTAACCCTTTTATTGACTTTATATTATTTTTTAGCATATTCATAGTTTTATGTGTTTAGGAAATGTTTGTTTTTTATCTACTCTCTCTCTCTCTCTCTTTAAATATATATATATATATATATATATATATATATATATATATATATATATATATATGTGTGTGTGCGTGTGTGTGTGTGTGTATATATATATATATATGTATATATATATGTATATATACATGTATATATATATATATATGTATATATATACATATATATATATATATATATATATATATATATATATATATATATATATATATATATATATATGTATATATTTATATATATATTCATACTATCTTAACAAGTTAAACTTTTTATTTAAGTAAAAGCTGAGTACTTATGTAGAGTCATAATTTTAAATTAAAATACACAGAGTTACATGAGATGTTGGAAACCGCAGCAAAGTATCTTCTCATCGAGTTTAAATGGTAATCAAGCTAATTCCGAAGGTTGACGATATTCTTTATAAAACTGCATTGCATATAAATTAATTAATTAATCTACCATTTGGTAAGTGCAAACGTTGCGATTTCAGTCACATTATTCCTCAGGTATAGCGATTTGAGGGTTACTTTTTTGAGGGTTACTCAAAAGGCAAAATTAACATTATAAAAATTCCTAGTGTTGATTTAAAGACATATATACTTGATTCACAGATCCACTTTAAATTCTTTATCGAGTAAGAGCCCACAGATTAAGATAGGTTTCTATTAATTATTGCAACAAAGAATTGGCATAGACGGTGTACCTGGCAGTCTGCCATACAACAGGCTGCGGATTTTAAGTCACGTTGACCTCTTTTGCTCTTTTTATAAAATATATCTAAATTTAATTATTTATTTGTGATTATGCAAATATTTGTTCTTTCAAAGGGACCTGATTGTTCCTCAGCTTTTAGACCAGGATTGGTTCCTAATCTGTATGTATACCGCTCGTTTCAAAGCATTAGGCAGATGAACAATGACCAAACGGTTAGGGTGCTGATATTCGGTACTGGAGTTCATGGCTTAGAGTCCCACTGCAGCATGGATGCTAGTAGCCACTCGGAATCGGCTTTCAGCAATAGGTCCATTAGCTCTTGTGTAGCAAAAAAGTTATTGTTATTGTCTTATGCCACTTGGTTAAACCAAGTACGAATGAGCCGGAGGGGGCAACTCGTATTAAGGCAAAGGCTTGTGCCTTTCGTTTTCAACGAGCACCATAAGGGTGAAAGTACAACTTATGCTCAAGTGGGTCCTCGTAATTTTGAAGCAGGGAATAAGAAGACCCATAGGCTTGGCCTGCCAGCCCTAGAGGTATTGATTGAGAACTAGGATGACAACATAAAAGAGGACTGTAGTTCTTCAAACCAAATCAAAGCATCTGGTAGTTTGGAATCTTTCTTGTGCATAACTGGCTACTGCGAATAAATTCCCTATATTGAAAACCCTAGATATTGCTTCATTTCTTCATGACAATATTTATGAACCCTTGATATTTATGAACACTTAATAAAGAGGAATTTTAAACTTAAATTATTTATTCTTTTATTTCGCTTAAGAATATACAACATTTATAATTCCATATTCCACACGACATTCACAGTTAACCCCTTAATGCACAGTTTTATTGAAAAAGGCCGGCCAAAATAATCAGTTTTTTTAATGTAAAAAACAATATTACGTACATTGTCCTGCCAAGAAAATTACAAAAATACAAAAATAATCAAAATTTGAGTATACTGGATATTTATACAATTGATTTCTAAATTTTAGAATATTATTATTATTGTCGAAAGAGTATATTGTTCAATTGGTTGGCAATCTATGAATTGACAGTATGATGTGTCATCCCTTGCTGCGTAGGCATAAAATAGGAAACCCTTATGTTTCATATCTCAAGAATAAAGTATATAAAATGACGCTTCGATGTCTTTAAAGCCAGAGCTTAGTAATAAATTTGTTAACAAATATTTTATTTTACATTATATTTTAGTAAAATATATATTGATAAATGAGTGAATCAGAATATAAATATAAATACGCTGTCGGAAAGAGGCTCACAAAGAAGAGATAATTCGTAAGTGATAAGTAGAAAAAAGTATGTATTTTATACTTGAATAAGTGTTATAGCTTACAATAACATGTAAATGATAAATATCAATAAAACGATTGGTTTTTTTTCTTTCGCATTGTTATTTTCCATTCTCAATTGTATTCGGGTGTAAAAAATTATAGCAACATAAAGTACAACGCCGCTCGAATTATCTCGAATGTGCACAGCTTGGCCAGTTTAGCACTCTCGAATTAACTCGATCGTGCACGTTAAGGGGTTAATGTTATGATTACTTAAAACAATGCTTGAAACAGGCTTTCATTAAAATATTATTACACTACTGCATGGAAAAATAAATATAATATAATGTATAAAATATAATAATGTATAAATAAATTATAAATGTATATAATAATATAATGTATAAAATAAATTGAGAAGTACATTTGTTATTTTTTAAACAAGAAATGATTCAACGATTTTTAATAGACACCTATGTTTGTGACAGATTATTAATCAAAATAAAATAAAAAAATTAATATATAGGTATCTTTAGTTTCCTATCGTTAAAGTCTTTAAAATATAAATGAGAAAAAGTTTTATAACTTTTTAAAATCTTTTGTTAATACTTTAAGTCTGGGAGAGAGTATATGAAAGTTAAAGTCATTCTAAATAGTGCTATTCAGTTCCATAAAAATATATGAACTCCTTAAAAATAATGACTTACATTATACTGATTTTACAAATCGTAGTATATTTTTCATAGGCATTTTTTTAAATTGCTCAGCAAAAATTTATTCATCCAAATATTATCATACAAATTTGCAAAGGAAAGAATGTAGCAGTCCTTTTTCGTAATGACTGTATAAAAAAACTTGCTTAAAATTGTTAGAAAACAAGCTTTGTGTGATAATAATGTTTTCGGTGACATACTTTGCTATCATATTACGTACAGAAGTATCTTCCTCTATAAGACATCGCTTGTTTAATAGAGGAGAAAATCACTTTTTGTGATTTTTTAAAGTAAGATTTTTCTTCGTAATTTCAGCGCTTTATGAGAATATTCGAGTTTTATATGCTATATCATATTTCTTCTAAGATAATAAAGCTAAGTAAAAGGAGTTCCTCAAATATTTTTCTCCTGATTTTCTTCTGAATTTCAGCTGGAATGTTCTTAAATTTTACGTGAGGAAGATGTCGGCCCATTTGTTCTGGGTAATATGTATTTTCTATCCACATTCAGAGGAATTGGAAGCTTAGAAAATTTAACGCACACTGTATGCATTTATTACATTAGATATTTTAAAAGGCTTATTTTCATGCTCTACCAAAAAATAGAAAAATAGTTATTTTTAAATATATGCTTTATCATCCTTAAAAAAGGGATTTTTACCGTGCTGTCAATATTTTTGTAGACTTGACCCATTAATAATGGGTTAATATATAGGACATATAATAACATATTATAAATAGGCTCATCATAGCCCATTACTAATAATAATTACTCCATTAATAATGGGCTATTATGTATCTATGATATGTAATTATCCGTTAACCTTTTTTTAGTAATACCTAAAATTCAAATTATATTATTTTCATGTTTTCCCAGAAAGAGTTTTTCTTTTCAACAAAGGTAGATCAGATCCTATAAACAATCTAACAAAATTTCGAGAATCTTCAATTACTTGTAATTTTTCCAGCTTTAACTATTAATATACAGCTCATTTATAATGGGCTATTATATACCTAAGATGTATGATAACCTATTATTAATAGGCCCTTTTAAGATTTATAAGAACCCATTAAATCCTTTCTAGAGACAGTTAAAATGCAGTTTGTAGTATTATTTACTTTCTCGGAAAGTGTCTTGATTTCAAAGAAGTTAAATGGTAATCCTATAAACGATCTGCAATAGTTTCTAGATCTTCTATTACTTATATATTTGTCTTTTCCATCTACATTTTACGATTTCAAACTCCTGCAAATTAATTTACTTTATTGGCAAATGCTTCGAATAGCATTATGACAAACAGCTTTATATATTATAAAATTTTACTTTACAATACTGTGTTTAAATGTAATACCAAATAAATATCATTTTGTGAAGTTTTTCTGTTTTGTTAAATATGTCATACTATGATGCTTAAAATGACAGTGAATCATTAATGAGGACAGGCTGTAATATTCAAAGATGCTCAAACTTCTTATTTGTTTTATACTGTATAATCCTTAATAATTTAAATTTTAGACCTTCATTAATATATATTCAGCAGAATTGACACAGTATTTATAAATATAAATATGTGTACATCATGCTTATGGCAAGTCAACGAGCTGATGTCTTGATAATACCTTAATTCATGACTATTGCCCAATTTCACATCCAAACATCAAACATGGTGGCCAGTAGCTAGTCTCCACACTCTAACAAAGAAGCTACATGTGGCCAATGTTCATATAGCAAGCCTTTCTGCAGACGCTCTCTTCCAATTATTACTCTTCAAGCGCTTTTATATGGAGTTACTAGTGATTCATGCGCCTACATTAAAGAGTACGCTGCGTTTTCCGCCATTAAACCCCTAAATTATTAGCTTTATGTTTTCAAACCTGACATGTATGTATATTCAAAACAGGTACTATCTGAAAATCATCATAAAACACAGAATTTTTTCTTAAATATATATTATTTCAACAAAAAAAATTAAGGAGAGGATTTTCTTTGTAATTTCACAGTTCTATGAGTATATTTTTGAAACATTAGGATTTTTTAAGGATTTATTGTCCTATGATAACAAAAAATATACATAGATTGGTATTTCTAAATGAATTTTTTACCAAATACAAAAAAGCGATTACTGATCTGCCATATGATTTTTGCATATGTTTACACACACACACACACACACACACACACACATATATATATATATATATATATATATATATATATATATATATATATATATATATATATATATATATATAATGGTTCTAATAATGAATATCATCCTCACTTCCAAATTTATTTCCGGATTCGAGCATCGATTTAATATGAAACTTCCGTTTGTCGAATCTAAAAATTTGCAAAATAAAGGTTAAACTACCATACCAAATAAAATAAAATTGTACTGATTGAACTAACAGCTTTTTAATATATGAGCTCAAGGGCAGATTTAACGTTTATAGTTGCTTAAAATGGTTGAAAATCTAACATAAATTTTAAGTAGTTCTTATACAATGAAGAAGTAAAGTCTTATGTTCACTGATTTTAGCTGTTCGTTGTTATAAATTACTTTCTCAATGGTTTTCAAGCATTTTATTTTGCCAATATGATCAACCCCACCTTTTTTCTATGATAGTATCAGAGAGAAACGAAAATACTATAGCATTAAAAAACCCCATAAAATATTTGATTTTTTTAAAACTTTGTTAAAATTGTATGAGATGATAATATCTAATTCCTATAAGCTTATGTTTCCATGAAAGTTTTTCATTTCGTAGTGTGAAGGACAAACGCTATTGACTTTCTCTTGCATTATATTGACATTTTTCAACAGTATATGTTTTATTTCGTGTTAGACGTATAGATTTATTTTATTGAGAATAGCGGCTGTAAAAATCGTTTTCAGTTTGAAACATTTTCTCGACTTTTCCGTATCATATAAAAACAATAACGATATCTATCACTTTAGATATACAAAAAACAACTATGTGTAAATTTATTTTCCAGTTTCAATAACTAGTTATGTAATATGTATAGATTGATTCGTATGGTAGAAAATAAGTTATTTATTAGTAATTTTTAAAAGTTAGTTTGAATTTCCGAAGTTATATTAGATCCAGAAACTTTAAGACTCAATCTCTCTACACCAATTGAAATGGATTTGGTTAATTTGGTTATGAATCCTTTACGTATAATTATGCGTGTATAAGTTCAAAGAACATTTCCATGTATTTTAATGTTCATAATGATTTGCTTTTATTATGGAACACTATATTATACAATTTAAACTTTTAAAAGTAATATATATCTATTAAAATGAGAGAATGTGTTCTAAAATAGTGAAATGACAAAATATTTTTTAATTTAATATATTAAGTTGGCTGTTGTCAATTCCTATTTTTGGCCTACGTTTTTTGTAAATAACATGAGATTGTCCAAAAAGTCTAAAACTATAGTGAAATTTGGAGCTCATTTTCTTACCACACAATAGTTAGCTATATTGAAATATAGAATTCTGTTCAATTCTGAACATTTCAAATAAGAATGTCACTTTAGGGAATAAAACTAATTAACTTTTGTTTTACTCAAAAGCAGGACAATACAAGAAAGTTTCTAAACCAGAGATCGTCAAACCATCTATCTCAAGCTACCAGTAGATCACGAGGAAATTTTCAGAAAATTGCAGTATAACTCTCAGATGGGCTATCCTGGAGGTAACTCAAAAAGTCTCTTTCTTCAAGCTCTGAAAATATTTATTCTCTTCTTTCTGAAGAAAAAAATACCCACTGTTCATTTAGGTTTGTCTAAAAATAAAGGCAATATTCAGGTTACATTCTCACTGAGGTCTCCTTTTCCAGTATAAAACTCATAAAAGAAAACAAGTACAGAAACTGATTGACTGGAGATTTGAACAACTGTTTTAAACGGTAACAGCTATCTACTCTTCCGGCATTGAAAAATTTCCTGATAATACAAAAAAAAAAGAGTGACATCATTCTCAATCTTAATTATTCTGATAAAAAATGTATTCTTACAGTTTAAGTTTATATCTAAGGGCATTTCATTTCTTTTTACTTTATAACTTAGTTTTAATTTATATTGATTAAAATCGGTTTCATATTTGCTAGCAATATATGTTTATGTGTAAAAAAGAAATCTAAAATTCAAAAAACCTTTATTTTTGACTTCGTTTCTTCTGGTAGCTCACATATTAATTAAAATTCGGAAGGTTGAATGATTCATAAGTTTATCGACCATGGTTTTAAACGTTTGCACTTGTGTGTATGCAGTTAGAACATCAACGTATAATAGAAGATTAAGAAAATTCAAAACTAACATATACTGATGCAATTGTTTTCTGTAATAGAAGAATATTTTTAATATTGATTCATAACTTATAATTCATGTTCTTTTAAGTAAAATTCTAAAGACTGTTTACTTTGGTGAATATACACCAAACCATATCCAAAAATACCAAGTCTTTTAAACTTAGCATCCAATCTGTAGTCATTGACTTCTCCAGCAATCTTTGATTTTCTGAAGTCCTTGATAAAATCGATTTTCTTTCACTTTTTCACCTTTGGCTGGTATTCGATTGTTCCTTTTTCCCCAATCATTTCTTTTCCAGTTTGATTCTTTTTCGCATTGGATTGCACGTGCACGTGTCTGACCTATATATTTGGGTACTTTTATTGCTTAGTCGCTCACTCTTGCAGTTTTCTGCCAGTGACTTCTTGTGCTAAGAAGATTTTTTAGACGTCTATAGAATAGTTTGTGTTATTTAAAATTTATATGCAGGCATTTTATAAGATGGTTTTTCTCTTTTAATTTGATATTTGTTTATATAAGTGTTTTTCCTTTTTATTTATTTAACGTAGATCTTCAGACAATCCATCTTAACATGATTATGGATTCTTATTTTCGTGCATATCACGTTGCCAGAAAATTTACGTTGTATCTACGATACTGTAAAAAAATCTAATATGCAAATTTATGTAAAAATTAATTCCTTTATTTAGACTTCGAAGAGATATGGAAGAGGAAAATGTTTTTAAAGGTGCATTAACAGATGACAAGTAATAAGATGATTCTAAATATACTCTAATTCAAATCACTTTCAATTTAGCGGATTTTCACTATTTCGTAACTGTCAATTTATGCTATTTATTTCCCTTGCCATGGTAATTACATTAACCCTTCACTCTATAAAATTTGATACGTAATGCATTTTTCGTGTTGATGAATGAATTGAAAATGTTTTTCCTGTCGTTCACGTCGTACTGACTTTTAAACATAAATCAGACCAAATAATCACTATTCGTGCCATTTCATGTGGATTGATGGCTTCTCTATTTTATTGATAATTTTTTAGTTAACAGTTATTCAATTCCTGCTGCATATTTTGACATAGTTTCTAAGTTTTCAGTATTTAAAATGAGACTTGCATCTTTGAATGTATCCTTAATTGCATCTATAGATTCCTATATATCTCTTTTAAAATCCCTTCTAGAATTATTTTTATTGATTTTTAAGATGAGAATATGGATTTAAACTTCCTGTATCAACAAGGATACCATGTTTATTAACATCAATTTTTTGAAAATTGCAAGGAAAGAATTCTGACTAAAGTGAAAATGGATGACTTAGTAAACACAGCCTGATAGGATAAGCTTGAAGATGGATTGGATTTTGGCAATGATGATACTACAGCTGATACTAATTATAAGCCGAATCAGGGCAATGAGGACATATTTGATGGTATGAAGGATTCAGAAAACGACTGCTTGGGCACTGATAGTGATGATACTGTTGATGCCAATGACATCGAAGAAAATATGGCATATACTAGTAAAATATGCACCACGTCATATCTATATGGATGGGAATGGGAATTTTCCGACATTTCTTGATAACAGACAAAGGTGTAAATATCCCAAATGTTGAAAAATATCATCTGTTTAACATAAAAATGGGATGAATTCCTTTATTTCAATAAGAGCAACAATTATTTCAGATCATTTCAAGTGTGAAAAGTAATATAACTTTTTTCGTTTGTACACATTATATCACATATTGTACAAGAGAAAAAATGACTTTGTGCACGCTGTATAAAATTTGATACAATCATTAAATTCAGTTTTATAAAAGCACAATTCAATTTTTATTTATTTATTTTGTAATGTGTTAACGTATGTATCCAAAAATATATTTTAATTAGAAATTTTAAAAAATCATACATTAAAGTGTTAAACTAAGGCTGTTTAGTTTGTTGCCTACCAATTAAAAACACTAAGTGGGAGTTTACTAATGAACTCTAAGGTGGATGTCTAGGAGAATTTACATCTTATATTTAAATATAAGATAAGGATTACGTTTCAAAAAGTGACATAGAAGATTTATTTAACCGACTTTTGATCAAGTAAATTCTATTTCAATTCTTTTAAAAAATTCTTTAAATGTATTTATATGCATGATTATGTTGGAATACAATTTAATGTCACAATTTATTTTCAGGAAACAATTCATGTTAACCTAAATTACGTGTATTATTGTGAAGGCATTCATTGAAAGAAAATTAGGGTTATCGGCATCATACTTCGTTTTAAAAAAAATTTTAGATCATTGTAATAACACATATCGGTCTAATGACCCTTATCTTAAACATTTATCCATATAACCTACGGGAATAAATATATTAACATTTTTCGCGCGATACGGTATCTGTTATACTAGCATCATTAATTAGTTTCAGAGTTTCTGAATATTTCTTGTGCTTCGTCATTATGCAAGCAGTGAAGCATGCAAGTTTTACAGCTTACTTGGGTAAGCATTGATGAGATAAAGAACGTTTTATGAGCTTCTGGGTTCATACATAATAGTGAGGAGATGATTAAATTGAGTTTAAAAAATAATTTACTCTTACATTTTATAAACATATATTCATATTGTAACACGATCTTTATTACGTAAATAGTATTTTTTCCCATTAATGACCGTACGAAGTTGCAGATTTTCAAGAATTTACTTCTTTCCATACAATGTAAGCTGAAGAGTATGTTAAAAAATGAGATTAATTATTAATTTACAGCACATATAATTTTCTCAAGCCAAAAACAATAAATGGTGTGAATTTCTAGATTAAATGGTATTTAATAACTGTATTTGTTTACAATCCAAGCGTCTTTCATTTGGGCGAACCGGCAAATCGAGATGTTTCTCGGTGAATTTCTTGTCTGTAACTGGAAACGATTATACTTACAAATTAGCGTATAAAACTTCTATGTTTTATTATTTTACCTACCTTTATATGTCTAAGAAGGTAATTTCTTAAATATTAATCTCTGTACTTTTGCTCAATGAGATATTTTAAAAACAATTCCAAGAGCCTTGTTTTCTTTCACAATTGTCAGAATAGTACTTTGTCTAAAATCCCTTGTTAAACTCATTCCCTTTAGAGCAAACTTTGCCATCTATTCTCACTCCTATTAAAATGATATTCAGCATTCTGTTCAACCTGAAGTTTTGTAAATAATAGATTGAGCTTATATCATTACTATATTTCATTCCTAAATATACAGATCGGGACAACTTACATAATGTTGTTAGACTTTTAACATGTCTACAAAATTAGTTCATCCAGAACTTGCAAGTGAAGCATTGACTCCACACACAGGCTAATACTTTAATAAAGAAAGAACATATTTTAAATGCAATAAAATAACGGTAGTCTAGTACTAGAGGGGGAAACTGGATTATTCCCAAATATGACACACAATAGTCCAAGTCTTAATAAGAAATTACAAGAATTGTTATTTACTGACTAAACACAGAGTGACTCCAATTTAGGTTATCCAGCGCTGAAAATTATCGCTACATCCGTTGTTCCTGTGGTGATGATTTGAATGAGCTAGTGGGGGGGGGGCATGAACAACGGATCTCCAACACGAATATCCCTCTCTTGAACCTTGATAATAGTAACTGACGAGTGTGGTGGGAGATTTCAAGACGGGTTCATCCACCATAGAAGTATATTACATTATATGAGGATTTCAGTGAAAACATAAATTTTTAAATTAGGATGCAGTCATTGGATTAATTTTCGCTTACAGAACACTATTAATAAAGGTATTTACAATGGCGAACAAGGGACATTTTAAATTACATGTTCATAACAAAGATAAGTAAAGCTAGCAAAATCGTATATATAATGGAGAAACTACAACCTTTCCTTTTTATGAGAAAGATCGTGGTTGTTCAACTCCAGGAGCAAGGCTGGTTAATCTTGAATGAAGGTAAAACTTACTATTTGCATGATAGGATAACATTGTGCTTTTAGAAGATTTTTGATATTCTTTCAGCAAACCAAACAATTTGTGCAACTTTCAGTGCCTAAGACTTTTTCTTCATTTGCACGATTCAAACTTTCTAAGCCCTGATGAGGCTTTCTGAAATGAAAAGAGGATGCTAGCTGACTGGTAAATATATAGTACGCAGATCGCTAGGTAAATCACATTAGTTAGTCAAAAAGTTACTTCCATATTTATAGAGCTCAAACTTTTGAACGTATTAATCCTTTTGACATGACTATGAAGTTCAAACTGATCTCAGAATCATCAGGAGTTACGCTTTAGTCTTCCTACAGAACCCATTAAATTATGATATCTCCAGCGCAACACCCACACACAAAAGTTTCTCTTATGTGGACGAAGACAATGTAGGAGCTGTTCGGATAATAAAAGACCAATAATCGGAAAAGATACAATAAATGTTTAAAATAATCTTTTTAAATTATTTTTAAAATAAAATAATTAAAAAAGTATAAAGTCAAATTATAAAAATAGTCTATTAGTAAAATAACCGATTAATGTTTTACGTCCCTTTTAAGGAACAACTAAAATTTAAATTGTAGGATTTTAATATTTTCTAAAATTGAGTTTTCCTTTTCAGAGTAAGTATCGGGCTATCCTTTAAACAATTTACCATATTTTAGACGATCTGGTATCATTTAACACACTTTTATTATTTGGCTGGAAATTTTATCATTTTTTAACCTTGACCCTAAATATACTTTTTCATCGGGCACATTGGCTGATATTATGGCATATATATTTATCCATTATAAAGCTTCACTTTACAGTACTATGTTTACATTTTATAGTAAATAAATTTCTTATGAAGTATTTCTTTTTATAAGTAACGTTTTATGTTATTAAAAATAACAACCGATCACTAATAAGGGCAGGACGTAATTTTCAAAGTTGTTCAGTTTTTATATTTGTTGTATTCTTACAGTTCATAATATCTTTGATGTAACCTCAAATGATGTAAATATAAAATAAAATTAGATCTATTAAACTTTTTTTGCTTGTACCGATTAGAAAGTTACCATAATCAAAAAGTTATTCTCTATATATTTAAAAAAATAGATAAAACCAGTAATGGCAGGACGTAATATTCAAAGTTGTTCAAATTTCATATTTGTTGTATTCTTTGCAGTTCATAATATCTTTAATATATTCATCAATATATATTCCACAGACATTTCTTGGGCATTAATGGGTTAAAACCAGAATCAGCCGAAATACAAAGATTTTGTTTTGCATGTATATAAAATATGCGACATATTATTAGTATATTTTTAAAAAATTAAAATTAATCTTACACAAAATTTTTTTAAATTGTATTTTGATGAAAACCTCTAATGATGTAAATATAAAATAAAATTAGATCTATCTAATTTTTTTTGCTTGTACCGATTAGAAAGCTAACATAATCACAAAATTATTCTGTATATTTAAAAGAATAGACAAAACTGTGATACCAAACACGGTTATTGTGTAATTATAATTAGATAGACAGAATCAGCCGAAATACAAAGATTTTGTTTTGTTTGTGTATAAAATATACGACGTATTATTAGTATATCTTTAAAATATTAAAATTAATGTTGCACAAATTTTTTTTTTGAAATTATATTTTGATGTAAACCTCTAATGGTGTAAATATAAGATAAAATTAGATCTATCTAACGTTTTTTGCTTGTACCGATTAGAAAGCTAACATAATCACAAAATTCTTCTCTGTATATTTAAAAGAATAGATAAACCTGTGATACCAAACACAGTTATGGTGTAATTATTAATTAGATAGACAGAATCAGCCGAAATACAAAGATTTTGTTTTGTTTGTGTATAAAATATACGACGTATTATTAGTATATCTTTAAAATATTAAAATTAATGTTGCACAAATTTTTTTTTTGAAATTATATTTTGATGTAAACCTCTAATGGTGTAAATATAAGATAAAATTAGATCTATCTAACGTTTTTTGCTTGTACCGATTAGAAAGCTAACATAATCACAAAATTCTTCTCTGTATATTTAAAAGAATAGATAAACCTGTGATACCAAACACAGTTATGGTGTAATTATTAATTAGATAGTTTTTAAGATTTTAAAGCTTTCCTGATTTTAAATATGTAATTTAAATAGAAAACGAGAGTTTTGCAAATATAAAGACTTGTTTTAAAGAGCAATAATAGCCCTTTAGTTTTCCTACTTTCTTTTACTTTCTGTCACTTATTTATTCGGACTAATACTTCCATTAATAACTTAGTGTTATTAAGGTTTCAACACAACCAATGTTTCAATTAATACTTTTATTAGTCAGATTCGTTTCCTGAAAACAGTAATTCGAATAGAAATGGGAGCGGGTTTAATGAGAAGAACTAATGAGTATAACAGCCGTTAAAACTATGATCATGTCCTTTAACGACTTAGAGTTGCAAATAGTATGCAGAACTCGACTTTTATTTCACTTCTCGAAGAAAAAACCGTCTTGGCTCAATTAAGTGGAATTGTGACGGGAATTGAAAATTACTTGGTAATTTAATGATGCTTGCCGGAAAAATGTAATAAAATCTTCATCAATTTAAGGATTCATTTCCATTGATAAAATGAGAAAAATTAAATGAATGAATAAAGTTTGTACCATCTTGAATAAAACATACTTTGTAAAATAAATGTGTTAGGTATATAGAGACAAAGGACGATTTAAAAGAATTTTTAGTAAATTTCATTCTTTGTACTTGTAATGTAATTTATTTATGGTTCTCGTGTATTTACATAAGCAGTACATTTTATTTATATTATTCAACGAATCTTATATGCATATTACGTAAGAAAACTACTAAAAACTCATTTTTATACCTTAGAATCTAAATTGATGATTGTAGACAGATTAGGGATTATAGTGGATGGGATTATATATAGTTACATTGGATTTATATTAAATACTTTTTCTTTCAACCATTTAAAATTATAAATGATAAAATTAAATTAACAAATAAAATGTATATAATCTGGAATAAAATATACTTTGTAAAAAATATACAATATATACCACAGAGGAAACGAATGATTAAAATGATTTTAAAATGCATATTATTATTTATTCTTTAAATGTAGACATTTATGTATGATTCTATTATATTTAAAACTAAAGCCCATTTTATTTATATTTTTTCATGTATTTTTTTAAAGTATTCATATTACGTACTGGCATTGATTAAAATTCCATTTCGCATTTAAGAATCTAAATTGTTCATTATATTCATATTGACCATTGTAGCCAGATTAGAAATTATATTGGATATATATTAAATACATTTTCTTTCAACCATTTCCAATTACAGAATAATTAAATTAAATTAACAAATAAAATGTGTATAATCTAGAACAAAATACACTTTGTAAAAAATATGCAATATATATCACAGAGGAAACGAATGATTAAAACTAGTTTTAAATGTTGTTATTTATACTTTTAATCTAGATATTTATGTATGATTTTATTATATTTAAAACTAAATCAAATTTTATTTATATTTTTCCATGTATTTTATAAAGTATTCATATTACATACTGGCACTGATTAAAATTCCATTTTGCATTTGAGAATCCAAATTGCTCATTATATTCATATTAAAAACATATATTATAAATACGAAATAATTTTTATTTTAGATATGTAAACCGAAACCGCTGCAATTAAAAGCTCTAAGCTTAAAATAAACTTTTTAAAAAGCTACATTAATAAAGAGGTTAAGTTCTTAAAATATATAATTCATCGGTATTAAAATTAATTCAGTCATATAATAAAGAATTAATAAATTAAAACTAAAGTATTATATTTACTTTGTATTTATTCGATTAATCAGTAGTTTATAACAAGTAAGATGTAAGCTTGGTTTCTAACAACTTTAGATAACTTTGCCAAAATTTGATATACAAGGTCCAATTTGTCAAACTGTCAAAGAACATTTTTTTTCCATTTAGCCAACATATAAATTTTCTCATTTATCTAGATGCTGTTTAATGATATATAGACTAACTTAAAGAATGTATATCTAGTATTATCATGTTGATCTATGTCCCGACACTATATTATCTTCTCATAAATATTTATTAACCTTTTAAATAAATGCGTTTTTATTTTAACTTGTTGCCTCATCTTTAAAACTTTACTTAGATGCCAAACTAATAAGTACTTATATTAATAGTTATTGAGTAAGAAACTCTCTGAACTATTACATAATATCGAGTTTACTTAAAGCAGAACTTAATTTCAGCCATCATGTTCAAAAATTAGTAATTTTCATCTGACATTTTGGTCTCTTCTTTTCTCTCTTGTCTGAAAAGACTTTAAACTCTCTTGAAAATCTGACAGCGCCATAAAATCTGATGTAAACGTACTGAAGCCTGCTTGAAGAGATTATCGTAATTAGTGTTTTGGGCCACAATATTTTGCTACTCTCTTCTACCGTATTAATCCATACTCAATAACTTGTACGAAGCGTAATCTAAAATAATGAAGGGACTTCTCTTAACTTTATCACCAAAAGTTTGACTTAGTTTTAGCAAATTTAGTTTTTCTTTTCCGTCAAGAGTTAAACAGAATAAAGTCTAGGATGTTATATATATATATATATATATATATATATATATATGTATATATATATGTATATATATATATATATATATATATATATATATATATATAATATATATAATATATATTATATATATATATATATATATATATATATGTGTGTGTGTGTGTGTGTGTGTGTGTGTGTGTGTGTAAAAATTGTCATTGAAAAATGCTAGCCAAGTAGCTCTTTAATATATTTTCCATTTTAATAATTTTATGGATAATGACTTAAAAAGATATTAGATGGAATTTCGCAGGACTCTAGTAATTATTTCTACATTTACTAACGCAGATTTTGTAAATATTTTTCTACTTTAACATACATATAACATACATGCATACATATATGCTATTAAGTATTAATGAACACAAACTTACTAAGACACATTACAAATATAATTAGCTTAAATTTTTTACAAATAGTAAAATTAATTTTGATCAATGAAATAGGGACTTAATGCTTAAAGCCGATTCCGAGTAGCTACAAATATCCATGTAAGCAGGAGCGAAATTTGAAACCACGGACTATTGAAACGATACCTGCTGTTATTGTTATCATTTCTAAATCTAAAATGTTCTTCTTTGATTAGTAAGGCACAAATTACGCAGTAGAGAGTATGAAAAGTAGAGTGAGAAAGTACGCAGACAACTGTATTTTACAAAATAAATCAGAGTATAGTCGAAATTTATCTTCCGTACTTTTTCTATATGATTTCATTTAAAACTGATTTTTCGGATTTGTTCTAATGATTTAAAAATATTTATTACAAAAATATGTTACATATTTTAACCAAAAATATTTTTTGGGTTCAAATATATAAATATTTAAACCCCCTCCCCCAAAAAAATAATGAATTTCAAATATGCAATAAAAAGTGTGCAAATTTATGATGCACTTGTGGAGACAAAAGGTTAAGTACTAAAGATAAACTGTTGTTGATGATGCTGTTATTGTTATCATTTCTAAATCTAAAATGTTCGTGACTTTGACATAGTTTAGAATGTGCAGGTAATACGGTCAAGATAAAACTCCCGTCATCTCAAAAAGATTTCGGTATCCAATTATATTGAGTAAAGAATGTTTAATTATGCAGCTGACAGCTGAGAGGAGATTACTTATTAAGCAGTAATTACTTGAGAACAGAATGAGATAAAATTGAATAATTAAGTAAGTTGTTCACTATGAAAGGTTTGATTTTCAGTTATAAAAGTTAATTCTTATACAGTTTACCAAAAATAGAACGCATAATACAAACAAATAAGAAACATTTTGAAACATTTCTGAATATTTAAAGGTCCATTCTTTCTAAGTTTAAAAAAATCGTAATAAAAATGTAATGTAATTATAAATAAAATAATTCTAAAGAAATGAAAAACTTCATTTAAAGAAGAGTAGTTAAATTGGTAGACAGTTTAAAGAAAATGTTTTGACATGTACAGTTCTGGTTATAATTGTCGTATTGAATTTTCAAAAGAAATTTACTTTAATATCATTGAGGTATTTAGAGATAATTTTTTAAAAGATGAGCTGACAGATATTTTGTGAGTTATTTCTTTTTTGGGGAGGAAGGGATTTTATTCTTTTCTTTTATTATGTGGCAATTAACATTTTAATTATACGAGGCACATCCAGAAAGTAAGTTTCCTTATTTAAAAGAAAAAAAGAACTCATACTTTCCCGGACATATTTATTGGCAACAAGTACAGCAATGTCGTAGAACTCTGCCGCCTGTGAATGGAACCAGTCTTCCTGTCCCAGAACATCCCTTTCCGTACCGACAGTGTCTGTTTGAATTGGGTCCTGACCGAAGATCCACTATGATGCCAATGCATTGACTGCTGCTTGGTTTCCGAGGTAAAGTACGAAATCCAAGTCTCTTTGCCCATGATGATCCTGTCGAGGAATTCGTCACCGTCATTGTGATACTGTAGTAGAAATGTCAGTGCTGCTCCTAAGAGTTGAATTTTGTGTTCAGATGTCAGTTTCAGTTCGTAGACCTAATAGAGCTGACAATGATTTTCAATTGTCGCAATGCTTTATGCATTCAAGATCACCGACCAAACCTTGCAGGCGGTGGGAGAAGGAATTTAGAGTTTCCATTTCGGACCACTGCTACCTCGCTACTGGCACGAACCGAGACTTTTCCGGCTGGCATATGAATAATACGTCATAGATCTGTTACGCACGCGCAATTGACACGGCTAATTACGTTTACTTTAAATGGGAATACATCGGTAAACTTACTTTCTGGATGTGCTTCGTATTCAGCATTTTCTTTTTTTTTTGTGGGGAGGGAAGTCAAATTTTAGGAACACATGCCCCTTACCTGTTGTTTATAAGATTCCCACAGTACTAAAAGCCCCAGAAACAGTTTTCAGTAGTGAATCTAAACTATCATTCTCCCTTCTCCTGGTCGATCCCTAATTACTCTTACAGTAAACGTTTCAGATGTGTTTGGATGGATATTTAACCTCCCAACGACTAGAAGGGATTTTAAAAATGGCATAGGAAAATTAATTAGAGAGGCATTTTATATATTTATTTAATTTTTATTTATTTTTTTGGAGAGAGATTTTTGTCTTTTGTGGGGTATTGAACGATCTTTTAGAAAGGGGGTTGAAATTGGAGATTGGAGAGGAAGGAAAAAGTAATCTTGATAGAAAGGTTATCACGATGGCAGAGGTTGCAGAAGAAATGTTAAACGATCTCTGATGCAAACAATTGTAGTAATGGACAAAGTAGCATTTGAAATAACTGAGGCCTTCCCAGAAAAAAATGGGAAGCAAGTGTTTTTGCGAAGATATTTTTTCTAATTTTCCTTTCTCAAGTATTGTATCATGTAAGGTTAATTAACGATATTTGTTCAATATTCTGGTAAGGTCATCAGTCAGCACTAAAAATTTTATCGAATAGTTCTTGGTTTGATTTTTAACACATTGTGTGGGATTACATTTCGCAGAGGAATGGTACCGGCAGCTGGCGTTTTGCACGTAAATTTATTTATTCTGTTAAATCTGAAAAAGTTAAAAATCGAAAATTACTTAATTTTTTAATCAACTTTTCGAAATTTTATATTGAAATATATAAACAAATATATAAATAGACAAATAAACAAATATATATATATATATATATATATATATATATATATATATATAATATCATTTTCACAAGGATAAATAAAAAATTAATTTTAAATCTAAATGGATTTTTTAATCAACCTTCCCGTTCTGTGGTTCCACATCGACTGATGTAAAAACTAGTTTTTATATCAAAAGTTTTTCAGAATCTATGTAGTAGACAAGAACATTCGGCTTCGTTTTCTTGTATATACCGTTATTTTTGTACCCACAAACAAACCATGTTGTTACACTAACCCGTACTATTACGTGACCCGCGCTCAAGTATCAATCGTCAGAAAACGTACTAGTACGTGTCCCGCATACAATGTGTTAATGAGTAAATTGGTTGCTTATGATTTTGTATTGTAAGATAAAGGTGTCATTTGTAATATCGTTTTACTTAGATAAATATAGTTGTTAGTTTTTAATAGTACTTCTCTAACTATCGAGATAATTTAATTTGGAAAAAAAAAAGAAAAGGAAACCAGAATGTTTCCTGCAACTTGGTTTATTTTAGTTTTGTAATTTATTGTTTATTTAAAACTTATTTAAATCACAATATTTATTTTTTTAACACAGTGCAATATTTCTATTAACGGCATTACATGATCACAGATTTAGCTGATAGCTTGAAATAAAGTATTCTTAAATTATGCATCCTTTGGTTCTTTAAACTGTGCTTTCAGAAGTAATAAAATGTGCACTAAATGTTAATATACCTTTCCTTTTCGATTATGCAACATCAAAAGTCTTTTTGATTCAGTAGAAAATTTTTGAAATATGAAAATTTAATTGATTATTTATTTATGATTATCTGATTGCTCACAACACTGTAAATTATCTTATGAATGTATACCGTTTTTAGCAGCAATTAAAGTATTATAATATTCCTTAAAATATTGAACTATGGAAGTAATATTTACTAGTGTAGAAAAAAAATTTCAAATTTTGTCTTAAAAAGTTTGAAATTTTTCTGATACTTTTAGCTGTATTTAAATTTGTATAACTAAAATATCATGATAGTTTATCATTTATAAAGTGTTATAATTCAACTAATTTTTAATTATTAAAATGAACGTTTAACATATAACTGCAATCTAATAATTGTAAAAGATCATTCAAAGTTTGATTTCATAATTTTTTTTCTGAAAACTAGAATATTTTGGTGTCAAAAATCACACAAAGAAAGCATGCTTAAGAGTCTGATATGTTTATATAAATATATAATATGTTAAGTTATAGAACGTTGATATTAAGCTGAAAGACACTAAATCTATTTAAAATAGATTAAAATAGATTTTACTTGATGATCAAAGAATTAATAGGATCAACGTTAATAAAACTTACTTGTACCTCTATACATAAATATCTCATTGTCATTTATTAATTGGGTTATATTTTACATTATGACTATGCTAGTTTTCAATTTTAAAGAGAGTTTGTATATTAGAACAAATTATAATTTTTGCCAAACACAAATTATTATTTAAAGCTACAAATTCACTTTCTTTGAATTTAAGGCATTAATGTATTGCTTAAAACATTCCTTAAATTGATAACGTCGTATTCATATTTATTCTCGTATTAAAATTCTTCATTTCCTTTGCTCTTTAAATTTTCGGCAAATTTTCCTTCTATTATATATTAGTTACAACAAATAAAGTACACTAGAGAGAAATTCCAATGCAAAACGTTATCTTTCGGGCAAGGAAATGTCTTTAAAACTACATGCTAAAATTAGAACAGGCATCTTAACTATTAAACATTTCTTTTCCCCCTATTTTAGTCGTTAAACAATCTGTACTGATACACTTTCTGATCAATCAACCAAACCATTGATAAACCATATATAATCTAAAATGAATCATAAGTTGGAAGGTTTCCCGAAAATTTTAATAATAACATCGTCTTCTTGGCAGAGTCACAAAATGATAATTCTATCTCAGATGAAGTACTTGGATTATACAATAAGGCAATTTAACATAGTTAATTGTTCTTCCGAATGAGGAATATAAAAATATCTTTTCACAAAATAGATGTATATTTAGTACACTGATGTAATATTAATGTCACGACTAAAAATAAATTTCAGGAAAACTTTAATTGTACGTTTATACTGCAACAAGGTTAATCATACTTTAACAACGAGTTGTACATATATTACCTGCATAACATATTAGTATAATATGAATAATATAGTACATAGTTTTACGCATGTTATATTAATTTATAACTGGTTCGTATAATCACTGAATTTGCTCTAAGTTCTTTTGTTCATAATTATAGTGTTGGCCAAAAATTTGCATTTATATTAAGTACATCAATCTTACACGCAGTAGTAAAATTTAACCTAAACGCAAGTTTAAAAAATGTATTTCTTAAGTATTCATGCAGTTAATATGTAATAAGCATTTTATATACACAATTAATTTTTCCATCTAGAATTCCATCTAAAATCCCCTCTATATTTCCATCTATATTCCATCTACAATTCCTTTTTTCTCGGTGATTTTATCACCGAGAAAAAAGTTGAAGCGAAAAAACTGTAAATTTCATTACCAAAAATTCTGTAAATAAATTTCTAGATTTAAAACAGTAGTAGCAATTACCATGGTGAATTTGATTGCATTCATATTAGAATTGTAACCTGAACTTAAAACAGTATTGGGAAAGGTAAAGAACAATACCAAAATTAGCACAATAATATGGATCAGAATAAAACTCACAAGTTCTCCATGTGACGGTTACTCGTGTTGCACAGTTCACCACTACGAATGAATGACTGGTGCTTTTTGAGGAATCCTGGTGTAGTGTTAATTATGTATGCGGCTCCATCGATTCTCACTGCGAAGCTCACAGGCGTTCCATAAGCCAAGCCACAGGTCACCACTTCTGATTCATCGTGTGGCATCGTGTTTAAACCCCATTTCTCTCTGGATGGGGAGCAGAACACCATACAATATATTGAGAAATACTTATTCCAAGAAGGTATGGTATGTTGCGCTAGCCAAACGTTTCGGGAAAATGCTATCACCAAATATACTTTCCCAGATCTTCATGAAAAATTTGTGCTGGGGATGGTCTTTATATGATAATGATATAAAACACAATTTTTTTGTCGGTTCTCTTGACATGCTTATTTTTTTATTGGTGTAAATTTCTAAAATTAAATCTCATACCGTAAATTTTAAATCCCTGACCATTCTAAATGAAAAATAAATAAGTGTTTGTTTAGTATCAATGACATTTCAGTTGAATTATACACAAGTTTTCTTTTAATAAAATTTCTAAATTTTGAATCATTAACTTATGCAAGTTTCAGTTGAATTATTCATTTGCAACTCAAATATTTCCCTACATTAAAAAATAATTATTATATGGCTTTGGTTTGGAGCTCTACGGTCTACTTCTTGCAACACGAGGGCTAATGAGACCGGGATGTACTGCTTGAATCCGATTCCGAACGACTACGAACATCCATGCCACTGGGGGATTCGAACTCATGAACTCCGTTTCCGAAGACCAGCACCCTAACCATTCGGCCATCGTTCGGAAATTGTTACGCGAAGACACATTAGTTTTTATATTAAGTTTTATCTTTCTACATTTGCGCAAAAAATATCACTCTTTTATAAATTCGTAGACAATGTTATAGAGCAACTTATATAAAAATATCCCGTTAATATAGTGTTGAAATTAAAGAAAGATAGAGCCTTTTGTTTCAGCCGTAAATCAACAACTCTCTTAAAGTAGCTGTATAAACACTTAAAGATGTGGACTTCAGCATAGTATGTTGCAGAACAATCAACAAAATATAATTTTGCAATCGAAATAAATGCTAAAATACCAATGTCTCTTGAGTATATACAGCATATACGTGCGTATATATACACACAAACCCATATAAGTATACACAATCTTCTCGTAAGATAAATTTATTTTGTACGAGGTATATTTCAAAGTTTCCTTCGATGAAACTGGAAAAAACATTTCAAAGTAATAAAAACAAAACGTGAGAGAGTAAAATTCAATTCTGTGTGTAAATATCAAAATCAATACTGCCAATGCTATGAACGTAATCCTTCCATGCTTTTAGAAATATGAAATAGTTTTAAAATTTTTAAGCTAATATATATATATATATATATATATATATATATATATATATATATATATATATATATATATATATATATATATATATATATATATATATATATATATATATATATATATATATATATATATATATATATATATATATATATATATATATATATATATATATATACATATATATATATATATATATATATATATATATATATATATATACATATATATATATATACATATATATATATACATATATATATATATATATATATATATATATATAATATATATATATAAATATATATATATATATATATATATACAGATATATATATATATATATATATATATATATATCTGTATATATATATATATATAGATCTGTATATATATATATATATATATATATATATGTGTGTGTGTGTGTGTGTGTGTGTGTGTGTGTGTGAGTGTGTTTGTGTGTGTGTGTATAAAGCCTTAGCCATAATATTTGGGAATGATTACAAAAGATTGTTATTTATTACAAAAAGTTAGTAAAAACATTATCTAGTTTTTTTAAAACGCTTCAAGACATTTGATTTTTCTATGCTAAATAATCTTACATTTAAAAAATAAAAATAATTTATTTTTGTAACTTTTTTGTAAATTTATGTATATATACGTGTAATAATATTGAATGTTACCTGAATAATGTCTGAATGTTTATTCCCATTTGTAAAACCAACGGAGTATATTTCTCAAAATCTTCAGTAACCTATATTTTCTATGAAACGAAATGCTTGACTATTATATTTTACATGTACTACTTAAACAATCTCACTAGAAAGTTTGAAATTTAATGTGGGGGTAATTATATTCTCCAGCCTCCTGCACTCACGTGTCTGGCAATTTGGCTGCTTTTACTTCTAACTGAACAAATAGATAAATATTTCCCGTGCATTTGTTGGGATTACAGTTTAACCTCAAATTTAATCAGATATAGACTGTTTCTTGTCACAGAAGAATCTTATTCAATCTCTCGCTTCTTAGATGTTTGAATAAATTGCATATTATTTAAGAAATGTAGGCATCAAACTGCATTTTTTGAGAAATAAAATATTATTATCTTATGCCTAACTAAATAGAAATCGGATTTTTGCACGATTTTTATGTAATAAATTTCAAGTGCATCATTTAAATTATCTATAGTTCCAATTCTATCTCATTTAGACTAATTTAATGCAATCTAGAGTCCTCAGAGGTGAGTAACGTATTTCTTGCAAACCCTGTATATATACACAATATTACCAATGATAACCAGTCACTTGTGATTTTTGACATTTTCTTGAATATCTAGAAAAATACTCGAGGATTTACCCTTATACCTCAGACGTGTAAACAAGATGGTAAACGTCATACATTTCAACTAAGAATTTTTCCCGAAACCTAATAGGGGGCCGTCAACAAATTAAAGAAAAACGAATATCTTTTGGATAACCCTGTAAAATGTATTGTATGAAAAGTGTTGAAACATTAGCACATGATTAGGATGCTTCTTGTAATATTCTGTGTTCATTGTTATGAGGATAGCACATATACTCATGGAAAAATAAAGGCTTTTATAAAAATAATCCCAAATTTCTCCAATTGTTTTGCTTATAATTTGCAGAGTTATCAATATCAAGGAATGTTATTTTCAGGACCCATGACAAACACCATTGTACACAAAACCTTGCAAATAAAATTGAAAAATAATAAATATTGGATTAAAAATGACCAGGTTTACTAAATAATGTTTCACTGCGCATGCGCGAATGCAATTAAAATATAATATGATTAATGTATTAGTTAAATATATAGACCAACTTTTGCGAAAATTCCAAAAATACAGCTTGAAAATTCTGAAAATGATCGTCGTTAGAAAAAGTTCGAAACCCATTGTTTCCAAAGGGAAACAATTTTTCTATAGTGTATTTTTCTAGATATTCAACTAAATGTCTAAAGTCACAAGTGGCCGTTATCATTGACAATATATATATATATATATATATATATATATATATATATATATATATATAATATATATATATATATATATATATATATATATATATATATATATATAAATATATATATATATATATATATATATATATATATATATATATTGTATATATATATATATATATATATATATATATGTATATATATGTATATATATATATATATGTATATATATATATATGTATATATATATATATATATATATATATATATATATATATGTATATATATATATATATATATATATATATTATATATATATATATGTATATATATGTATATATGTATATATATGTATATATGTATATATATATATATATATATATTATATATATATATATATATATATGTATATATGTATATATGTATATATGTATATATGTATATATTTATATATATATGTATGTATATATATATATATGTATATATATGTATATATGTATATATATATATATATATATGTATATATATATATATATATATATATATGTATATATATATATATATATATATATATATATATGTATATATATATATATGTATATATATGTATATATATGCATAATATATGTATATATGCATATATATATATGTATATATATATGTATATATATATATATATATATATATATATATATATGTATATATATATATATATATATATATATATATATGTATATATATATATATATATATATATGTATATATATGTATATATATGTATATATATATATATATATATATATATATATGTATATATATATATATATATATATATATGTATATATGTATATATATGTATGTATATATATATATGATGAGTATATATATATAGGAATATACGTCCTCAATAGAGTAGAGTGGAAAGAATTCATTTAGGCAGATTAATATAGGAGGTAATGACATAAATGAGCTTTGGGGCAAAATACAAATCAGAAAGGAAAGATCTCTTATGGAATTTGAATAATTTACCTGACTAATAGAAACTTTGTCATTATTAAAGTCTTTTTGGATTTCACAGGAGACCGAAATCTGAAAATCTAAACTTTGATAATAATCTTGTTTATGTATGAATCAACATACTTCTCCATTGTGTACAAATATTTTTTAAACTTTTTTCTTTAAAACTAATTATTTTTTATCTTTTAAAGAGAAAATTATAAATATATAACTAACATGAAATGGCACCCGCAGTTGATAAAATATCTGTCGTTCTCAGTTAAAGGTGGAATAAAATAAATAGTATTTCAATAACCTATGTGAAACTCATTAGTATGCTAAAGAAAAACTATATTTCACTATTAATAATGGCACGGAAAGTTTGAAGCAATGACTTCAAAGAATATAAATCCTTTCTTAGGTAATATGTTAAAATATGAAATTAACTCCCTCAAATTTAAAAGAAGTTTAATGTTTGAAGCAAACAAATATAAACGACAAAAATGCTATTCTTGAATGAAAAGATTTCGAGATAAAATATTTGTATATGATTCTAAAATAAAGATACAACATGGATTAATCTATTTTTAATTAATATATAAAATCTTCAATAAAACCTCTACACGAAATCATAATAATTACTTTTAAATACATTTTGTCGTTTATTTTAAAACTACATTTTCCTCAAAACGAATAAAGTTTTTGAGAGAAATGTACATTATATACTTTTTTTACTAGCAAATGAGTTTTTAGGCATCTGTAAATTCATAAAATGAATTATTCTAATCAAATATTGAAATAATCCTTTATGTAGAAAATGTCAAATAAAAATACAAGGCCAGCGTATTTAGCACACCGACGTAATAAGAAAAGCAAAATAAATCAGCTTTCTTGATTATATTTGCGCATGAAATATTTTCACCTTTTACATTTTGTTCAAATTTGTTCAGTATTATATATTAAATTTAGGGTTTTTTTCGTAAAGTAAGGTATAAAAGTATTTATCCCTAGCTCTAAACGTCATATTCTTCTTTAGTCATATTATTTACTCTCAAAGTAGACTCACGGTTAAAACTGATTTACATTATTTGATATTATAAAAGAAATTATATGTTGTTTCAAAACAACTTTTTAATATAAAATAATTTAAAAAGGTTTAAAATGTGCTTATTTTAAATGCAATATTTTTTTCTTGAAAAGAAAATTTACTTATTAATTCTTACTCATCATGATCATTTAGAAACAAAAAAATAACGAACGTTTGTGCTTTTGTGCAATTTTAAATTAAAGTGGTTGTTAGAAAACATTTAAATAAATAATTTTTTAAAAATATATTGAAATCCAATTTGGTAATTTAGTAAATCTGGTCATGTGAGAGAACTACTATGTTGCACTGCATATGAAGTCTTTAGTCACATAGAAGATAACAAAACAAGCATATTAAATAATTTTAGATGGGTATCATGAAATAACATATTTTGATACCTTTATGATATAGCAAAAATTATTTTATGGTAGTAATAGCATAAATAGGTATAGTTTATCAAAAGCTAAACTTGATGATTGCATAATGTTTTTGATTTGGTTTGGAACGCTACGGTCTTTTTTTTTATTTCGCTAGGGCTAATGAAAGTGGGACCTATTGCATAAAGCCGAATCCGAATGTCTACGAACATCTATTTAAGCAACGGAATTTGAACCCATGCAGTCCGATATTGAAAGGCACCCTATTCCTTTGGTTATAGTTCGACCGATTGCATAACCGTTCTGTATGTATAATGAAGGCGATGTTATAGGATCTATGGGATGACCTCATTGAGTATATATACCAACGCGCAATATATTCAAATGGCATACACCTCATTCTGCTAGCATAACTCTAAGTCTCTGTTCATATGACATCAGCTTACTTTTTAACTATTAAACTTAATAAAATATTTTGTATAGTAGAGCGTGCTACAACTTGTAGTGACTTATACTCAAATTAGCTTAAATTTAAAAAAAAATGTAGCGGATGAATTTCTAATAAAAGTTTTACTTTGCGTTGTCCGTATTAGAGAGAAAGCATTCCTTTCTTAGAATATTTTACAGAAAAAGTTAATTTTAAAAATTGTATAGAGTATACTATTTTGTCGTAATAGTAATCGTTATTATATTGTTTAGATTGTATACTGATTCAAATCTATTTTATCCTTCTATCCAAAAACACGATCTATAAACCTTAAAATAAAATATCAGTAATTCCTCTAGTGAGTACTTATACCTTTTAAGTTCGAGTGGCAAGAGCGAGGGAGTCCCTTGTGATGATTTAAAGAATACCTTTTATCGTTACACCCATCACTTAAAACTTATGGAAAAGCCTGAATAGAGAAAATATACTCTTTTACAAGATTCAATATACATTTCAAAATAATTTTTCCCTTCTTTTCTTTAAAACCAGGCTACAAATTGAAAAAAAAAATCCCTTCATGAGTAGAATAAATTGTGTTTATTTTTATTTATGAGATCTTAAAAGGGTTTCATACCTTCAGAAGCAATTTTACTGAATATCGAATATTTGTTGGTGTCGGTTGATATTTAGTCTTTAAAATATTCAATTATGCAAATATTTATCAGTCATTTAAATCCTGTTTCAATTCTGGTAAAATCCTGAAATAATCTTAGTCCATTAATTCCTTAATATCTACTAAAATATTTTGAGAAATATTAAATTCAAGTTATAGATTACATAGAGTATTTGAATTGAATTAGTAATTTATGCTGCCCTTGTTTCCAAAAAAAAACTTTCATCGAATAAAATGAATTTTGAAAATTGATCAGCGTATATCATTTTCACTGCAGGAGTATTGAAAAATATTTATTTTTTCATTCAAACACATCATGTCTAAACCTTAAGAATAAAATAGCAGCAATTCCTCTAGTGAGTACTTATATCTTTTATGTTATAGTCTCAAACGTGAGGATGATTTAGAGAATGTCTTTTATCGTTGCATTCATCACTTAAACTTCAATAGAGAATATTTCCTGTTTTACATTACAAAAACTTTTTTCCTTCTTTTCTTTAAAACCAGACTAGAAATTGAAAACAAATCCCTCCTCAACCAGGATAAATTGTGCTTATTTTGATTTATGAGATCTTAAAAGGATTTCATAACCTTCAGAAGTAATTTTACTGAATATTGAATGTTTATCGGTGTAGGATGATTTTTAGTCTTTCAAATATTTAATTATGCAATTCAACTATGCAAATATTTATCAGGAATTTAAATCCCCTTTCAATTCTGTCAAATTACTGAAATATACTGTCTTAGTTCATTAAAATTGGAAAAAAAATCACTCGATAAATCGGATAAATTGTGCTTATTTTGATTTATATCATCTGAAAAGGGTTTCATACCTTCAGAAGTAATTTTACTAAAAATCGAATGTTTATCGGTGGTGTCGGTTGATATTTAGTCTTTGAAATATTTTTTATGCAAATGTTTATTAGGCATTTAAATCCTGTTTCAGTTCTGGTAAAATCCTGAAATAATCTTTCTTAGTCCATTAATTCCTGATATCCACTAAAATATTTTGATAAATATTAAATTTAAGTTATAGATTACATAGAGTAATTGAATTGAATTAGTAATTTATGCTGCCCTTGTTTGAAAAAAAAACTGAATTTTGAAAATTGATCACGTATATCATTTTTGCTGCACGAGTATTGAAAAATATCTATTTTTTCATTCAAACACACCATGTCTAAACCTTAAAAATAAAATAGCTTCAATACCTCTAGTGAGTACTTATATCTTTTATATTATAGCCTCGAAATTAAGAATGATTTACAGAATGTCTTTTATCGTTACATTCATTAGTTAAACCTAAATAGGGAACATTTCCTGTTTTGCATTACAAAAACTGTTTCCCTTTTTTTTCTTTAAAACCAGACTAGAAATTGGAAAAAAATTCCTCGGCAAGTAGGATACATTGGGCTTATTTTGACTTATGAGATCTTAAAATTGATTCATACCTTCAAAAGTAATTGTACTGAATATCGAATGTTTATCGGTGTCGGTTGATATTTAGTCTTTGAAATATTTAATTATGCAATTCAATTATGCAAATATTTATCAGGCATTTAAATCCTGTTTCAATTCTGGTAAAATCCTGAAATAATCTGTCTTAGTCCATTAATTCCTGATATCCACTAAAATATTCTGAGAACTATTAAATTTAAGTTGTTTACATAGCGTATTTGAATTGAATTAGTAATTTATGCTATCCTTGTTTGAAAAAAAATATTATTGAATAAAATGAACTTTGAAAATTGATCAGATTATATCATTTTTGCTGCACGAGTATTTAAAAATACTTATTTTTTCATTCAAAAACATCATATCTAAATATTAAAACTAAAATAGCAGCAATTCCTCTAGGGAGTACTTATATCTTTTATGTTATAGACTCAAACATAAGGATGATTTAGAGAATGTCTTTTATCGTTGCAGTCATCACTTAAATCTAAATAGGTAAAATTTCTTGTTTTGCATTACAAAAAATTTCCCTTTCTTTTCTTTAAAACCGGAATAGAAATTGAAAAATAAAAGTCCCTCGGCAAGTAGGATAAGTTGTGCTTATTTTAATTTATGAGATCTTAAAAGAATTTCATACCATCAGAAGTAATTTTACTGAATATCGAATGTTTATTGGTGTCAGTTGATATTTAGTCTTTGAAATATTCAATTATGCAAATATTTGTCAAGCATTTAGACCTTGTTTCAATTCTAGTAATTTCAAGAAATAATTTGTCTTATTCCATTAATTCCTGATATCTACTAAAATATTTTGAGAAATATTAAATTCAAGTTATAGATTACATAGAGTATTTGAATTGAATTAGTAATTTATGCTGCCCTTGTTTCCAAAAAAAAACTTTCATCGAATAAAATGAATTTTGAAAATTGATCAGCGTATATCATTTTCACTGCAGGAGTATTGAAAAATATTTATTTTTTCATTCAAACACATCATGTCTAAACCTTAAGAATAAAATAGCAGCAATTCCTCTAGTGAGTACTTATATCTTTTATGTTATAGTCTCAAACGTGAGGATGATTTAGAGAATGTCTTTTATCGTTGCATTCATCACTTAAACCTAAATAGGAAAAAATTCCTGTTTTACATTACAAATAATTTTACTTTTTTTCCTTAAAACCAGACTAGAAATTGGAAAAACAAACCTCGGAAAGTAGGATAAATTGGGCTTATTTTTATTTATGAGATCTTAAAAGGGATTCATACCTTCAGAAGTAATTTTACTGAAAATCGAATGTTTATCGGTGTCGGTTGATATTTAATCTTTAAAATATTCAATAATACAATTCAATATGCAATTCAATTATGCAAATATTTCTCAGGCATTTAAATCCTGTTTCAATTCTGGTAAAATCCTGAAATAATCTGTCTTAGTTCATCAATTCCTGATATCCACTAAAATATTTTGAGAAATATTAAATTTAAGTAATAGATTACATAGAATATTTGAATTGAATTAGTAATTTATGATTCCCTTGTTTGTAAAAAAACTTTCGAATAAAATGAATTTCGAAAAACTCCCTTCATGAATAAGATAAATTGTGCTTATTTTGATTTATGAGATCTTAAAAGGGATTCATACCATCAGAAGTAATTTTACTGAATATCTAATGTTCATCCGTGTCGGTTGATATTTAGGCTTTGAAATATTCAATGATACAATTCAATATGCAATACAATTATGCAAATATTTGTCAGGCATTTAAATCC
This sequence comes from Pardosa pseudoannulata, assembly GCA_032207245.1. NCBI lineage: Eukaryota > Metazoa > Arthropoda > Arachnida > Araneae > Lycosidae > Pardosa > Pardosa pseudoannulata. Next base: position 16,172,613 of record CM063503.1, on the reverse strand, counting down.
TGTTTAAATTCTGGTAAAATCCTGAAATAATCTGTTTTGTTCATTAATTCCTGATATCTACTAAAATATTTTGAGAAATATTAAATTTAAGTTATGGATTACATAGAGTATTTCAATTGAATTAGTAATTTATACTGCCCTTGTTTGTAAAAAAATATTCATCTAATAAAATTAATTCTGAAAATTAATCAGCGTATATCATTTTTGCTGCATAAGTTATTAAATAATACTTATTTTTTTCATTCAAAAACATCATGGCTAAACCTGAAAAATAAAATAGCAGCAATTCATCTAGTGAGTACATATATCTCTTATGTTATAGTCTCAAACGTAAGGATGATTTAGAGAATGGCTTTTATCGTTGCATTCATCACTTAAACCTAAATAGGGAAAATTTCCTATTTTCCATTGCAAAAAATTACTTCTTTCTTTTCTTTAAAACCAGGCTAGAAATTGAAAAAATAAATCTCTCGGCAAGTGGGATAAATTGTTCTTATTTTGATTTATGAGATCTTAAACGGGCACCATACCTTCAGAAAGAGTTTTATTGGATTATCAATGTTCATAGGTTTTCGTAGATACATAGTCTAAATTCAATTATGCAAATATTTGTCAGGCATTAACATTCTGTTTCAATTCAGGTAAAATCATGATATAATCTGTTTTAGTCCATTAATTCCCCATATTCAGTAATATATTTTAAGAAATATTAAATTTAATTTATTATAGATTGCATAGGGTATTTAAATTGAATTAATAATGTATGTTGTCCTTGTGTGAAAGAAAAACTTTCTTAGGAATTTTTATCGAATAAAATTAATTTGGAAAATTGATCAGAGTGTATTATTTTTGTTGTATGAGTATTGAGATATATTTATTTTTTCATTCAAAAAAAATTCTAAACCTTAAAAATAAAACATTAGCAATTCCTCAAGTGAGTACTTATATACTTTATTTTCAAGCACCAAATGTAAGGATTTAGATAAAGTCTTTTATCGTTGCATTCATAACTTAATCCTTGTGGAGAAACCTAAAAAGTAAAAATAAACTGCTTAACATTACAAAAGAATTTTTTCTCTTTTCTTTAAAACCAAGCTACAAAGTGAAAGAATCCCTGGACGAGTAGGATAAATTACGCTTATTTTGATGAAGAAGGGCTTGACGGGGTCTCATTATTAAGAGGAGTCCTATAGCAGTCTGAATGTTTTAATTAGATATTAAGTATTTAAAATATTAAATTCAATTATGCAAATATTTGTGAGACGTATAGAACCTATTTCGATTCTGGTAAAACTATGAAGATATTAGTCTTAATCCATTAATTTCCGATACTCATTAATATATTTTAAGGAATATGAATTTAGGTTATTATGGACTAATGTAAAACAAATAAATGTGAAATTAAACAACTTCGAATATTACTATCTGGTTTCCTCATTGATCACTTGTCAATGTAAGCAAACACAGGAAGATAATAATGAGAAAAGAAATACTTTGAAATAACATGTTTATTTGAGGTATCAGACGTAAACACAGTAATGTAAACTGCACTTTTATAATAGATAAATCTATTTATCATGATTTCCATCGATGCAATAGTCTAAAAAATACATATGTATGCAAGATTTGAAAAATCATAAAACGTCGGTTCTAAAGACAAAATTATAATTAACAGCAGCTATTCAAACATTTAGTAGATTGTTTATATGATTGCCATCCTTTTCGCTGAAAAGGAAAACTCATTTTGGGAAAACAAAAATTCTTCAAACTATTTTTACCTGTCCATAGCAAGGGTCACTAAGTATTAATGTACTACCAATTATTGTTAAAATGTAATAAACTAATACAAGAAAATTCTGAAAAAAAAATTTTTTATTATACGGTTTGTAATATAATTAATACTAAAACTTATACTTTAATCTATAGCTTAAATTAAAGTGAACTCAAACCCACATTGTATAGTAGGAATTAATAATGCAGAGATCTTTTAATATTAGAAGCTTATAGTCTGGTTTAAATTTCAAGAAAATAGGAAGCAGTATGAAATTAAACATTATTTAGTGATTAAAAATAAGCTAAAGCTAAATGGATAATTATCTGCTTGATTTTAGTTTAGTCTGTAGATTATACACCTATACACTTAAAAAATTTCATACGGCTTTTTCATTACGTAGAATGTTTTAAATCTTACGGATCTTGATGTAGCATATAATTTTAAACTTTTCTGTACTAATCATCCTGTGTTACTATTTGAATCAATTTAGCGGTATAATTATGTTGTTTTATAAAAGTTATAGCAAGTGGTAAAGTTCTCTCTAATTTTTGTATAATTTTATTAAATATACGCATATGTTAGCTCTCTTCAACCTTTCAATATTTGCGACCCAATTTTTAATGGAAATTTCATCGCAGTACTTTCTATCTTGCAATAATGGAGTATTTTGAAGCTTAAACTACATTACTACCTTACTTGTAATTTTTACCAGTTACAAATAATAAGAAAATTTATTGATATTTGTCAACACTTATGCGCTGCTTAGACAAAACTAAAAATTGATGCTTTTCTATTGCTTTCTGTCTTACACCAAAACACATGCCCAATGAAATCACTAATAGTTCTTATACTGATTTAATTTACTTAATATACTGTGCAATACTGATACAATCCTATTTACGAGTGTATTAATTTAGTGACAATGACCATTAAAATTTATGTTATAGCACGTGGCATTTGTTAGCCGTGGTAGCTCAGTAGCTCGGAAAAGGTGTCTATCTCATAGCCAGTGTGTTTGCGACTCGTGCCCGTCAAAGATTTGCCGTTTTCATTAATGTTTTCTGGGTCACAAAAAATAGGTTTGTGGTCGCAATGTTCTCCAAGTTCAAACGATACCTCTGGAGGTGGTAAGCCAAGATGAGGGGTTTCTGCTTGGTCCCTGATTCTAAATTATGAGGATCCAACAGGGTAAAGACATTACCCGATGTTCATAGCTTTCCTTTAGCAAAAGGTGTCTATCTCATACCCAGTGTGTTTGAGATTCGTGCCCGTCAAAGATTTGCCGTTTTCATTAATGTTGCCTGGGGCACATAAAATAGGTTCGTGGTCGCAATGTTCTCCAAATAAAAATAAACGATACCTTTGGAGGTGGTAAGCCAAGATGGGAGTTTTCTGCTTGGTCCCTGATTCTAAATTATAAAGACATTACCCGATGTCCATAGCTTTCCTTTAGCAAAACGTGCTCCCGAGGTTATGCTAAATAAATAACAGCTTCGGATCTGTGTTTGGCATAAAAATATTTGTCTGTATTGCCCACTGCATTGGAAAAAATGTATTTTTTTATAATTTACTGTCCCTAAATTAATCATCTTTGTAATAATATTTTCGTTTTTGTTTTCTCGAACCCATTATTACCCCAGAGAAGTACCTACAAGTGACTTATACAAATACTCAAAACAGATACTTTAAGCATTCCTCAAGACTCTTTTAGAAAACATGAAATCCCTTAGTCGTACTAGAAAAAGAAATAATTCAATTTAAATATAGTTGAAATTTACCTTCTTGGTCGCTAAGTTTGTCGACCGACATCTTTGCCGCAGAATAATGCTGTTTGAGCTTTGGTTCGCTGCTTGTAGTTGCGTTGCTGTCCCGTCTACTCGTCATAGCGAATGATTAGTTGATTTACTAGCGTGAATTTCTCAGTCCTTACGCATGCCACATATTTTTCCCCACGTGACTGCTTGATTGTCTCCGGACTAAGATACTACGTAGAATTGCAGCGCGAAACAGGCGGGAGTTTAGAGGATAGAACGACTTCTTCAGCTTGGGCTTGTCCACGAAAGAAAAGGAAGTTTAAATATATCTTCTTGAAATTATTGCACTTAACACGGAAGTTTCGATTGTCAGTGAGCAATAAATTGAGCAGAGGAAGGCCATCTAGAAAAAATAAAAACAATTTCCAATTTGAAAAAAAATTTAAATATATAAGCAAATATGTACACACACACACACACACACACACACATATATATATATATATATATATATATATATATATATATATATATATATATATATATATATATATATATATATATATATATATATATATATATATAATATATATATATATATATATATATATATATATATATATATAACTAAACTATAATTATGGCAAAAATCTAAAATAATTAAATAACATAAACCTAAAAATAAATTGAGACCATTTCTCTAAATTTAAAACTCTGAATCACTATAAATTCAGCTATTCTATCTAATTAATTATTACATATTGTGATTCTTATTGCTACTAATTAAAGTAAAATTTACCTAAAGAGCAGCTAAAAAATGCAGTTGTTCATGTTAGATTTAAATATTTATTTTGACTTTCTTATTTTGAAATACTTATTATCACTAATATGTAGAATAAATTTTGTTTTACTCATGTATTTTAGTCACGATGTTGTGTCAATATGTCAAACAGTAATCAATACTTAATAAAACGGAATTTTCAAGATTATTTTCCTTCCGAAGAGTTTATTTGGCTTTTGAATTTAAATATTTCCTGAAATATAAGCTTCTTTTTCGGTCTAATCCCAACTTTAATCACAGAAATATGTAATCTTCGAATTTAAAATGGTTCTGGTATATTATTACATTTCCAAATGTTCTGGTATTTCATAAGATGAAGTTGTTTCACATGTTTCTCTTGTCATAATACAAACAAGAGATTATTAAAAAGAAAATATGATTTAAAAATCTAGCAAAGATTTTGTTTCTCTAAACATGATCAAAATGTGCAATTTTGCTTTCATTATAGGAGATTAGAAGCTTATTTTCTCTAAACGAAAATCCTTAATACGTCAAGAGTTATTATACTTATTAAATTACTTTACATTATAGAAACATAATATAAAACTGTTAGTAACAATTGTATGCAGACCTTGCTTTAGAAATTCTATTATTCTTTAAAAAGGCTATTTTTCATATTTCTTGGCTCATATACAGAGTATTTCATAACTGACAAGTGCAACTTTTAAATATTATAATAAGTTATGCAATATAACAAAATAGTTACAACATTTCAAGAAAAATAAGTCTAATATTGTAATTTTTATAGTAATTTTAAATAAGGAAAGAGCAAAATCAGTACATCTTACCTTGAGAAAATATTAAAGAAGGGAGTAAGTAAATTAACACAAGAAATTCAACAATGCTTTAACAAAAAATATGACGTACAAAAAAAATAATTCAGTCAAAATCACTTAACTTATGTTAAATCTATTATGCTACATAATTTATCTAATGTGTCATATAATTCACTTTATTTATCTCTTCGTTCCACGTTAAAGGTATTTTAGACATATCGTTACGATACATAAGACAAGCAGTATTATTTCGTAAGAGGAGACACCATACACCTATTCAAGTCTTGTCAATCAAAATCCTGGGATTCAAATCCAAACAGCACTTCATGAGGGCTTGGTATTCTAAGATCTATACAACTTGAATAACACAAGAATTTGTATCCAAAATCTTTTCTAAAATCATAGTTCCCATTTCGTTTCCAATGACTAGCATGTTGGGGCTTATAAACTTTACCTTAAAAAAGAGCCAGGTTAAAGGAATCTTTTGAAGCATGTTGACATAGTGAGTTTACCACAAGTAGGGATTTGGGGAACATTGAACCCCCTGAAAAGACGGATTGCTTGCGTGAATTTTTCTAGAAGCTATTAGCTTACATTTTATTACTTGAAATATATTTACATATTTCGGATACACATAAAAAAAACTAGAGGAAACCCTGTAGTTCCTACGTTCAACATCATTGGAATTCATTTTCTAACAAAGAGACCGGCCATGTAGAACAGCAATACTTTTAGATACTTCGATATTCTTCGTAAATTGAAATAAAATTATCATATAAGTAATGATACTATAGCACCAGTAATGTGTAATGAAATGCAATCACTTTGGTTTGTTACACATTTTTGAAAAAATGTACATACATAGTTAATTCATCTGTTGCATTGTTTTTTACAGATAGGACGTTGCACGCTTTGCTTCGTAATCACATCTATAAAACAGTTAAAACAAAGGACGTTCCCTTTGCATATCAAAATCTAAACCGATTAGAGTACAAAGGAATATTTTAACATGCGGCTTATCTATAACATGCAGTTACTAAAATGTTCTTACACGTTCACATTTGTTCCCCACACATTCATCCTGACATTTAATTGACGCACGATGTGTAAATGCATCTCTATATTTGAACATATATCTAATTCATAGTATGCTTAGTGTGCATGTATGTAAACACGACTGCCGTAAATTCTAAATATGATTTACTTCTGGTGTTATCGGTGAAAAGTAATTATTACCGAGGATATATATATATATATATATATATATATATATATATATATATATATATATATATATATATATATATATATATATATATATATATATATATATATATATATATATATATATATATATATATATATATATATATATGTATATATATATATATATATATATATATATATATATATATATATATATATATATATATATATATATATATATATATATATATATATATATATATATATATATATATATATGTATATATATATATATATATATATATATATATATATATATATATATATATATATATATTATATATATATATATATATATATATATATGTGTGTGTCAGGCTCATACACTATGAAAAAATATTACAAAAGCATCCACTCCAAGAGCTAAAATTTTAATCAAACATAATTTTCTACAATTTTGCATTCAACAAAAGACTCACACAGATTCAGGTCACTAGCCTACAAGATATACCGTTTCTTTTTTAGAACTTCCTAGAAGATAAATTTCAAGTTTGACATATATATATATATATATATATATATATATATATATGTATATATTATTACATAAGAGTAATTATCTCGGCATAAAGCATATTATATTACCAAACAATCTCTGGTAATAACAAATATGGACGACCTTTGGTGTGTTCTGTAAAAATAAATTTTTTCCGCTTATATATATATATATATATATATATATATATATATATATATATATATATATATATATATATATATATATATATACATATATATATATATATATATATATATATATATATATATATATACATACATATATATATATATATATATATATATATATATATATATATATATATATATACATATATATATATATATATATATATATATATATATATATATATATATACATATATATATATATATATATATATATATATATATATATATATATATATATATATATATATATTATCAAACAATAGTAAAAATTATGACTAAGATCTCCAAATCTGCTTCGAAATATTGTTTCCAAATATATCATAGACTACTAACTGATTAAAGTAAAAATTCTAAGGAAAAGTTGGAGACGTTATATTACTAAAGATTAAGTTTTACTCTTTGAAATAAAACTGATACAATACTATGCAGTAACTTATTATTTCAGATAGCCTACTTTTTGTTGACATTCATGGCAAAACAGCAGAACATATTTATTTTCTGAAATTCTTTTCGAAGGCGAGGATTACTCATGTAATAAAAGTTTACGCTCTTTTATTTTAGATTTTATCCATTTGGGAAGATCAGACGCTACCGAGCTTTGATATTATGTTTGACAGATTTTAGAAAAAGAAAGAACAGATAAAGAAAATATGTTCAGATACCACGTCTGAATTTATAACCCTTTATTTTGCCCAAAACGAAATGTCTCATATATAGCATAGTTATCTTTCATAGTAAAATGAGAGAATTTTTAAAAATGCAATTTTTTAATAATTATTACCAGTTATCATTCGTAAATAAAAATATCTGATTCAATTTACCATTTTCCGCCTTTATCTATCCTGATTTATTCTTTCAGCAGAGCGAGTTAAGTATCCTAATACATTTTTTCTCACATCTTGGGGGAAAATTGTTCGCTTTTATACGGTATTAGTAATATCAATAAAAAAATCATTGATGTTAATAAAAAATATTTCTAAAGAAACCTATTCTGCAAATTTGCTATCCTTCAAACTTATACCACAAAATATTTTTTTGATATCGTTGCAATATAATTGTCTAAAATATAAAAATTATTATGCCTAAATTTTAAGCTCTACAAATAAAATTTAATAGTTTCATTCCCCGTCCATCTAAAAAAAATGCAATACATGAATATGGTTCTACAGGTATTCATATAAAATTATTTATTTCATTAAGATGTGAGATTTAGTCGAATTTTTTGCTCTAATATTAACTCATATACACTGATAGGTTTGAAAATTTCTACACACTATATATTTATATACACTCAATATATATATACTATATATATGCATGTATATACATATGTATGTGTGTGCATTTAGGGCTGAGGCCAGTAGGTCAGCAGTGCTGCACGTAGTTGTTCAAATTTCCTGGGAAACCAATGGAATAAATAATATTAAAATATGCCAATTGTAGATAACTGAATATATATAGATGTAATATATCAAAATTATTTAACTTTAATATTTTCTTAAAAACCTCCTATCTCCTATTCTAATCCCTTAAAACCTTTTTCCCAGCTTCTAAATGTCTTAATCAAAGGAGCGTTCTCGACTTTAATATTTTCGATACATTACTCAAAGATTTCTATCCTATAGATGTAAATTTTCTGTCTATTCAACACGTTTCCCATTTGTCACCGGCAAATGGTTCCACCTTTTTCCTTATCCTACACTTAAATTCGCTGAGTAAATGGGAAAATTATTTCTGTCTTCGCTCTTGGGTGCACCTCTGTTCGAGCAGAGTGATTTTTGTGTCTTTCCTTTGTCTGTCGTTGACTCGTAAAGATGTCCATTTTAGCAGCTCTAAAATAAAGTTTTAATTAAACTTGTGCAATTCTCTTCAATGTGGCCAGACTGCATCGGTCGTTATTACTGCTAGTTATTTAGGCTTTCTCCTTGACCAGTAGCCCGAGCAAGTAAAAGTAATACGAGCAATCATGTGTCCAGTAGCTTTACAATTATTGGATTACATATAATACAGATACGATACATACAGAGAGAGAGAGGAAGAATGTGCTGGTGTCTTTACTATTTTTTCTGCTTTAACTTCCTTTGAATGTCGATTTACGTAATATGTCAGCCTCAGAAAATAAATTTGACTTAATTTAACTTACATAAAATAATCACTAAACATGTCTTCAAAATTGCAAATGAAGTCACGGATATAAATTAACTCCATGGTTTTAACATTATTTTAACATTTCAAATACTCTGACGACATTCTTAGAAATATCTCATTCACTACTGTAGATCCATATTTCTTCAAATTAAGATATTCCACGATTAATTATACATTATGCATAGCATGATTTATTCAAATATACCATATTCTCATATGATTCAAATATGTAATTCATATTAGTTTTCATTTATTTTTATCATGCAATCGATATTCTATAATGAATATTCTAATCAATCAATGTGTTTATAGTTTATTAAATAAATACTAATCATTTCTGTTTCAGTGAAATAATTTAAATTAAAATAATTCTTCCTTAAAACTATAGCAAGTGAAACCGCTTTCATATTAAAAATGCAGTATAATATCTGATTGCAAAATAAAATAAAATGGTAGCCTGGTTTGCAGTGCTACGGTCTACTTTTTGTCACACGATGGCTAATGAGCCCGGGACCTACAGCTTAAAGCCGATTCCGAAAGGCTACGAACATACACGCGATTGTGGGATTTGAACCCACGAACTCCGGTACCGAAGGCCAGCACCCTAACCAATCGGCCATCATTTGACTATAATAGGACGAAAGAAAATTTAATAAATATAGCTTCTATTTGATTTTGTAAGGTAAGGTTTGGTTTGGTTTGGAGTACTACGGTCTAATTTTTGCAACACGAGGGCTAATGAGACCGGAACCTACTGCTTAAAGCCGATTCCGAACGGCTACGAACATCCATGCCACTGTGGGATTCGAACCCACGAACTCCGGTACCGAAGGCCAGCACCCTAACCAATCGGCCATCTTTCGGCTGTAAGGTAAGGAATATTACGATTCATTTTATAAATTAAATTGGTTGATTCTCTAAAAAAATTTTAATTCTTTACAACTCATTTTTGTATTTTAATAAAGGCTATATTATATATTAAGTTTTTAAATACAATATATTAGCAGTATCAGCATATTTAATTTGATAATACTGCTAATATATTGTATTAATTATAGGACTCCAGTAACGAAAATTTGGAATTAGTAACATTTTTTTCATCTAGCAAACCTTATTAATATTATATCGCTAATATTAATATTAATATTGTATAAATGTCTTAGAAATTTAGCTTTGTAAATTATATACTTGAAAATATTACAATGAGGTAAATAACGTGAACTTTGGAGATCCTAAAATTATAGATAAATTTAAGTTGAAATTTTAAATTCTATCCGGTTTATATTTCTTATAGTTCCTGGAAATATATGCAAAAAAAGCCCAAAATATCACAGAGTCTCGAACATAGTCATACATTAAATCTGTGCCTAAAAGCCTTTTTTTTTTAATGTGTCAAAAAGTGATTCTAATTTTTTTAACTACGTGAAACAAATCGCTTAATAATACAATTTTAGTTGGCCAATTTCTTGACAATGGTCTACAAATTTTCTGGTTAAATAAAATTTACCAAACTTAACTGATTTTGACAGTGATTTTTAACAGCATTTTTCAGAGCAAAAGATATTGAAGAATGGGAAATAAGTTGCAAGTATTTTGGCTATGATAATAATTTGTATGATTCTATTGTTTTTCTTTTGTTAGAATAAAATGATCTAATAACTAATTTGAATTTTGAGATAAATATAATCTACATTTCGTGAGCTTAATTATTCTGACCAAACGTAGGGCGGGAAATGGCTAGTATATAATAAATTTCTCCAAAAAGTTGTGAGACATTTAAGACCCGTTTCAAATAAAATATAAATCTATATCTGATTATAAATCTATTACAAAATTCGCCATAATTATTATGATAAAAATGGAGGAGTATTATTACATTAAAATTTTTAAAAAATAACTATATACATTATCTTAATGCGATAACTTAGAATGGTAACTTAATTTAGATTATAGGTATCAACCTACAACTTAAATGACAGCTATCTGAAACTGTATGCTAGAGAATAAATTAAAAATATAGAAATCTTTATGTTATAAAAATTTCAAAAACTCATAGTTAGATAAAAAGTGAAAGAAGAAAGAAGTTATAACTCAATAGACATTAAAAATAACTTTTTACGAATAAGATTCATTCTTTCTACAGATAACGCAGTAATATAAACGGTTAAGAAACTTTCGGCTCATCTACGAAATAGACTGCTTTAAATCTTACGTATATGGGTATAACATAGTTTTTATCTATTCTATACTATTTATTCTAGATTTTTATTATAGTTAATTAAAAAAAATAATTTTGCAGTTTTATAACAAAATAAACAAGTCATAAATACCTCACAAATTCTTGTATAATTTTTATTAAATATTTAGAAATTAATTATTTAGTTATTGGCCTCAGAGCTCCTACATACCTCTGAATAATGCTTCCCCCGCGTTTTCATGATGTTTTTCAATATGACAGGATAATAAATTACAGATATTCCACTAGGAAAGAATAAAATTCTAGGATTCGATAATAAAATAAAGGGGAAAACTATTATTTCCCTTAGAAAACGGAGAAACGTCAGAAAAAAATTAACTGAACAAGATGATGAATTCCCCCAGGTAGAACACAACTGAAATTTCTGCAAAATAATTTTGCAATACAAAATAAAACTTAATATTCTACATCGTGCCGAATGTTTAAAAGCCATTGGATTCGTTTTTCGTCCGGTAAGAATAAATGTTGTCCCAGGAGTAAGTTTCCAAGATATAAAAGCTTTGTTTGGAAGTACGTTTTAGTAAAAGGATAGTTCCTCTATTGTAATTCTTAAAACTATCTCTGTTGTATTTTCAATGCCTTATTATATTTGAGCAGGAAGTTTTAATGAAACCATTAGGATCAGATTGAAAGCTGCTATATATTCCAAACTGAAATTTTTAGACTCCTACTGCATCCATTATTTCACAATTTAGTATTGAAAAAATTGTATTCTCATAATAACTAATATATACCTGTTTCGACTAGAAGTAACTAGAAGTTGATACAGTTAGATATAAATGTTTTCTCACACTTCAGAAGTTGCCTATGAAAACTTTTTTCCCCTTTTATTGGTCTTAACAAGCACACATAACTCTGACTAACGCTGTGGTGTTTGAATATGATTGGCAATTAAATTACAGGTATTACGTTAAAGAAAAATTAATCCTCGGTAGTGGATTATAAAATAAGAAGGAATAAAATTAGAGATAATAAATTTATTTCTTTTAGATAACGGAAGAATTAGAAGTCGTAAAAAAACCTGAAGTATTAAAATAATAGACATAAAGACCTAACATATTGCATATATCGGGTGATCCAAAAGTCAGGACAAATTTTAAAAATGGATAATTCGAAAACTAATAAAAATAAAATGATAAGCTTTGCACCAAACGAATGGAAATGAAGCCGGATTTTTTGTGGCAAAGCAACGAAAATAATTCAGTTGACGAACAACAGAGGGCGCTGTCAGATGGCTCTAGCAGCACTAAAGATGCCATCCACCAAAATGTGTCTGACATAACGCAAGAAATGCTACTAAATACTGTGAACAGTGCGCTGACTCATCTCACTGCTGTAGTTCTGAATAATGGACAGCACATTGAATATTTACTGTAATACTATTTAACTGTAATTAAGTTGACTTGTAAGTTGTCAACATTTCTTTATTTGTAAATCATATTTTGGTGCTATAAAACACTATAGCGCCATCTGTTCATCACTAACACAACTATTTTTTTTCATTGCCACATCTTTTTCATCCATTTGGTGCAAACCATATCTATGTACCTTCATTCGTTTTCGAATTATTCATTTTCAAAGTTCGTCTTGAGTTTTGGATCACTCGGTATATAATACACATTACTTACACTGGTATACTACACTTATACAAATTATTGCTGTAGTATAGCAGGCGACATTTAATAATTCTCTAATCAATACTAAATTAAAAGCACTGTTATCAGCAAATAGTGACTCGGGCTTTTCTAGCAGAAAAAGATTTCCAAATATACAGAAATTTACTTATTCTCAACAATTTTTAAGTTTTATAATTAATGGGATACATCACCTTTCAGAAAATTTAAATGGGATATTTTTCTTATTTTTCGTCTTGTATATTTTTTAATTAATATTGTACATACATGGAATTTTCAGTATTTTTTCGTTATTATTTTTATCCAATTACTTTTGTTGAATACACATTGTTTCTAAAAGTTAAGAGCTTTTTTTATAAAGGGAAAAAGGAGAGCTTCTTTGAAAAAATTTAAAAAATTTTCTTACTTATTCTTCTTCTTTACTGTGTTACAGACTTACAACAACACAAAGTGAATTTCATTATTTTTTTTTGCTTTTTTGTAAATAATAATTATTAATTAATAATTTTAAAAAAAGTGTTAAAAATATTACACCAGGGAATTGCATTTTCAAAAAAGCTAAACTACCATTTAAAAGTTCCATTTCAAATACTATAAATACTAAATGAAATAAACAAAGACGAAACATGTTACCAGAGCTTCATCGTAGATCTATAATGTATTTGATTTGTAATTTTGAAATTAACGAGTTGTATTTACAGTGCACACAAGTTGAAAATACACCATTTTTAGAAATACAAAAATATGCATTTAAAGTTTTTATAGTTTCTTTAAAAGCTATTATATTACATTCAGAGATCTATAAATTTATAAGTTCTAAATCAAATATTACAGTGGGGTTTGTTTTAAAATCTTGAGAAATATCCAGAAATTTTAAAATTGTAAATATTTTTAAGTCGACTTTTTGGGAATTTAAAGCTATTGTGTCCCCTTAAGATCGTTATAGTGTCAGGATGATCAAAATATATTAATACTGTGTGAGGACAGGTGCAAGGAAGATGACTAAAAATTGAATCACAAAAACAGTTAAGAAAGAAATGTGTAACAAGTGACTTTTTTTAATATCAAACACCAATAAATGAAAAACATTTGATTCAAGGATGAATATACCGCTGATAACAAGCTTAAATTGGTTTATTTTGGTGTGGAGTTCTTTTGTCTATTTTATTGCTACATGAGGTGTAATGAAACCGATAACTACTACATAAAGCCGATTACGAAAGACTATGGACATATATGCCGGCAATGGGATTCGATTCTATTAACTCTTGTGCGTTAGAACAGTGCGGTTCCCGATCGAACATCGTCCAGATAATTGAAATTGAAAAGTGAACAACTGGTGTTTTCCTTTAAGGAGGGAAGGTTTGCTTTCGACCACTAAATTCGACGAGAGGCCCTGATACTGGGACTTACTACTTAAAATCAGTTGCAAATGGTTGCAAACAACCATGCCAAAAGCTGAATTTGAAAGCATGTACTCCAAGATCCATAAGCAGCATTCTACCCATTCACTCTGATACAAAAAGGAAGGTAGAAAAAAAAAAGAAACTGAACAAAATTATGAATTTTGACATCATGAGCATAGGGGCATTAGAACAAAGAGTTCTGGATTTGGCTCGTTATTTATTTTGGATTAGTTTATTCTTTTCTTAATATAAAATAGAAAAAAATACTAGAGAGAATTAATTTATTTAGGGTTCTTTAGAGTTTAATTTACTATTATAAATAATTCTACAACTATCATGAAATCCTTCAGAAGCAGTTCTGTGCAATGATTTATCTCTTTTGTATTGTCATTTTCATCGGTTAAGTAATCAAAAATTGTCCTTTTTTGATACAGTTACTTAAATTTGCTCATTTATTGTTGAACATTAGTACAAATTTTCATTTATCAGTGAATAAATATTTTTCATATAATTTTATAGAACTTATTATCCTTTACTCAAACTACCTTGGAAAAGCAGATGAACTTCGGTTTGAAATATCATTTTTATACAGTTCTATAAACAATTTTACTTCCAGAAGAAGAAGATAATACCAGTTATGATGTAAAGAGTCTGAGTCCGTAATTTTTTCTCAAGATCAAAGAATATTTTCTTCATATCTACCCACAGTCCAAAGACATAGGTACATTTATGTCTGTATGTTGAATTTTTTTAAAGAAAAAGAAAGTAAGAGAGAAAAAATCTTAATCATGTTGAAATTAATTCAAGTTGAAATAATTAATTTCAACAAAATCGAAATTTAAAATAAGTATACACAATATTTAAATGTATATAAGAAATATTTCGTAAAATATTTGTAAGAATGTTTGAAAAATTAAGTCGCAATGAGCATTGTAAAGTTTTAAAAAAGTTTAATTTTAAAATATCATTTGAGTTAAAATCATCACAAGGAATAATTTAAATATACTTAAATCTGTGTACAAAGTTTTATAAGTGTTAGTTAATAATTCACAGAACTGTTTGAAATGGCTACCGTCATCTTAAAGGCCAGTTATCAAATCTAACTCTTTAATTTTGAAACAGAACTTATGACATTATGAAAGCTTTGTTTATTTTAGATTCTATTTAAGGATATTTAGCAAATAAAAGGAGTGAAAGCAATTATCGTTAATTGTCTGGGGGTATAATGGGGGAGTTTATTACTTTTTTATATTATCAATTTCAGTGCTTAACTACAGAAGCATAATTTGTTCAATGTCTCCCGAAAAGTATTTATCCTTTATATTAAGGCAGTTATTAAAAATAATGAGAGGCATATAAAATAAGTACATTTTACTTTATTGATACTTTAATACTGCAGAGTATAATGTACGCAATGATTTCCTTTCCTAAGTGAATTCGCTTCGTTATGTTAGAAATAAATACCCCTTTACTCTGATATTCTTTATCAGATGGTTTGGTTATCGATTAAAACACAATTTACAATTTTTAAGACTAAATAAGATGTAACGTAGAAAGATTTCATGTAAGTGAGATTAAAGAAATTAAATTCCTTAGTAATTAAAGTACTTGCGATCAGCAAATTGACATTACTACTAAATGACATAATTATCGCTGAAGGAATTACTTTGCAAATTAGGAGGCTGCATAAATTACATTTGGTGATTAAATTTTGCCTCTTATGTAAGACTGACAAATATTATTTAGATATATAAATTTAAGTTGTATTTCAGTAAGGTACATTGTTCTAAATTTTGCAATTTCAAATAGATATGCATTACATTAATGACGTATACTTTAAATGATGACATACAGATAATGTTATAGATTTTCATACATGTGTACATAATAAAATATAAGACTTAAAAGGATTTTGTGGGGTACTTTAAGCACAGTTTGAACTACTTTGTTGCAGGTTATAAAATCGCATTAAAAATTTTTATCCTAAAGAACAAGTCATCAAAAATAAAATGTATTGTTTTTGAACACTTTTTTATTATTATATTTTGATTCAAATATTTTGGAAAAAACCTTTTGTATACACAATAACCTAATGAAATAATTTTCTTGAAATCTCTATAAATAACCAAATATTACTATAATACTATTACTTATGCTTACCACAATTTAATAATAGAATAATTTAAAAAAGTGTAATTTTGATTTTTTGTAAAAATTGTATTACTTTGTGAAGCCATTCTACATAAATGATTTCAACATAAATTACATTTTACCATAAATGAGTCTTTTAAGTAAAAAAATTTTTTAATTAAAATATATCGGTGTTATTTCGACAAATAGATTAAGTTTTGCATGTATAACAGTTTAAGAGGAAATTGAAATTAATATTTAAAAGACATTATACGTTTCGACAGTTTTTAGCATAGATTTAGCACGGCCAAAGCAAGTATTAAGTATTCCTCTTTTCCTCTTACAAAAATGAAAGTAAATGAAAGTAAAATTTCCAAATCAAATTTTGGTCTCTGAATTTTCAAATCCTAACAAGTTAGAAAATATAATGTAACTGCAATTTTTTTAATTCTAATTTTAATAAATTCTATTCTTTATACGGTATTACTACTTTAACACACGCTTTCTTCTTAACCTAAACTACAATTTTACAAGTAGAGGTCGGCAATGATAATTAGTATTCTTTTACTGAATCTTTCCCCGAGATTAATGAATGTTATTTTCCTTACGGATTACGAAATCAGTTGAACTTGTCATTTTAATCAGTGTAGACAAATGCACGATGATTGTAAAAATTTTCTTCTGACGAATAATCCAGTTTATTCTTTATCAGTTCTTCTTAACATACATCTTTACAAATTTAATTAATTTGTTTCTTATTCTTTACACCATCCATTTTATTTATATTTATGTTTCGCTTCATAAGTAAGTATTGAAAATACATTGATTGGGAATTTTTTTTGGAAGCAAAACAAAATAAATGTAAATTTATTGTGTGATATTTCTTGTAATTTCTTACAAGAGACAACAAAAATGAGTTATATGCGATATTATATGTAAAACTAAATGTGAAATTAAAATATGAAACAATAATTTAATGTTTAACACGTGTCTAGCCTTATAAGGAAAATTGGATCGCCCGGTGAAAGGTTAAAAAAATTATTATTAGTTGAAAATTATAATAAGTAGTATTGAAAACCTACTGACTGTTTTATTATGATAATATTTATTTTTTACTGGAAAATAGCATTTATAGCATCAAATTTGTGAATAAAAAATATATTTATATAAATCTCCCTTATCCATAGTAGGCATTTTGCATACAGTACGATGCCGGGGAGGAAGCTCCGTGTAAGCGCTACGCTAATGGGTTTCGTCAACTGTCAAAATAAATATATAGAAATAAAAATAAAAGTTTTGAGTGATTTGAAGGTGAATTCTGAAAAATGTTTATTCTTATTTTATAAGACCGTAAACTCTTTGACATTATGATAACTAATGGGATTTAAGTTAAAACTACATCATTAGGATATATATAAAAGCTTATAATATAAATAGAATCTTGTACATAGTGTTATTCTATTGAAACTGCTTATAGGGCTTTAGTCCGGATACAACAAAAATTCTATTTTCAGTAGCAATATTAAGGTTAGGTCCATCATATTAATTAAACCCATTTCCGTTTAGCATTATATATATTAAGTAACTGATGTGTCTTATAGAAAGAGGAAAATATTAAGGTTTATATTTGAAATTCTTCCTATAAATGATGGATTACATGTTCTCCGTTAATTTGTAAGGTACCTTATGCTATCGATGCCAATAAGGATTTCTATAAAAATCAAATCTTGTAACCACAAAATAAAATCCAATTTTAAACCTGTAACATCAAGAAAATTACTGATTCTAAATCTGTTTCAGCAATAAATCTTTAAATTATTTTTAACTTATTCTTATTTTTCTATAAGTTATCTTTCTATAATTTGATTCTTTTTTAAACAAGGTTAATTTTTTATATTAAAATTTTGCTGAAGTTAAACTATTCAACCGTTCCTGGTCGGATTTTATTTCGAATTTTTTGTTTTATATCCAAAGAAAGGCATTTTTGTTGCTGAAATATAAAATATGCTCTATATTTGATTCGAAAATCCAAATTGTTCTCGTCAGTAAGCAGCTTTTTGCTTGACTTAATGGTAACTCTATGTGTGAAATTATTTTCATAATCTTTAATTTTTTTCTATAATTCACCCAAATTTTGAATAAAAAAAAACACTCTTTGGAATTATTCAAATGCTTAAAAAGGTTTTTAAAAACTGGTTTTATCATCTTACCTTGAAAACAGATAGATTTTCAACGATGTTTGGTTTTAAGAGCGTTAAAATCGCTTTAAATTACTTATTTCAAAAACTTTTACTAACGACTTTCTTAAAAATAATCCCTATTATGAAATAAAAAATATGTTTAATAATTTATTCACATTAATTTTGGCAGATGAAGAGAAAATATTCAAAGCATGTCAGAGGATCACAAAACTCTGAACACAGTAGAACCATGTATATTTTCTTTTTCTATTAATTACAAAAATCAATCAAGGAACTTAATGAGACTTGTGAAAAGGGACAAATTAACTTTCAACGACACAATAATTTCTGTCGGAGCGTGACATTCGACATCAACCCTACGGACACTTAAAGGACAAACATTTAACACACAACACCCACCTGGAAAGGATTCATATTTTGTTAGGTATTATTATCTTTAATTTCATAACTAATGTTCCTTGAAAATAGTCTTTTTTTATTATTACTATATGCCATCAAATTAACAATTAACAACATATGCTTTCAAATAATTTACGTCTCTGAACGAACTTCACTAGACATTTTTTCGGCTTCTCTTTATGTTTGAGTTTAATCAGCAAAACATATTTGACGCAGAAAACATTTTACTATTTATCTATATAATTAACTTAGCTCAAGTTTTCCAATTTCTAATTATACAAAGAAGTCGTTCAAATAACGTTTTGAAACGATATATTTAACAAGTGTGGGAAACAAACATTTTTATTTGAATTTTGTTTAAATGGTTTTAGAATTTATGAATTTAGAATTTATGAAATAATATTTCACTCCTTTTACTAAAATGTTACAAAAATTATTACTTTAAAAAACTATAAGTACTTTATTTCATTCTCAGAAAGATTTCAACATTTTAAGGTATATTTTATTTTACTTTTTATTTAATATAAGTAAGAATTTTTAAGCGATTATTGTTGTCTTTATGATTTAATATCTAGGAATCAGTATTCCTTGTTGTGATTCATGAATCAACAAAAAAATATTTAATAATAAATTTCATTTAATTAAAAATTTATCTTTAATTACTGTTTCTCGTAACTTACACATAAATGACTTGTGATATATTTTATAAATACTAACACACATTTATATTTTACTGTACAATTTCGTCTCTATTAAACATATTTTTAACATGATTATTAAGTTTATAACAATACGTACACAGGAATCAACATTGGTAGTACTCATATTTCATTAAACGTAAATAAAAATATATTTAATCAAGATTTATGTAGTATTTCAGAAATAATCCTTTAAGGTCTTATCACAAGCATTCTGTACATAAAATCAACATATTCAGTTTAAGATTTTTTTGCTTTAAAGAATGCGTGAATTTTCAGTTTAAGAGTAAATTTTTTCACCTAATTAAAGGCCTCATCAATTATCAACCTAAACCAAAATAATTCGGATAAAGAATTTTCTCTATCACACAAAATTTCTGGAACATTAACTATCCTTTATAAAATAAAATTTTCTCTATATCGTACTTGCTGAAAATATTAAAGTGATTCTTTTCGTCATTATTAGTCATTTACTACAAATTAGCATTAGATGTTGTGATAGTTTCTAGAATTCTAACAAAAAAATTTTGCACAACATTTTTTTTATGTTTTCAAATGTATCATTGTGTTGATTCCTATCCGACACATAAATATCTCATATTTATATTCCAGGTATTAAACTAAATCATTCACTACTCTAAATATAAAGCAATAAGTTGTTTATATCGAAAATTGGTCTGGTAAGAAAATCAAATTTCTTTAAATAATTGAGATTTATTTTTATCACAAGCAAATTTACCAGAATCATAAAGGTATATTTTTTGTAAATCGCATTACTTTTTTTAAAAAACATTTCTTTAAACCTGTAAAATTTAAAAGAAAGAATTATTTTAACGTTGAAAAGTTCCTTTGTTAATTTATAACCTGATCAAAACAGCTGGTTGAAAAAAAATATTATAAAAAGTTAAATATATAAAACGCAAAATATTTGCATTAAGGGAATTGCATTTGCGTATAAGAACTTATTTGTTTATAAAGATACTGAGTCAAAATAGTTTTCTAAAGATAAATATCAAATAATCTTCTTTATATTACTTTGAATATTTATCCGCGGAGGATAAATATTAAAAGATTATTTGATTTAAAACTGACAGGTTGCTGGGTTGAACATTCTTCAAATATTCTTCAAAATAGTTATGGACTAGTCATCCAATGATATAGAAAATTTAACGTTGCCATGAAGAATTTAAAATGAATTTATATTTTGAATCTACTTTTTTATGACATATTTCTTTCAGTGAGATAAGGAACCTGCAATATCATTTTTTAACTCGAGATACAATTTTGGGAGTTATAATATGCATATAGTCATCCTATTTAGAATTCAAAAATAAGATTTTCAGAGATATATAACTTCTTTTTCAGAAAACATTTTATGAATATATGGAAATGTTAAAGTATACCATTTGCATTCCATATGATCGAAGAACTATATTTTCTTAAATCTGTTATGAATTTAAACATATAAACAAAACTATACATTATAATTTATAAACCTTAATACAAAAAGTTTCAGAAAAATTACTTTTTACTATGCATAATTTTTCTTTTTTCTTTAACGAATTATCATATTGCGTAAGTATAATTTTGCCTACTATAACATTATGCATATTATAACTATAGAAATTATGATATGCATATGCATAAGTTTTTCATGCATATTATAACTTTAGAAGTTATGATACGCTTATATTCCTCCTATTTTGAATTAAACATTAAGTATTTTAGTGGTTATTATAATTTTGTCTACTATAACATTATGTATATCAAAACTTTAGAAATTATTATATGCATATGCATAAGTTTTTTATGCATATTATATCTTTAGAAGTTATAATACGCTTATATTCCTTTTATTTTGAATTAAAAATTAAGTATTTTAGAGATATATAACTTATTTTTTCAGAGAAAAATTTATGAATTCATGTAATTTTTCAAAGTATATCATTTTTATCCTATATCATTGTAAAACTTTATTTTTTAAATCTGATATTAATTTAAACATATAAACAAAACTATACATTAGAATTTATAAACCTTAATACAAAAAGTTTTGGAAAAATTACTTTTTTTACTATGCATAATTTTTCTCTTTTCTTAAACGAATTATCATATTACGTTATTATAATTTTTGCCTATTATAACATTATGTATATTATAACTTTAGAAATTATTATATGCATATACATAAATTCTTTATGCATATTATAACTTTAGAAGCTATAATACGAGTATAGTCCTCCTATTTTGAATTAAAAATTAAGTAATTTAGAGATATATAACTTATTTTGCTGAGACAATTTTATGAATTCATGTAATTTTTCAAAGTATATTATTTTTATCCTATATCATTGTAAAACTTTATTTTCTTAAATCTGATATGAACTTAAACATATAAATAAAACTATACATTAGATTTTATAAACCTGAATACAAAAAACAAAATTCCCTTTTTTACTATGCGTAATTTTTCTCTTTTCTTTAACGAATTATCATATTACATTATTTTAGTTTTGCCTTCTGGGTACTATGCATATTATAACTTTAGAAATTATGATATGCATATTCATAAGTTTTTTATGCATATTATAACTTTAGAAGTTATAATACGCTTATATTCCTCCTATTTTGAATTCAAAATTAAGTAATTTAGAGGTTATTATAATTTTGCCTACTACAACATTATGTATATCATAACTTTAGAAATTATTATATGTATATGCATAAGTTTTTTATGCATATTAGATCTTTAGAAGTTATAATACGCTTATATTCCTCCTATTTTGAATTCAAAATTAAGTATTTTAGAGATATATAACTTATTTCTCAGAGAAAATTTTATGAATTCATGTAATTTTTCAAAGTATATCATTTTTATCCTATATCATTGTAAAACTTTATTTTCTTAAATCTGATATGAATTTAAACATATAAACAAAATTATGCATTATATTTTATAAGCTTGAATACAAAATCAGCCCGAATACAAATTTCAGAAAATTTGCTTTTCTTACTATACATTATTTTTCTCTTTTCTTTAACGTAATACCATATTTAATAATGAGCAACTTTGTGAAAAAAATTCTCCAAAAAAACTCTCATGTTAAACAATGTAATATACAATAAAATTTACAAACAGTTTAAAAAAACAGTTGTATTCAATTTACTGTTCATGGAAGATTTTGAAGTAAAAAAACATTTTGAAACATTTAAAACTTTTTTTTTCTGTCATGGGTATTTTAGTACTTCATTTAATTTTTGAATGTTCTGTAAAAGCCTGTAGATTCATTTAATAACCGAAATATTTTAAGAAATAAAGAGTAAAAATTAAAACAAGTTTTCTTTTATGGCCCTTTATATAAAGGCCAAGTTAGTTCTTTTAGTACATTCTGTAATGTAAAGTTCATCCTTTGTTCTATTAACTGTAGGAAAATAGCTTATAAAATTTATTGGTATAACATTTATGGAAATGTTTATACTACATTTTCTGATATGATCATGACATCTTATAAAATAGATGCTGAAAGTAACTTTTGATTCCTTATTTAGACTGAAATTAAAAATATCTGTAAAAATAAACCAATTAATAGATTTTAGACCACAGAATACTTATACTTTATAGGTCATTTCTTTATAAATGAACTGTAAATGTTATTCATTCAAGGAAAAATTAAATAAGTGGAAAATAAAGAAGTCATTCAAAGTTAATTTAATAAAAAGACTTTTAAAAAAGATAATATATCCTCACCTGTCGAGAAGTTTCACACGAAAATGCCCTAGGTATCTTCACAGTGTGTTGCCATATTATTGAACAGAGATGCATTTATATAATCACATCACAGTTGATGTTTTCTTTTGTGGAACGTGTGCAAAACTTCATAACATGCATTGAATAATTTTCAATCATTGAGCAAATGAGTTAAGGCAATAAAACATTCCAAACTATTCTCAAACGTGCCAAAACTAGCACAGTGGAAGCACTGCATTTAAAGTTTTAACTAGTATACGAGTGTCGCAACATTTGTATGTATAGGTATTCCTTGCGGTCTTCTCTTTTATAAACTATAGCGACCATCGTGGGAGATTGAAAAACCGCGTTTACGAAAAGATGAGACCATTAGGATATCTGTTCGTAGAGTGCCTGCTGTGTTGACTACCGTTGTCTAGGTTACAGAGTCAAAGATGAGCAAAGTACTGATTTGGTTCACTTAATGTTGGGGTATGCAGCTATCATATAAAATTACTATCGCAAAAAAAAGATGCGTGCTGTACATTCGACCCAAAGAGAAAGGGTCAGATTTGTCAATGTTATTATATAATAATACACTCTTCCGGGGAAAGATTTTTGTATCAATTATACAAGTGTAATTAATACTAATTTATTGGAAATACATAATCAAAGTATTTTTATATCATTATGTACGAATCTAAAGAAATATTGACTATAAAATAGCTTAAATAGTCCTGTTTCATTTATTTGTCTACCATTATCATCAAAATTGAATTCAATATGAATGAAAAATTGTATCTTGAAGCACACGTGCGTTTGTACCTGTATATAACAAAGATATGCGATATTTATATCAAATCAAAAGATTTAAATCCGCCTAATTGTTCTATTTATTGCTCCTTTCACTTTCCATGTTACTTTTTTATAGCATTTCTATAAGATTCTCATTTAAGATATCTACTTGTACTTGAAACATTCATGACTTAGCATTTTTGTTATACATTGTGCGGTCATTGTGTACCTATTCTCTATCAAGAATAAAAAAAATAATCTAAGAAAGGGTCCTTGGATATTTATAGTTTTGATATTTTCAAATCATTTAACGGCTGGCTATTTTTAAGTATGTTATAGATCTTTTAATCTCTGTGACTGGGTTCCGTCTCATATTTAGTAAGAGGTCATTTAGTAAAGGAAAGTATAATAAAGTCTGCAAATGGAAAAAAAGTGAAAGTCTATTTCTGAATTACTTTTGTATTTATGTTGTCCATTCAGAATCGCGATAAATATGATGTCATCGGGAAAAATAACAACGGGTTTCCCAGTTTTTATCTTACGCTTTCATCTTGGCTTGAAAGCAGAAGAGAAGAACGGAATTGGTTAGACTGATTTGTTGATGTTTTCGTCATTAGCTAGCTGATAAAAGGATAGATAAACCATTTGGATCCTCTGTGTCTCTGTTGGTGAAACACACTACATTCTATAAGCTGGATCCGGTTAGATCTGGAGCACAAGTATCAGTATGACTAATTATTTTTATTCTTCTCCTATTACATAAATCAGTGTTTGGAATTTTTCAAGCCAATATTTTTTTATTTGAAAGCAGAATAACCTATCCATGATATCTTACTTGTATATGGTTACTCTTCTTAATTTCATTTTAAAATCATTCAAAAATACAAGGTTATTGAAGATATTTTTAGATAACATATGAAACGTCACCGTGGGGAAAGATGCAATTTAAATTAATTCGCCTATAAAGTTCAACAAATAACAACAGGATATATCATTAATTATTTATAAGATTCGCAGACCGATTTGGAACTGCGTTTCATTTTCAATTTTATCATCACAAATTTTATTAAGCAAAATATATCTCAAGAGTAATTTTTTAATTACCTGAATCAAAATTAAAGGTTTTGGAAAACTGCTAAAATCTTTAGTGATCTTAACGAAAAACAATTGCTGAACTAATTAATTTATCAGAATTTACAGACGATAAAAGTATTTAGTACTATTTAATGTATAACCATTATTATTTATTTCATTCAATATCACTTAATTTATTTTGCATAATTTTTTACTTTATGAAATGTTTATATTGCAGAATAAAATCTTC
>CM063503.1:16099293-16141793 GCA_032207245.1 Pardosa pseudoannulata | reverse complement strand
ACATGGTTACAGTTTAAAGGTATCTTTACGCATTTAGCTTGTTTGACAATATAATGGCTATTTTTAGGTTTCCGGAGATTAAAGATTCTTTGGCTAAGACTGAGTGACATTGAACGTTACTAAGCCTTTTGAATTTATTACTTTATTGAACCTATATTATGTTGGTATATTACCTATATCTATTATTTAAGAGTATCTATGTTTCTTACGATTCACTACATGTCATATATATATATATATATATATATATATATATGTGTGTGTGTGTGTGTGTGTGTGTGTGTGTGTGTGTGTGTGTGTGTGTGTATGTGTGTGTGTCAGTTCTAAAAAGGGGGAGGGAAATTAAGCGAGTTGGGAACAATTTAAAAATTGAACTCTTTCGTAATAACAAAATAAATGAAAAAGAGCTCACGCTCGCGTAAGCTATTAGGATCATCCGGTCGAGCGGAAAGATATTTGAAGGATTTGAAGATTAAGAGAACTGATAGTTGTCAGTTGGCTCGTAGGCGTAGAGCTGTCAACACACTCCATGCGTAGCTCAGCCCCGAATAATTGGAAATGGCGCAAGCGATGCCTTTAAATGAAACTTTACTTGAATAAAGGTATGATTTACCAAGAGAGACTGTTTCATCCATTCGCCTTAACACAGGATTACGACATATATTTATATATATAGATAGATAGATACATATGCAGATATATATATATATATATATATATGTGTGTGTGTGTGTGTGTGTGTGTGTGTGTGTGTGTGTAATGAGCTTTTTATCAGTTAGGAGTATCAGTAAGGGGTTAGGCTGTGCGTGAGTCCAATGTCTCAGAAAATTTTAAATATCTTCACTAATATAAGGCCAATAATATAGAGATGTGATTAAATTAAGCCTAATTTGAACTCCTGGGTGACAAAAGTTATCAAGTTCAAGATTTAGGACAACAATTTTATAAAAGTTATTTTTCTTAACTACCATATCATTTATATCCTTACAATTTTTAGTACAAATATTATTATTTTTTTAATAAAAAGGTGAATTTATTTTAGCCTCTCCTGAGGCTCCTCCCAGTGAAATACACGTACATTCCGTTTTATAGGGGGGTGAACCGTCCAATCAGTGTGTTAATAGTTAGTCGTGTGATGACGATGGTGAAGCAAGACTAAGTTATCAAAAGGAGTTTTTTTAACGATTGCTAATCAGGAATTAATATTGGTGTAAGAGAAGTTGCAAATCTTTCAGAATGAGAAGGGGAGAATAAATGTTTCGACATAAGTTGCAATTTAAGGATAGAATTATCAGAAACTTATCTTAAATACAAATATAAATAAATTGGTTAGATTTAGGTTAAATTATCATTACATGTATATGTGTGTGTGAGTGTGTGTATGAGAATTATTCATATGATAAAAACAATTCTAACAGTTTGTTAAACTCTAGCAGCTAATTCAATATTTTTTAAAGAGTCATTTTTCAGAGTCTGCCATAGTGTATTAGTTTTAATTTATTTTGAAACAAACATCAAATATTCTGTAATAGAGCGATCACAACATTAAGACTAATACTAGACAGTCTTAAATGCACAAAATAATAACAAAAAGAATCAACTATGTCCATATAGTCAGAAAACAAAATAGTGTTTCCAATTCTCAGTTATTGCACAATTTCCTTTGTATTTGACTCATATCTGATACCAAAATGAAGCCGTCATTCTTACAAAACTGAAATGATAGTTTTTTAATATCAAACTGCCGCGGCTAAGCAGTTGTTAAGAAGACGAAAGTGTGCAATTGCTTCGAAGGAAACTTTCTTATTATCTCAAGTAATCTACCAAATCTGAAATGTAATTTGCAGTCTTAAAGAATTTTTCTTTTATTCTATGTTCCATACATTGCTCTCCTTGATATTAAAAAAAGCTAATTTTTCGTTCTCTACAACTCATTAACTTTACACTATTCTTACCCCCAACCATTGTATATCACATTTTTTTTATTTTAAATACAAATATAAATACATTGGTTAGATTTAGGTTAAATTATCATTATATATATATGTGTGTGTGTGCGTGTGTGTATTAGAATTATTCATATCATAAAAAAATTCTAACAGTTTGTAAAACTCTAGGAGCTAATTCAATATTTTTAAAGAGTTATTTTTCAGAGTCTGCCATAGTGTATTACTTTTAATTTATTTTGAAACAAACATCAAATATTCTGTAATAGAGAGATCACAACATTAAGACTAATACTAGACAAACTTAAATACACAAAAAAATAACAAAAAGAATTAACTATGTCCATATAGTCAGAAAACAAAATAGTGTTTCTAATTCTCAGTTAGTTATTGCACCAATTTTCTTTCTGTTTGACCCATATCCGATACCAAAATGTAGCCGTCATTCTTACAAAACTGAAATGATATTTTTTTAGTATCAAATTGCAGCGTCTAAGCAGTTGTTAAGAAGACGAAAGTGTGCAATCGCTTCGAAGGAAACTTTCTCATTATCTCACGTAATCTACCAAATCTGAAATGTAACTTGCAGTCTTAAAGAATTTTTCTTTTATTCTTTGTTCCATACATTGCTCTCCGTGATATTAAAAAAAAGTTAATTTTTCGTTCTCTACAACTCATTAACTTTACACTATTCTTACCCTGTCACATGTCTCGGTAAAATGGATAATTATCAAAGTAAAAAGGAATCTTTATGCCATGGAACATTTGTAGTTCATTTTGAATCCTCTTATGTAAAATATCTTTTATACTTGTAAGACGGGTTTTTGAAGTCTAACAACACCAAAAATGTTTGCTTTAAATATTTTTACGCATTTTACAAAGAAAAATTTTAATTTATTTAAAAGCGGTATCACTTGCCGTGGAAGAAACTGATAGGAATTAAATAGTTTAAATTGGGAGATTAAAATAGGGAGCTACAACAAAACATACCAAGAAATATGTGACATACTTCAAGAGTCTAGTTTTTGACAGCACAACAACCCAAAACTATTCATGTATGTTTTTATATTATAAGCAGTATTATATTACTCATTTGACTTGGAAATTTCTCTTTTTGGATAAATGTAATACATTTTAAAATGCATAATCCTATAGAAAAGTTATCAGTGTTTTAGATTCTAGAGAAGAATCCAAGGTCGGGGAAAAATTATATTAATTTGAATCTTTGTCCATTTCGTATAAAAATACATGTAATATATCAAAATTATTTAACTTTAATATTTCCTTAAAAACCTCCTCTCTCCCATTCTAATTCCTTAAAATATTTTTCCCAGCCTCTAAATGTCTTAATCAAAGGAGTGTCCTTGACTTTCTTTCGATACATTTCCTAAATCTTTCTGTCCTATACAGGTAAATGTTTTGTCTATTCCACACATTTTCCAGCTATTGCCGGCAAATGGCACCGTGTTTTTCCTGATCATAACAGTTTAATTCTCTGACTAAGTTTCTTGTTCCTTGGGAAAATTCTTTCTGTCTTCGCTCTTGGGTGCACCTCTGTTTGAGCAGAGTGATTTTTGTGTCTTTCTCTTTTCTGTCATTAACTAGTAAAGATGTCCGTCTTTAGCAGCTCTAAAATTAAGTTTTAATTAGACTTGTGCCGTTGTCTTCAATGTGGGCCGACTCATCTTTATTACTGCTAACTGATTAGGCTTCTCCTTGCCCGGGCAAGTAAAAACAATGGGGCTACATAGTTATTATGAATAATTTTACATACATATATTAATTTATAATAAAACTGATATTCTCAGAATAAAATATTCTCAGTTAAATAAAAAAGCAATACATTAATTAAATTAATATTCAGTAAAAAAATATTTCTGTATCACTAGGAAAGAAAATACATGGTAAAATGCGCCAGGGGATACTTATTCCTGAATATGTAATGTTTTATCAAACATTATTCTATTGAAATTATTAATTATAGTCATGAATCCCTAAAAATGTGCACTGACTGCCTTATTGTACCTTATTTCAGCCGCATGATTATATTTTTATACACTTAGTAATCTCTAGATGTGCAAAATACAAAAAAATACTCAATATTTTTCATATTTTCTAAGTTTAAACCTACAAAACAGAGAAAAAGTTTAATATACCCTACTGTGTATATTCAAAATAATAAATTTAAAAAAAAAACAATTTAGTAAAAAAATTATTAATTGCTTTTCAAAATCATTTCATATGTTACGAAATTTTATAGTTTACTTCTCTAATATATATTCCATAAAAAAAATTAAATTAATTTTAAAAATTTTCCTTTCCCCCTAATGTTTTTATTTGTGTGTACCTATGGCATATAATATGACTAACACACAATTATGTGTGTACGTGTGAGCCCGCAGTTACATATATGCTCCTTCTTTAAACAAATCCGAATGGTTTGCCAAATATTCACAAAATTCACAGCTTTTGAGTTTGATGCAATAAAATATCGATGCTGACTAGTTAGAGATGTGATATTCAATACCGGAGTTTGTGGGTTCGAATTCCACTGTGGCATGGATGTTCTTATCCGTTTTGAATTTGCTTTAAGCAGTAGGACCCGGTCTCATTAGACATAGTGTTGCTAATAGTAGACCGTAGCGCTCCAAACCAAACCAATAAAATATCGTTCACAATTAAAACACCTTTCATTCTACTGCCATGTAATTTCATCCCTTAATTGTTAGCTTTATTTCTGGTCGACGACAGATAGTAACACATGAATGTCTTATTCCAAATTTTTTCCGCTTGAAGAAATATGTTATCGAAGCTTCCTGTAATTTTCAAAATATGTAATTTTAACTTTAGAGATGCTGCATTTCTTATGAAACGCATAGAAGGTTTCATTATAAAGAGAAATTTAGTTTAACCTTCTCCAATAATATTATACATGATGCATTTTTAAAATACATGACATAAAAGATTCTAAAACTAAGAAAAAATTGGCCTAAATTACTAAACTACTGTGTTAAAAGTTATAAAAATCACAAAGGCTATTTGGATGAAGTACTTTAATTATAAGTGCATATGATTCCTTGTGCCTGTAAGTGAACTAGCAAGGGATATGTGTATTGAGATCCCTTTTTAATAAAAAAAATTATGATACATCTGATTTTTTTATTGTAAAAAAGGGAATGTTATACCGAGCAAAAATATTATGATAAATATAACTTGTCAGTTAAGATAATAATTTTATCTATTTAGCAAATGTTATCTCAAACATTCCTACTTTACTATTTATTTTAATCAGAAAAATATTTGTTGCTTTTATAAAAGCAAAATGTTACCGGCCTAATTTTCTCGTACAGGAGATTTTGATAAAGTACTTAGTCCAAGTTCAAAGTGTATAAGCATTTTTGCAAAGTGATTTTAACAAGATATTTTATAGAGAATTGTCCTTCAAGTAATTTTGTAAAGAAATGTCTTTAAATATATCATGACCTGTGATTAAAGATTTATTCTTAAGGAAGGAAAAACGTTAAAGGGAGCTATAGAAACTATTCACATAGTCAAAGTTTTCGTGTTTTCCTCCTCTTTCTAAGTATTGGTGAATTGCAGAAATCGCTAGAATATAGTTTTGCTTTAACTTTTTCTACCCTATAATAAATTACGCTATAATAAAAACTTACATAAATAATTTCATTTGTGATGTAGCCTATTTTCAAATGCTATCTTTTTTTACTTAAAAATATGAATTAACAATCCTTATACTTATCATTGCAAGGATCGCTAAATTTTTACACCTCTATAGTAGACAATGGTGTTCCTCACTTGATAACATATATATAATTTAGTGTCAGTTATGTGTTTTATTCTGTTATAAATCTATAACAAAAAGTAATACAATACAATTTTACAAATGCATTCTAATTTAGATTGTTTCACAGCTACGTTTATATCGCACCGTCTGCCTTTTAAAGATTTATATATGTAAAAACTATCAGAAATCTTTGATAAGGTGAAATCAATAGCACAGTAATTAAACATTTATTCTTATTATTTAAGAGTTCCTGGAAATTTTAATTAAAGTATATTTTAGTTCTAAAGACAAATATTATAAAAACTGTTTCAATTTTTTATACATAACATTTTAATATATTTCTCTGCTTAAATGAAACATTTTCATTCGCAATATTGTAAACTTTTGTTAAAGCATAAATATAAAAAATAACTAAATATTAATTTGTACATTATATGCAATATATGTATGTATGTGTGTGTTTAAAATTTTAAGCTATAGATAAAAAAATAATTTTAAAGTATTCTGATCTGTTTATAGTTCAATTTTATGTATTTTAAATATGTTAAATAAAAGCTTTTCTGAGCAGCTCGTTGAATTTTTGCTTCTCTCTATTTAGCTAATAAAGACACCATCTACTACACGTAAAATGATTAATTTATCTGGATAATTGCATTACCATGTGCGCTTCTGTCTTTCCCTAAAGAAATAATTAATCATATCTTTAGAAACTGCTGTTATTGAATTAGGTTTTGTTATTCTTTACCATTCATTGCCATGAATGTGAATTTTATCTGCTTCAAAAATATAGCTTTGAATTTCATCTTGGTAAGAACTTTACAGTCGCATTTTTCTGCCTTGTGAAAGAGGTAAATTTTTAAAAAAATAAAAAAGGATTTTATGAACTCATAAAATTTAAAAACTTAAATGCAAAATTTATGAAATAATTTGAATGACTTATGCTTAAATATAATTAGAAGTTTTTGAAGTATTGTACTTCAGCAGCATTTTAGATAATCATCAAAATATAAAGAACATTTATAAAGAATGTGTTCCTTTCCTATTAGATTTTTACTAGTACTTTCTTCTTAAATCCTCTTAAATGGATGTTTAATACAGGAGAAAAGACTTTCATAATATTAAATCTTCAAATGTTGTAACGGAACATTTTTTTTTACTTTAGGTATTATAAAGGATTTTTTCATGTTGTATAAATAAATATCACAGTATATAAAAAACCATAGCTGTCGAGTTTTGTAAGGTGATTTAAATTCATTTGCTGTAATATTAAGTTAAATTTTATCGATTAATGATCATAATAAAGTTAATCACTACAATTTAATGATTATCACGCAGTATCGTAGTATATTGGGTTTATACGATTTGTAATCAATTTATTTTTTAATTTCATGCTTAATTTTAATGAAACATAATACATTAATTTTTAAATATATATATATATATATATATATATATATATGTGTGTGTGTGTGTGTGTGTGTGTGTGTGTGTGTGTCTGTCTGTCTGTCTGTAAATTTTTTATAATAAGCTTTAGGCTTTAATCTGAAGACTCTGTTAATGTGATTTATAGTAAGTAATTATATTTATAGTAATGACTATTTACTATAAATATTTATAGTAATGAATATTTTTACTATTGAATATTTATAGTAATGTCATTTTTTTTACTTTAGGTATTATAAAGGATTTTTCATGTTGTATAAATAAATAAAATATCACAGTCTACAAAACAAAACATAGCTGTCGAGTTTTGTAATGTGATTGAAATTCCTTTACTTTGATATTAAGTTAAATGTAATCGATTAATGATCATAATAAAGTTAATCACTACAATTTAATGATTATCATACAGTATCATAGTATACTGGGTTTATACAATTTGTAATCCTTTATTTCTTAATTTCATGCTTAATTTTAATTAAACATAATGCATTATTTTTTAATTTTATATATATATATATATATATATATATATATATCGTGATCCAGTGTAAGGCGAATGGAAAAAAGTCTTTCTTGATAATAATAAGTTTATTAAGTCATCGTTTCATTTAAAAGCAAAACTTGCTCCATATTCATTTGTTTGTGGCGGAGCTTTGCGTGGAAAGGTGTTGACAGCTCCATGTTCACGCGCTAACTGAATCATATCGGTTCGCTTAATCATCAAATTTATCAAATATCTTTCCGCTTGATCGGATGATCCCAAAAGCTTACGCGAGCATGGGTCTTTTTCATTTTTTTTATTATTATAAAAGAGTTTCTTTTTTAAAAACGCTTATAACTCAGGTAATTTCCAACTACCCCTTTTCTAGACCTGACATATATATATATATATATATATATATATATATATATATATATATATATATATATATATATATATATATATATATATATATATATATATATCCTCTTCACTACCTCGGTCCACATATGTGGACCGAGGTAGACCGATTCTTCGTCTAATCGTCGAGGACCGATTCTTTCGTCTGAAAAATAATCCTATTGAAAAAATTGGTAGTTAACAACTTACGTACACATGCGAGGATGTCTAAGCTTCTGACTGATACCAATAAATTGCAGCAGTAATCAGAATTTCTCTGGAATATTTGTTATTTTGAAGCGATTCGTAAGAAATTGCGTCGAATCAGCGTGCTCGTAAAAATAATTAAATTTCATTTGTTTTTAATGTTTTTTAAGTCCTATAATTAATGTGTTCTAATTGAAAATTGTTTAAAATTTGTGTTAAAATAGTTTTTTGATTTAAACCTACATTTTGTGCATTTGAGAGGGTTACTTATATAGGTCCACGTATGTGGACGTGGGTACGAAGTGATTAAAATTAGTGTTAATGGCTTGTGCTTTCTGTTCTCTCAATTAAGCAAATACACTCTTTTGAAGGGATTTAATTGATTCAAGATATTTTATGAGATTTTTTTATCAATTTTGACACAGGAAACATAATATTATTTTATTATTTAAAATTTTTATTTTGATAATATTGATTCGAATTTTAGAAAAAGGATCTGAAAATTGATGTTAATATCTCTTAGCAATATTACACGTAGTTTTACATCAGAGTTTGTGACTTATGCATAAATACAAGCTCTCTTGGAACAAAGTGATTTGTCCGATAGATCTGATGAAAGTAATAATGGTTGACTTAATCTTGGTTTGGCTGACAAAGTGACTCCGGAGATGAATCTGCAATTATTCCTGATTTAAATGAACTTTCCACGAGTTCTACCCTGTCAAGAAAATAGGAGAAATTTGGAAATCCAAGATATATAATGTGTTTTATTGAAGTATGCAGTCTAATAAGAAATTTTACACCTTTATTTGAAGTCATAGAAACATATCTAACTAAACTTTTTCTGATTTAGTATGAAACAAAATGCTTTGTTGAAAACAATTCTAATTTTTTTTATTTTATATTAATAATTTTGAATATATAATTATATTCATAATTTAATAGTTATTAAATAGTTTATCTTAAATAATAATACTTTATCTTAAAAGTAATAATAATTTATCTGAATAATTCTAGAAGGACACCAAGACGATCTTCTGAAGAAGACATAGTTGAAAATCTACCTGATCCACCTTCACCCATAAACTTTCTTTGAGTATTTCAATTTAAAAGTTTTTGAAGAAATTGCAGATTAAACGAATCTGTATTTGGTTCAAATGAGGAATCTCAGATTTGTTAAAACGAACTCTAATAAAATTATGTAGTTGGTTGGCTTACAAATATTAATGGGTACATTAGGATTTCTTCAGGCAAAAATGTATTGGTCTACAGAGCTTTCTATTCAGATGTTCAATGATACCATGCCCAGAAACAGGTTATACGAGTTGCGAAATAATTAGCATTTTGCAAAATATGAGGCCTCCGAAAGTAGGAAGAATAACACAGGTAAACTATAGAAAGTAAGACTTTTTGTTGACCCAATTAGAAAAACTGTTTAAGTTTACCAAAGCCCAAACATCTGTCCATTGATGAGCAAATGATTCCTTTTGATGAACGCTGCAATTTTAGACAATATGTTCAATTATTTACTTTTCTGCAATAATATTTGTC
Source organism: Pardosa pseudoannulata (assembly GCA_032207245.1). Lineage (NCBI taxonomy): Eukaryota > Metazoa > Arthropoda > Arachnida > Araneae > Lycosidae > Pardosa > Pardosa pseudoannulata. The sequence continues at coordinate 16,131,964 of CM063503.1, read as the reverse complement.
TATATATAGCGAAAAATCATTTTTAAAAAATGGAACATAGTATAGTAAAAAATTATATTTGAAAAAATATTTTGTGCCCCCAAGATAATGTACTACATAATAAAAATTATATTTGAAAAATATTTTGTGATTCTAACATTATAATAAGAATATTGTACTTTAAAGTGATAATAATGCTGCAATAAATAAAAATATGTGTCCTTAAGCAGTCTTTTTTCATTTCAAAGATTATTATGTTTCAGCATAATTGAGAACCGAATATGTGTACCTAAACTTTTTAGCCCCCTATTATGCCGCCATCTAAAATACATATTTACTTGAAAACTTTGAAGTATTTCATAATATTTACCAGGAAAAAAATTATATTTAAGCAATTTTTATATAGCTGGTAGTGAAGAGGATATATATATATATATATATATATATATATATATATATATATATATATATATATATATATGTATGTATGTATATATATATGTATATATATGTATGTATATATATATATATATATATATATATATATATATATATATATATATATATATATATATATATATATATATATATATATATATATATAATATATGTATATATGTGTGTGTGTGTCTGTAAATGCTTTATAATAAGCTTTTGGCTTTAATCTGAAAACTCTGTTAATGTGAAGGCATTTATATCAATTAAGCATCTATTTTAGAAAAATTGCAAATGCTTTTATCATTATTCAGTACATTCCTATTTTCCTATTGTTTGATAATATACAACACTATATCAAAAAATACTTCGTTTTTAGAACGATTAAAAAATAAATTTTGTGCTAAATTTAATCTCAACATCACTTGCCAATTTAGAGAAAAGAATGAAGTCTCTCCTGTCAAAGGCAGCCTAATTAACAGAGACGGTAGAAATCTCAATAATATCAAACTTATGAACATTATAAAAAAAATAAAGAAAACAACTCGAAGAAGCCACTTAAACTCGAAAAGTGGAAAGCATTCTGGCTGATTCTGGAATTTTCCGGGTTTTATGAGGCGGATAAATTTAGCAGTCAAGTGATTTCGGAATAGTTGTTTCCCATATTCCTTTCTTTATTTGTCATTGACTGCTGTGTAGAGAGAGCTGCTTTAAGAGGAGGTTTAAGAATAGAAGAATGCTATTATTTCTCCTTATACCAGGAATAAGAACCTGATTTCAAATAAGTATAAAACTTAAGTCGTGGGTGTATGGATGGAATTTAATTGTGCCTGTAAATGAAATAGTATGATATTAGTGAATTGGAACCCATTTCTGATAATGATAAAATAATATAATGTATTTTTTTTTCTAAAATGAGAATGTTATACTTAGCATAAATACTTTTTATGAATAACTTTTCAGATCTTAATATTATCTTTTTAGCAAATTTTGAATGTAACATTCATAATCTACTATTCCGTAGTATTTTTAACAAAAGAATTTTGCTACATTATAAAAATAAAATCTTACCTGTTGATTATTTACTCTTTACAGGAAACAAAGATAATGTACTTGGTTCAAGCTCATGAAAATCTATAAGCCTTTTTACAAAGGGATTTTAACAAACACGTTTTACTATTTAATTTTTTTTAATATTTTGAAAAACATTATGCTTCAATTAACTGTCTAAAGAACTGTCGTTCAACTTATCATCAGCTATGGTTGAAAATTATATGGAATTTAACTGTGCCTGTAAATGAACTAGTACGGTATTTATGAATTGGAACGCATTTCTGATAATGATAAAAGTTATGTTGTATTTTTTTTCTAAAATGGGAATATTATACTTAGCACAATTATTTTTTATGAATATAACTTGATATATTATGAATTTATTTATTTTTATGAATATATTTTTTATGAATTAACATTTATAATCTACTATTCCGTAGTATTTTTAACAAAAGAATTTTGCTACTTTTATAAAAATAAAATCTTACCTTATGATTATTTACTCTTTACGAAAAACAAACATAATCTACTTGGTTCAAGCTTATGAAAATCTATAAGCTTTTATGCAAAGTGAATTTACAAGCAAATTTTTCTATTCAATTTTTTTTAATATTTTATAAAAATTGTCTTTATAAGAACTGTCTTTCAACTTATCGTGAGCTATGGGTGAAAATTTAAACTTGAGGATGGAAAAATTCATTAACGAAAGCTATAGGAAAAGTTCACCAAATCAGAGATTTTGAGTTTTCCTCTCAGTTTCTAAGTATTGGTAAACTTCAGAAATCATTAGTGTATTTTTTAGACTTTAAGCTTAAATTAATCTGTAATAGAAATTGACATCATTTTTTCTAGAGCGAATTTTTTCTAAAACTTTCTGACATTTTATAAAAAGATATGTCCAATTAATTTTGTAAAGATTTTGTAAAGATCTTGTTAATTTTTGTAAAGATTTGTGCTGTTTAAAGTTAGTTTTTTATCATTATATATATATATATATATATATATATATATATATATATATATATATACGCCAGGTTTGGAAATTGGGGAATGTAAATTAAGATAACTATTACCCAAAACTCATAGAACTAATTAATATTAAGGCAATGAGGAGACTCGCGACTGTCAGTGGAAGAGTACAGAGAACACAATACAAGCGCAAGGTTATGTTGAAAAAAAAAAAAAAAAAAAAAAAAAAAAAAAAAAAAAAAAACCCACGAGATTAAGCAGTCAAGAGTTGATACACTTTGGTCAGTGTATCTGGGCTGGAGGCACCTCTACGCTGTCTGTCTGTGCTAATGGAAAAAAGAAGATGAAATTGATGGCGTAGCCATTGTCTTTCTCTGCATAGATTCTGAAATAAAGAATTTGTGAGTGTATTGACTTCTCTGACGAGTCCTGTCATATATGTGTGTGGGTGTGTTTGTGTAACATATTAAAAATTATCCTAATAAAATATTAACGTTTTCTCCAAGCTAAATTCCTCCTAAGTAATGCAAGCTAAAAATCGAAAACACGATAACTTATATTTCCATGCTACGTAATCCTTACTTACATTATTTTTTCCCATATTCTTTAAATCGGTATCATGAGAATCTTATGAATCACAGGTTTTTTAACCTCTTTAAGCACTTGCTTTATTGTCCGTTTGGAGTCTATAACAAATGCTGATCTAATTGATTCTCACATTTTGCTTGAGGGTGACAGAAAATAACGGCATATGGGTGTACGCTAGCTGTAAGAAGGACATTGATGTTTTGTCTTCCCAACTTCAACCCTGGTCTAATGAAATGGATTTAGGGAACTCTAAGCTACAACTGTCTTCTCAGGCTTTTATTCAATTCTGATGCCTTGGAAAGCAATTCATAAGTGTTAATAATTATTTATACAGTATTTGAACATGTAAAATATAAAAATATGGAAAAAAGTTTAAAAATTATTTAAAATTATTTGTCGTTTGTGTCTTTTGCTTTGGGGAGAAATCTGGCAATTTTTTATATTTACCGCTAACGTTGTGCAACTAAATACATCAACCGAAAAAAAAATTTCTGACTTACACACACATCCGACAGAGAAGGGTGTAAATTTATGGTGAAATGTAGAGTCGATATTTCTCATACAAATTATATTTAATTTATTTTGTTAAAAATATCCATAATTTTATTAAAAATATGTTATAATTTACCAAAAATTATTTTTGAAATCAAATTTTTAGCTCATTGCCTTCATAATCTTATGTAAATTATGTGTTAGAAATTTCATATTGTTTGAATCCAAACTTTTATTGTTTATCTCATTCCACCTCAGTAATTAAACGTCAAAACGTAGTATCTCCGATAATGCATTTAAAGTTTCTGTTGCTCAAACTTTTACAAAATATTCATTGTAACAATTTAAAATATCTCCAAACTTTATCATTTAGAATTAAACTAAAATCATCAGCAAAAAAGTATTTCTTTTAATTAAAACTTAACTTTGATGATTTTTTAAAATTTATTTAAACTAACTTCAAGATATGTAATTGCAATTTCTAGTCTAAATACAAAAACATAAAATTCTATTATTTCTATTTAATAAATTGGAGAGGTCCCAATGTGTTGGACGCTGCTCTTTGGCATTAGTTCACAGGTCCGAATCCCACTATTGTCTTTCATGTGCGTAAGCTTTAGGAATCAGCTTTAAGCCGTAGGTTATGGCCTCATTAGCTTTCTTGTTGCAAGAAATTTCTAATTTTTCATCAATATCCAACCTTTAATTACAATCGCATACCTAAAAATGGTGTGGAATTTGCGGAGTCTAGCTCCAAGAAAAGCTTGTTTATTCCACAAAAATAGTCTAATTCTTATGCACGATATATGTGTATAGCGTAAGATAATATGTGTCAAAATAGCTTTTATAATGTTTATAGTTGCCGCTAATTTAACCATACTAAACGAAGCAAGACACGACTATGGGCTATTATTTAATAGATTGGTTAGAAGAATTAAACACCAGGAGTTACATTGAAAAGTTATTTTTTGCTTATAAACAAACGTTTTATACTCCCAAAAAACAGATCAAACAGAGACAAAAGATTATCTAGTTAAAGTAAGGACTCCCCGAAATAATCATAAAACCATAAATTATTAAACATAAAAACTTCTCCAAGAACCACATAGCGTCATTTACTATGGCAAGGTATTTGATTTTTTAATTTGATTTATTAGGCAAGGTATTTGATTTACTATTTTTCAGAAAATATGTCAGCACTAATAAGTACACTGATTTCATTAAGCATTCGTTGTATTTCCCCAATAACACTGTACGTCATCTAGATATTGTATTTATTGAGGGGATGATCATTAAAACCAGTTTGCTGTTGGGAAATTTTATAAAAAAACAGCATAAAACGTATTCCTATTGAGTGTTTGAGGTTATGATAATCATTTTATGATATTACACAAATCTGATGTGTTATTCTACAAAATAGAGAGTAAATCGATAAACTATTTCTAAAAAAATTAATAATAAATGCGGAGAAATACAAACCAATATAATACACACTGATCAATAAGTGCGAGTCATCAGAGCAGAAATATTGACAAAAGCGTAACATGTTTCCTCATTTTGGCAATTCTCCAAGCAGAAAACTCTTTCTTACTACAGGGTTTAGCTTTATACGCAAAATTTACATGCAAGACTACCTCGGCTCTTTTACGCCTGTATATAAAGTTCATAAATTGCTTTCTTACTATCTATATTCTCGCTATCTGTATGAATAGGATCATGTTTATAAACCAGAATATTGGTAATGAAAGTATTAAAAGAAATGGTAAGAAATAACATATAAAAGGAAATGCGTAAATTTAACCCTTTATGTCTAATGTTAAATTAAAAAGTAGAAGACATGATACACATTTCAAATAATTTTTTAAATTTTTAAACAAAAGATTAAAAATTTATGCGCAAAACAGTATGATGTAAGGTTAAGATTATCCCTTATTTTCTTAACTTTGCTACGTTTAATTATTCAAAATAACCACAAATTTAAACATAATACATAATTGGCTACGAGTAAATCATATTTAAAATTTAATCAATGTTAAAAATTTACAAGATGTTAAGGTGAAATTAAAAATTGGAAATATTAACAATTTTTATTTAGTTTTGATTTTTATGGATAAGTATTTAAGTTAGCGAATTAAAAAATTACATACTTGCATACACTATGTACATTATGTACTTGTATACAGTATGTACAGTCACTTACAGCATAGTAAAATAAAGTTAATAATCCAGTGTACGAGTTTTTTAAAGAAAAATTCAATTTTTCATCAAGATTCATTTTAATTTATGTTGATGCAGTAATATTTTGTAAATTTTTATTTTTACACACAGAAAATTCTTTAAAACACTATGATTTACATGACTCAATATTTCTTTTAGATAATTGAAATTGGTACTGAAATTCTTCAAAATTATTATCAAGAATGAAAAAAAAAGTTATGATTACTAATCAAAAATGGAGTGGCATTCAGCAGACTGAAATGCTACGGAAAATTTGATATTTTAATTTTATAATTTTATTTCTCTGAATTATTAAACAGCAGTGAAATTTTTAAATAAATATGGTATTTTTTAGCATCTATCATCCTATAATGAATATAAGTAATACAATAAAATACAATTCAAACACTAATAATAATAATTTTAAATGTTTTGAAACAAACATTATTCTTTATGAAGGAAATTTCAAATATTTCAAATGCATTTCTAACTGCCAACTCTCTTTGAAATTTATCAGTCATTTTCTTTGTAACTAATACAATAAAAGTTATTTAGAATTATTACATATCAAAGCGTATAATTTATGCATTTTAATTTTTAAACAACTCTTATAGGCATTATAGATATATCGTACAGAAAATTCTACAGAAAAAATATTTTTCCTTAATATTCTTTTTGTTCTATTTTTACCTTTGTTGAATGCTTATCATAAAGATCAATTTTTCTACGTAACTATAAATTGTATGCATGTAAAAAATGACCACATTATATATAAAAATGCGTATACAGCGTTCTCGTAACTATTATTTTCGAGCTATTAATGATTAATTAATATTTTACTTTCTAATTTTAAACACTTTTACATAAACATTTTCAGCGACCCAGCACTTAAATAAATCAATTTATTACACTAAAATTCCATTACTAAATACTCATAAACAAACAGTTGGAGTATTCATATTAAAACTAAAAATGACAAATTTCAAATGATGACGAAACTTTTTTAAAAATAATAGATGTATTTATAACATCAATCTACATTTTGCATTGTAAAAATACAAATTTTTGTCCAAAATAACTCAGAAGCAACCCGAGCAATAGAGTTTTATATAAACATAAAACATTTGATATTTAGGCATGCTAAGAGACTAATCCCAGATATAAATAATCATAAGTAGATAGCTTTATTATATTAGTAAATAAATTAATACATTTACTGTTGTTTATATTACTTTGAGTCACTATTTGTATATTAGTTCATATTACTATTTTATTTCCCAAATTTTGATTAACACTTCTAATTAAATTACCAAAAATCAGCACTTAAAATAAGAACAAATAGCAATTACCTTAAATCATATCACGGAATGGATGTCTTTATTGATATCTTATATCAGCAAAATTACTGTTGACGTTCTTTACACAAATATATATTTTGTAACACTACCGGTAAACTTCTATCACTGAAGATGTAACATGCAGTAGAAACTACTTTATCGATCTTTAATGTGTAAAAACAATCGATTTAAGAAATCCCATACCTTCTGAATGAATCTTGGTGAATGCAGAAAGGGTATCTGTTTCAATAGACAATTATTTTTTAAATACTTAATTATGGAAAACATTTTAACATATTTAACACCTCTTTTATCTCTTACAAATTCAGGAAATAATGTCTTAAATTTATTATAATGAATAACTTAGAACAATTAATATATAAGAATTTTGAATTAAGAATAAAATTATATGTTATATTACTGTCTACACAGAAATTTAATTTAGCATAAGTATTAAAGTACAGCTTAAATTATGATCATCTCAAAACTGCATTTAATAGAATTCATTAACTTTACAGAAATCAATTAGATGTGAAAAGTTCAAAAACTCGTGAAATATTTTTAATGTAGAAATAGATTGAACTTACTAATTAGTCATAAAAATAATCTAACTGATTAATTACATGAAGGATATTAATTTATTATATATATAATAGAAAATATTTACACATAGTAGAAAAATTATGCTTATCTACTAAGTAACTTATTTTAACTTTAATAGATAGTAAATTAAGTTTGTTCTTTGATATGATGTTTCTTTTATGTCAATTTTTCTATATGTTTTATCGTAATTTATCGAGGAGAATAATTTCATAATTTTATAAAAAATGGGACAAATTTTGAATATCTCAGATATTTTGTATGATTCGTATTAAACATTTATTACATTTTTGATAAATGAAAAAAGACAACATTTTAGCATGCACCGATTTACTTTGGAAAGCATGAGAAATTTTAAAACTAGTTGAAAACGAAATTATTAAAAATCTTCTGACATTGCATTTTAACCTCTGCTTCAGGGCATCTCCTATTTCAGTAATAAGTATGTGCATGTGATCAAACGAGGAATGAAATTTTTGTATCAAAATTAAATTTAGTACAGCTATTTGATAAAAAAAATTATATTAATTGCAGTTTTACATAATAGCATTAATCAACATAATCATGCTTTAAAGCTCCTGTGTAATATTTGTGCATTTTGCCATACGGTGATGTAAAGGGTTACTATGTAATTAAATTCATTTTTTTCATTTTGAACATTGAAATCTATTTATCTTTGTGCTGAAATTAAATATTTTTTTTATATTAAAAATGTTTTTTATACAATGTGTGTAATAAAATATCAAAGAAATTGGCCAGTTATATTAATATAGCCGTTTATCGGCAAAATTTAGCTAAAAAGGAAAACGACCTTTTACTCTTTTTTCGCTCACCTTGGTAATTTTATATATCATGTTAATACTTAAATGCATCACTTAAGTTAAAATAGAAATGTTCCTTCAATATTTTTAGCTAATTTTATTTATATTGTCTGGTAATAGAGAAAAGTAGTAAAAAAATAATATTCGCTATAAAATACATATATTTAAACTATAAAAAAATATTTCAAATTATTCTACATTTTTTAAAACTAAATATAATTTTATAAACTAAATTTATTTGATGAATCTAATATTTTTATCTTCAGTGTGTGGACGAAAAGAGTTTTTTAATATTATCTTGATTATTTTGATTTTTACTTCTTGGAGGAGACATTTAAATAAAAACAAAAATTCGCTTTAAAAATGACTTAGTTAAACACAATAAAATAGAGGGTTTAAATGTTTTTTAACATTATCATTCACATATAGCTGATAATTATCAACTATTTTTTTAAAACTTCCGAGTTTAATTTTCATAAAACTAGAGCAAATAAAACAACAGCAGAAAGAGGCAAATTAAAATTCCAGATAAAACTAGGTTTTATTATAAAATTTGAGTTTATAGTAGCTAATAATAGATACTTAACATTTAATATACGTATCTTTTATAAGCAGACTTGTGAAAGCCACACAGGAAATGTATGAATAACCGCTATTCATACTTAAAATAGATAACATCATACACGTGTACTTTAAAGAAACTTAATACCTTTCTGGACTTAAAATCTTCATTATATCAGCTTTATTTGACTCAATAAAACCAAATTTTGTTAGCTTTTTAGAACAGTTTTGTTAGAAGATTTTAATAACGCTCTAACTTTTGAAATTTGTTGACTTTTATCATTTAAAGTGATACCTTTTATTTAAAAAAATAGCATAAAAATATACAAAAAAAAGAAAATTTGCTTACCCACAAAACAACTATTGAAAGATGTATAATAAAAACTTTTCTTTTATACTAAACTGGTGTGAAATATATGCTTTATATTGTAAATCTAAAATTTTAATGTATTTTCAAACAAAAAAAAAGTAACTTTTAAGAAACTGATAATTTATAAAAAATAGCCTTTTTCATGCTATTAAATGAAATATATTGCTCGTATATGTAACTCAGGTTGACTAAATAAAAAAGATAATTAACTTCTATTTGGTGTAAAAAGTTTTCTTAATTACATATTTTAAAAGTTATTTTGCAGGTTACTGGATTTCTCCTTTTTTTTCCCTTGTGTACAAATTTTATGTTGTTTAAAAAAATTAATTGAGTCATGTAACAAAACTATGTAATTTCTAAAACTTCATAACCTTACAATTGATACAGTACAAATTTCATTCTAAAAAGAGAGAATATTATATGTAGATCAAAAATTGGCTATTATAATGAACATTTATCAGCTTGAAACGTGTTACCTTAGCTTGTCTCCTTAACATAGGTATTTATAACATGTGAGTAATATAAAATTATTTCAGTGTAGTCGAATTCTACTTGCACAGCTGTATCATTCTTATTTCAACTGTACTTTCGTAAGTTCTATTAGTATAAAACTACTCGAATAGAGAACTCTGTACTGAATTCTTCAATTGCTATAACCTTAAAAATAGTAGAGTTCTAGTATTTTTTCTACATATCATGAAATGAAAATTCATATTTAAGGTTGCAATACTAAATTTCATAATTTCAATTTTATATTGAGTTTTTAAACATGTGAGCTATAAAAAATTTAGTTAAATATGCTAATTGTAAAGCTATATATGACAAATTTCTTTAGAAATAATATAAGTTAATTTCTTGTATTTCTATCTTGACTGTAAATGTATGTATTTGTATTATCTTGCAATGCACCATTATCTTGAACTACAATATATATTACATATAATAATAAAATTCTCGCATATGAATAACATTTGTTAATATTACTCATAAATAACACACAAAAATGCGATTGTTTTATTTAAGTTATGTTGTTATTGTTATTTTAGATTTTGAAGTTGTTTTTTATTTGTATTCTTTTGTCGCTATATGATATCCAGTAATATACTTGTATATATATAGCTTAAAGTTTAAATGAAACATGATTAGACAACTTAATTACCATAGTATATGTAAGAGAAATTTCTGATTTTAACCGTAGAAAAATATTAGTATTTTACTTGTTTACGTGTGTTATTTACTGTGTTTCTAATACAATTGAAAATGTTTTTACTGTCATACTTTTCTTAATATCAAACGACCTAATGAAAGGTTTAAAGCGAGCTGATAAAGAATAAACAAATATGCTTATAGTAAATTACTGTGAAATATAATATTTAACCTTTTTCAATTTGAAAAAGCAGAGATAAATATTTTCGTTTATATCTACAAACAAAATATTGGAAAGATGAAAATTTATGATCAAATAATTTTTAAAACTTTTGGGGCGTAAAAATTGAAATTTTTCTTTAGTATATTCATACAATTTAAGCTTTGAAGTATTTGATAATTAATAAAAAAAACGTAAATATAACTTTAAAAATAATTGACTTCAAAGTTGTAAGTAAATTTAAATACATGTTATGAAAGTATGTATTTAAATATAGAACTTACCTTACGTTTCAAAAATCTTTATCTATGAAGAATGCATTAGCAGACTAGCCTTAGCAATATCTCTAGTTGATTCTCTCCCAACTAAAGGACACTTGAATATTTACAGTTGTATTTTTCTATTAAGTTTTTTTCAATAACAGGAAATAAAGTTTATCGGCGAAAACGTGAAATGGACTTACAAGTCTGAAGTGTGCAACCTGTTTGAGTTCAATTATTCACAAAACTGATACTTACGCTGGTATTTGACAGTCAGGTGTCAAGTATATTTTAAAAGTAGTTTGCATCTTTTTTTTTTCCCTACACCAGTCAGCGATGTATCTAAATGAAGCACTTAGCTTATAATGCTACTGTCAGCATGATCAATTGTCTCTTCTATGAATAATAAAGCGAAGCTATTGAAACAAAATGCATGACTTTCAGAGTTTAGCACCGGGTTGAAGGTTTGGGTAGTCGAAAGCTGAGTTGGATTTCGAATGAGTGTGTTTACGCTGCCTCATTCAAGCAGAAAGGGGGATGGTACGAAGAATTTTCCCTATAAGCTTTGCCTTCGTAGTCTTCTATCGGGCATGGAAAAGTCGGTTGGTGAGATCTTTTTCGGTTCCGCGCTATCATACTCAACAGCAAAGTCCGAAGGGAGCTGCAGAACTGCATAGATCAGTCCGGAGGGTTATTTTCGTGCATCTCGAGGGGTGCAGTCCTGACTCCGTTTTCCGTAAAATCAGGCGAATAAGATACTCCTGAATGTCTCGAACTGTCAGGGCACCTTCCGTCGGGGTGCGCATGGGCACTGGAATGCTATCGACAGGCGGTCTAATGTGGTTGGAGCGCTCTGCATCTTCCCCGCTCGCGTCCGCATCACTTCGCCTCCACCTGCCTCTCACCCCTTCGGCCGGGATAGACTGGGCTACTCTGATTCCGTGACGTCATCACCCCAGCGGTAGTGGCCCAGATCGTTCGTTTTAATTCATTCTTAATTCATGAGCGATATCTGACATTTCTCGCTGCCGAATACTGAGGGGGGGATATTTATTTATTGGGGGAAGAGGCTAAAACTCTTTACGAAACCACTCTCCTTTTTTTTACTATTTTCAACGATTCTTTTGATAGGGGGACGGTAGATCTGATGAACCACACTCTTAATTTACTCGGTCAAAGAAAGGGGTAAATTAAGAGTGGATACATCAGAACGGATTTACAATTTTTTTAAAGCTCTCAATTCAACCCTTTATCTTTTCGTATGCTTAAATAACGAGAATATTTTGCTCCAAATGAACCCGTATGATAAAATCAATCTACAAAATTCATTAATTCATCATCCCAGTCGTAGTAGCCTGATCATTTGTTTTAATTCATTCTTAATTCATAAGTGATTTCTGACGCTTCTCGTTACCAAATACTGACGGGGCAATTTTTATTTCGGGAAAATCTTGAAACTATCTAGAACCCACGTTCTTTTTTTTCTATATTCATCTATAATTTTTAGAAAGGGAGCACTGTATCTCCTAATAAAACCCTTACACTCTTATTTCAGTCTGTCAATGAAATGGGTAATGTAAGAGTGGGCACAACAAAATCGATCCATATTTTAAAAGAAACTCGCTTATTTAACCCTTTATCTGTACTACGACTAATTATTATTTTTTTAGCCCCGTAAGTAAAGGAATTTACATAAAGATTTTAAATTGCTGAATTACATATGATATTAAATATATGTGTGTGTATATAAAACGGCGAAAATTATATCCGCCGGTTACACGTGAAGCCCCTTTTGTTTTAAATTTCACGGGATTGCTGGGCAATGAGAAGACTAATTAATAATCTTAATATTGAAGATGCAGTCGAGTCAGTCCTAAAAAAGACGTCAGTCCGTAGTGTTAACTTTTACTTGGGATCTAAGAAAACGACATGTTACTCTGGCAAGAGCAGAGAAGGGAATGATACATGAAACACTAGTTGGGCCCAGAGCGAGATGACGCAGAGAAAATATTCCTAAGAAACCGGCAGTCTAGTCAGAGAATTTAATAGTCAGAAAAAAGCGTAGATCAGTGGAGAGAGTGAACCATTCGCCGGGGACAGTTAGAAAATGTGGTAACTAGACAGAAAATTTGCTTTTATTTCAGAGTTAGCTTTAGGAAATGGGTTCAAAAATTAAAGTTGTGAACACCCCTTAGACGTATGGGAATATCGATGTGGAAGAATTGAGCAGGAGAAAATGATAATTTTAGAGAGCTATTATAAGTGTAATAATTTTGATGTATTACATATATGTCTGCATGCATATATATATATATATATATATATATGTGTGTGTGTGTGTGTGTGTGTGTGAATGTATAGGTATATATATATATATATATATATATATATATATATATATATATATATATATATATATATATATATATATATATATATATATATATATATATATATATATATATATATATATATATATATATATATATGTATATATATATATGTATATATATATGTATATATATATATATATGTATATATATATATGTATATATATATATGTATGTATATATATGTATATATATATGTATATATATATGTATATATATATATATATATATATATATATATATATATATATATATATATATATATATATATACATATATAAACAGATAAATACGCACACATAGATAAATGTTTTTCTGTGTGTGATAGAGAACGAGAATGGGGATACGCAATAAGTACTTTACCGTATATATATTTTATTATAAACATTTGTAGCAATCATCTCAAGTATCAGTTACTGCTATCATATTTCCTTCAGATTGCACCATTTAAGAAACTGCTACATAAAACCTGGGCATCAAAACAGAAAGCCCAATGCTACAGTATAAAAGCCCAATGCTGATAAATATTAAGTAAACCTTATTTTCATTGTAATATACAGTACTAACGAATATATTTTTTATTAAAAATAACCTGATCAGTGTTTATTTTATTCTGTTATAATATTTGTCTTAGCAACGGCCGAATAGGAAGCGTAGTGCCTTTGCTTTAGGAGTTAGAGGATTCTAATTCTACAGTTTTTATGGATGTTTATAGCTATTGGAATCGTCTTTAAGTAGTAAATCCCGTCTATTTTGCTCTCGTGTACTAAAGCATTGAATATTTGTGGAAAACCAAGCTTAACAAGTTACTCTTCTAAATTGTGTTACAAATTTTATGTTACTAAATTTTGCCACAGTGTAAAACTTAAAGCTAGATATTGTTTTCATAATACAAATAATGATTTCAGCAGTGATATATTTTTAAAAATCCCCTATTAATAATAGCCTAAGTTGTCTGTTCATCTGTCTGTCTGTGCTCGAATTTATGAAGCGGTTGTACCTGGAATGAATAGAAGCATCCATATTGTATTTTTGATGAGTTAGGGTTATCAAAACTCAAATCGAGTTCGAAAACATTCGAAATACCCCCTTTTCGAGTGTTTAATGCCGTTATTTCAAGCTCTGTTGTCTCCGGTTAAGAACAGGACATTAAATCTATCAATTTATCACATAATAAATAGGTAAAAGTAACATTTTTTCTAACATTATGACGTCATTCCTTTAACCATCTCCTTTAATCATTTCTTATTTTAAATTATTTAAATATCGTCGGAATTATTTTCATACGTTTTATCACTGAAATTAGATATTACGTAAATAACTTTCTTTTAGATTTGTATTAAATGATAGATTAGGTACATATGTGCTAATTTTAAATTTAATCATCGATTACTTTTTGTTGCAATGATAATTTTATCACATGTATTAGGAACAAATTCTTTTCATAAAAATCTAGTAGTCTATTTCATGGACTAATAAATATCTAGTGTTTAAGTTATATATCTTTAAAAATTAAAAAGTTTGTTCGTTTGTGTGTTTTTTATATATAACGACACAGTTTGCAATCGATTCGCTAAATTTTGGATATCATTCATATATACCTCCAAATAATCACTGTCAATATTAAAACCTCTGCTCTCCATCCTATCACGTAATATGACAAAATAAATTAAAGTTGGCAACTAACATGCGGTCAGTAAAGATAAACAAATTATTGAGCGTGTACCAGATAATTCTCAACCAAAAAACAAACCATTTTTTTTACCTGCCTTATAGGGTACTTTACAATTTTAGAAAATTAAAAATTTTACCTATCCCGTCGTATGACGGGTTATATACTAGTAAGTAAATACTTAGTCAAATGAAACCCTTTTATTACTTTTTGACACACTTTAAACATGAAACTTGATATTTGATACTATGCTATAATTTCAGATCAAGGTTACATTGTAGAAAACATTCTTTTAAATGTGATGCATAATTATTGGCAGAAATATTATAAGTTAGTATTTTGACTGGGAGTGCAGCAGCTATTTTGTTGATACTTGAAATATAATTATATGTATGCCTACTATTTAAGGAGACAAAATACTATCGTAATGGCAGAATTAGACCAATAAGAAAGAATTTAGTCTTTTGTTCTTAATGGACATTTTATAATTAAATCCAACTTTTGCAAATATTATTTTATTTGTGTAAACCATTTTGTTTCTTAAACTTATTTGTTTTTTTCCCAAAAGGTTTGAAATAAAAATTTTAAAAAACACCCTTGAAACACAGTTTTACCCTTTTCACATAAAGATCAACTTCAAAATATTCAAGGGGTGCATTACTTTTTACTCCGTTTTATACAAGTTTCTGCACGGTGTTGCTTTTTATAGTGGTTGCTATATAGTTGGGTATGATTTTTGGTATTATATATTTTGTTGAATTGCAGAGGATTGAATATAACGATACATTGAAAAAAATCTTTAAACACTACATAAAGTTAACTATTTAAATAAATTTCTTATTTAGCATAACTTAAATTCAGCATCCAATTATATTTTTATATACATTCAAAACGCAATTAATTAAGCTAATAATATTTCGACTGCAGGTATCTTTGAATTTGGAAGACTTTGCTGCCCCAAACCTGCTTTGTATACAGTCACCATTTATGAACAAGACGGATCTTTGCCGGGATCTAATCTCGAACCCACAACCCTCCAGTTATGAATTTGATGGCTTATCCGAATAAGGATATTATAATTGAGCCGAGCGTCATGCTGTCTCTATTTCGGTCATCTGTCACACCATAGTCATTTGGGTACGACTTCGCATGTGTTTCTTGGAATACAGCGGAGCTTGATGTTAAATAATCAGAGTCATGCATATTTCAAACTTAACAAGGTTGATTTATTACAACAAAAAACATTTAAAGAAAAAAATAAATTATATGCACAGGCAACCTTTCATCCAGAGAGGAGATCACTCTAGATCCACCTACTCTCTCAGAGTTCAGCCGGGAGTCCCTCCCGCTTCTTCTTTTCGAAACAGGAAACCTCGGCTTTAGGAAAGATCGACACCCCCTCCTCTTTGACCCTTGTCCTTGGGGTAGCCGAATCGCCCTTGGCGCCTGGCCGACTCGGTCATACAAAGCATAATTCCTTTTTCTCTATCGGTGCGTTGATAGACGACACTCTTGACACCTCCAATTTTCCAATTGTTCACCGCTTGCAATGATCTTTTACAATGAACAAAAGTTTGCTTTGACAAACGTTCGCCTAGACCACCGACAGAGACAGACGTGACTCTTATAGACATTAAACATAAGTTCATAAGTTAATACTATATAAGTTTATAATATATAAGTTTATAATATATAAGTAGTTTTTCTTAATCTAAGTTAAAAGTCCCTTATCGCATTAAAGAAGGATGTGAACTCGTAAGAGATGTCTACCAACAGAAAGAATGAAACTCATAAACTGTAATTTCACTTACCAGTTCATAATTTTCAAACAATGGCCGAATGGTTAAGGCGCCGATCTACGGTACCTTCGTGGGTTCGAATCTTACTGTTCCATGGTTGTTCGTAGCCGTTCGGAATAGGCTTTAATCTGTAGGTCCCGGTCTCATTAGCCCTCGTGTTGAAAGAATAGGCCTATCAAACCAAACCAAACTATAATTTTTGCGTTTTATAGGAGATGTGTAATGCATAATTTTTTAAAACAGAAACAATTATTATTCATACCGAGGCACTTTAGTTATTTCACTTCATACACCCAAAGAACATTAATTCATTCCACTAAATCTAATAACACTGGCGGGTAGTAGCAGGTTCTGTCAGGTGTACTGAGAACGTTTTCATCTATAACTGTACACATATCTTGTTATACACACTTTACCAGTAAAATTAGACTACTCCAAGCATAATATATTAGCATCATAAAATATTTTTCAGGGTTTCCCTGAAATGTCGCACAAACCTCTGTGGGAGGTTGGGATTATCAAAAGAATGAAGAATTGCCTAGAAACGCATAGGCAGAGCCATCATGGGCGCATTGTACAAGAGGTCGAAGATGGGAAAAGAAACAAGAGAGTGATTAATTTGAAACACTTATTGGACATAATAGACACAAATTATGTATACTAGGTGCATGCCTGCAAGTCACTGCTCGTGTACCATTCCTTGCTCTTCGTACTTTGTCAGATGGTGCCATACACGGGAATGCTAGTGGATAGGATCTAATGTATGGAATAAATTAGAACATTCCCTGCATGCAATTATAGAGAAAGTATCCCAGACAGTTATCAACCACACCACAGTTTGTTTGCACGTCTGAATTGAAACGATTTGTGCGAGTGAGAAACATTAAGAAGTGGCAGGACAAGTAAAATCAGGCAACGATCGACGTTTTCGGTCGTTAGGGAAGAAAGTGTGCTGACCAATCCAGGGACCAGCATATATCCCATTGCCTCTCAAAAAAAACTGTCTCATAGCAGTGTCCTTTCCCATCTTAGATCTCTGCTACCACTTACCCCTGACATTTTCTCTCATTGGTTCCAATGAAATTCTTCATTCTTATATTGGGACTTGCCTCCTCCAGGAATTTGCCGCAACATCTCAGGAACAACCTGTATTGATTAGATATGATAAATTGTGTCCAGTGTCAAATGGAAGCTGAGAACATAGTTCTCCATTGCTTGGTGTGCTCTGCCTTCCCTTTTATAATAGTAAATACTTATTGCCATTAAGAATAAAAAACTTGAAATGTTCATGTACTGAGGTACTTTCCCACAATGGTCAGCACGTGCATGCACAGCTGTGGAATAAATTTTCAAGAAGAATTTAGGACTTCGATTGTTGACTTAAAGTTTAGGGACCCCTGCGGAGGAGTTATAGATCACGGAATGGCACAAGCGTAACGGTCAAGCTCGCACAGAGATGTAACCGTAAATTATGGGGGCAGAGGCTAAAAATAATGTCATCTTTCAGAAAAGGGGCTATTTTAATGAGCCCACCTGCACTTCCGAAAGGGATGCAAATGTGGGAAAATTTCACCAACAAGCGATTGGCAAAGAAGAAAAAGGCAGGTTAAAATCGAGGTGAAGAGTTGGGAAAGAGAGTAAAGAAAATGAGTCGAAGTCGGGATTGAAGGGTTGCTGTACATTCAGAGAGCCTGGACCAGCATTCGAGTCCCGAAATCCGCATGCCACCATAGACCTACAGAAAAATAACGGCTGCTACGCCAGTACCGACGCACTTTTACGCCCTTTACATCCTGATGAAAGCTCGAGCTTGCTCCCCTGTAATATCCGGAGGTAAATAGATTTAACATATTTATGACGGTTATTTAGGCCTCAGTTAGTAATTCAATATTTTGATTAAGGAATAACGCATAACAAAAGAGAATTTTAATAATTATTGTGTAATGATGAATATAAAATTTAAATAATTTCTGGTTATGTTATATGGTGATCAAGTAGTATATCAATTTGTAAATAGTGTACAGAATAAATGTCTTAATCCAAATATAAGGTATTATATTTTTACTGTGTTTCCCCTTTGTAAATGAACACTGGTGTTAGTGTTGTAAGTACATTACAACAGTTCAATATAACGAATATATGCAGTACATGCATTGGCCATCTAAATTTTCTTATCTTACTCTTGTAAAACATGTGTTATAAGTTTTTAAGACTCTAAAGAGTCCGTCAGAAACCAGTAAGCTCCATTTCAGAATTGTAAAAGTTGTTCGATGAGGCTTAGAACTCAATACACATAACTCATCAATTACATCATTGAAAGTAGGAAAATATTTAGTGTGTCATATGTGAATACTAGAGGAAAACACAACTATTATTATATATTGAATTTTCTTTTCTAATAATTATTTCCCAGTAAATTTCAAACTATTGATGTGACATTTCTGCTTGCAATCTTGTTATTTCAATACAAAAAATCAATATTAACCTCGTATTTAATTTATTTATTCTCCTATAACATTTTTATACCCGCATACCTCGTTACCTTACATTCTGATCTACAGTTCAACGAGTTTTCCATCAAGAGTGTCCAAGAATTAGAAACAGAGTAATTATGCTTGTCTATTGGCATAAGTACAGATAGGTTCACATGCAGATTTGAAAAAATAAGTATATTTTATTTTTAATCAATAAGCAGAGTAAAAGTATAGACGCTAACATGATTTCTGAATCTAAACTTATCAGTAATACTTTTCTTTCCATTTCATTAAACCAAAACTTTAGCTTTATTATGTTTTAATACAGAATATTTCTAATTTAGATACTTAGAAAAAGAGTTTACATCATTTAAAATTAATGTCACTTTGAAAAATTTATATGCTTTTCCTTTTATGAACCCTAAGGAATTTGTAATTTTTTTTCATTCTTCTGTTTTTCGCTTCTTTTAAACCTGATTAAATATTATCAGAGGCATGTGAATAAAACATTCAGAAAACGTGACCACTTAGTTTTACGCCAAAATTCCGCTACGCTGAAAATTATCCCGATTCTTCATGCATAAAAGAACGTTTTTTTAACTGAAAACATCCGTGTGCAGTAATAACAAGGTGTTTCATTAAAGCGCAATAAATATTTATAAAAGTGGTACTCTACGTTTCCTGCAGAGAGATTCTTGTTATCTTTCAATGTAACAATTCGGGGTATTAATAAAAGAAGTAGATACTGATAAACCTTAGAGCCTTACCATGTAATTTTATCTGCCTTTTATAAAAATAAAAAGAAGCAAATTATTTTTTTAAGTTTATAGTAACTGCTACAATATACATATGGTTAATAACCTGTAAACCTAACATTGAGTTACCTATAGCTCTAACCGAGGTCATGTTATCTGGCCAAAATGAAGACTAAAATGTTTTGATAAAACTTAATTAAAACAAAAATTTTATGATATTTTTTTAATGAACTATATTTACATCTTAACATTTACATAGCACAAATTCAAATATCTGTACAGTCAAGTGTTTGTTTCATATCACTTCCGGGGCTGGACCCATGCTTGGAGACCCCTCCCCCTCTCTCCAAGTTTAATTATGTAAAAGCAACTTGTTCCTAATATTATCTTGAAACCCAATTAACATCACCTAACTTAGGGCTTCGTTTTAGTTTTGGTTATCTTTTTAAACCTTTTTTCGCTAGTTTTAACCTTTTTCTCTTACTTTAACATTAACGGCAAGCATAATACTACCTTCTTCCAGGGTTTCGTTTTAATTATTTAAACTATGGACATTTTTAAATGATAACTCATGACTATATTCTCTCTTTTTTTGTTTGTTTGTTTTACTGTTGCGGAGTGAACTGTTTCGTGGTAAACATTTGAAAGCCTAATCCTTAGGGAAGGCTGTTTACCACCGAGGGTTTAAAAAAAATTATATAGATCATACACTGGCTACACTATTTTAATATGAACATGTATGTGGCAAATATATTTAAATAAAAGGATTGTATTTTTTCTAAGTACATTGGGTGTGGATTTTAGTCGTAGAAGTAAATAAATTAATGACTTACTTGCGAATCGCTATAAATACGGACGAAGTTCGCAGGCACAGCCCCGATGTTTGAAGAGTGACGAGGAAATTATGTATCAAACCGGATGCCATATGCAGAACACTGTGGCACACGTCCAAGAACGACAAGACGAGTGTTAGACACGGGACAGCTGGGATGTCATGTCCAGGAACTTCTCCTTTCTCCATTAAACACACTCGTCATAGACCAGGAGACTCTCAACGCCACACTCCTTCTCTTTCTTACATCTCCCTTACACTCATTTACTTCTAGCCTAATAGTATTTTAGATCCATTTTGATTTACACACAGCTACAGATTTTGGAGTGTAACTTTTTTTCTATTTGCTTACAATGAGCATATCTATTTCCTCCTCCAAATGTATGTCAGGATCATATATTAATTTCCCATGGAAACCACTTCGAGTTGTATGTAGCCACAGGTCCTGACATTTTAGCTGTATATGACCACCGGACACTGCCTCTTAAAGTACCGTTTTTAACTTGTCGATTTGTGCTCATTAATATAGGTTGCCCTTCGAATTCCTTCAATTCAACTATTCCTTCTGCTTTCTCGAGATATCAACATTTGTCCCCATATGTCTTATTAATAGCAAAATAGTCCTGCTCTAAAATATGATACATTTTATGTATAAATTTTTGGGATTAAATTTAGCAGTTTTTTGTTAAATCAGCTATTTTAAATCGTAACATTTATTTCCCAATAGCATCTGATAGCAATTTCTTTAATATCATAGTTACTTGAAACAATTGTACTATGATATTTAAACTGATATTCTCCAATAGGTCCTATCTATAATGAAAATAGAATTATAAACTACTATTTGTGTAATTTTCTCAGTATCTCATTACCACTCGATCCAATATACTTGTATAGCTTCTACCTATAAATAGGTATTCACAACACTGTGTTTAGTTCTGCTAATAATATTAGTATTATTGACATACATTAATATTTGCAGAGATCTCTGAAACATAACGCCTTTAATCGCCGTAATTGCTACTTTAATACCAAATAATATGCCAGCAACTGCTTCAACTCAGACCTTCAGTATTTAAGACCTGTGATGTGTCAGATATAAGTTGAACACTAGATTTAATTCTGTTTAAAGTTATTATAAATATTCAACTAAATTTTTAGAGATTCTATATTTAAATTCCTTTTTATATTTATACTATCGTATGTTGCTTTAAAGTAAACAAAGAATTGGGGAGTGCATATAAATTTCCAGAGACATTTATATTAAAGTATTTACACAACGAAGCAAAAATAACAGAAACATTAAACATCTTAAAAGTAAAATCATGAAAACTAAATAGAATCAATAAAATATGTATGCAGAGATAGCACTAAGAAAACATTGGATTGTTAAATATTTTAAAATTTCACCCTCCAAATGGGGCCAAGGTGGAATTTGCTTTATAAGTATTCTGTAAATTTCAGAGTAAGGCGGATCGGCCATAATTGAACTGTAAAAGTCTCAGCGATAGCTTGCATCTGTCATTTGCATGCAATCTCTGATGCAAACTAAATTTGAAATAATGCTATGAACGACTGATTATTTGGGCAGCTATGCAAGGAGAACGATGAAGAATTCAGCTGCTTTCTTGTGTACACCGAGGTTTACTAATTCTTAATAAGTCGCCAGTCTTAATAAGCTCTCAGATTTTTTTCTTGGATTTGAATTTCTAAAAGAGAAAGATATAGCTCTGAAAGGCATATTCAACTGAGAGAAATAACTTCAATTTAAGATCGATGTTGCTGATCAATGGAATTTGCAGCTTTGATGCAACAATATTGATTTGATCATAAAATATGTAAATAAATAGAAAGAATACAGCTTTTTCCAGGAAGAACCATTACTGTTCTCCACAATATCTGTCAGCAGAACATCGTTCTATATGAAGCTGACCTCCAACCACTTAGGTTCCAGAGTAGTTTTCTCCTGGCCCATGCTTTGCTAAGCTCATCAATTACAATGATTAGCCCAGAACCTCTAGTTGTATGCGTAACTGGAACAACAATCGTCGCTTTAAGAGAAAAACCACTTACTTCTGAAAGTCTAGAAAGTGAGAGTTGAGTAAAATGTGAAGTAGAACATTTATCTCTTGCCTGCCTGCTGCGTCGTTTTATGATCGGGTTTTCTTTAGGACTGAATTTTGCTCTTGCCCTAACAAAAGAAAGCAGTACTCAGATTGCTTTAGACTGCTAACTTTAGAAAATATTGATAATATTCGCGGCGATGCTCTATATATTTACGTTGATGATGGTAAGCATAATGACACTATCTCGGGTAGCGCTGTGTTCTTCAGGCAGAGGAGAGCCATTAGATTTAGTAGAATAAATCATAACTACTGCTTAGTTTTTCAAGCAGAACTCATACCTATTAAAAAGCTTTAAAGTATTCAGTTAATGAGAATGTTCTGGATTTTAAACAAAAGCCGTACCTGGATATATGGTGGAAATAGGGATATATAACAGCTGTTCAGCATTTGGGTTTTTGAGTACTCATAACATTATATTTTAATGGGTTCTGTTACATGTGAATGTTTACTGTAAGAGGGATTAGCCTTGGAGGGCATTAGGAGTTCTACTGATTTTATGTCGGCTGTCTTTCTTCCTTGGAACTTGCCTCTTGGTCCAAACTAGAAATCAACTCCCCCGGAAAGGCCCCAAATACATGAGTGTTTTGCTTGTACCACCCTGCTGCTACATTAGAGTAAACAGATAGCTTTTGTTAAGTTCAGGTGTGAACTTCTTAGTGCTCTGCAGCACAAGTCAGGCCTTAAGTTTGTCCTCATTAATCAAATTGCAATCTCACTCTAGGTCAGCCCCCAATCTGTGGTATGCGTACCATTGGTGACATGAGAAAAATAATCAATAATGGCAGACATGAAACATTCAAACTACACAGTCTAATTAATTCTTGGTTCAGCATTTATAAAGAATACGAACAACTTTTCTGAGAAATTGTTTTTTTTTATAGTTTTGTGTTTTTAATAAAACAGTTTATTGGTAAACGGAATATGACAAAATAGTAGATAAATAAGAAACTTTGAACAAAAACATACATATATATGTTACAGTGAATTTGTAATCCTTAACTTTTACCACCCTATAAAATGTAATTTATTTTTGTCACCCTATAAAATGTATACTGAAAATTAATAAAGACACTCGCAATAACATATTTTACGAAATACGATCATTTTTACAAAATGGTACAATTTAGCATGATGTACAGCTAAGTGGTACGTCAACCAAAAAAGGTTGGAAAATGCTGCTCTAGCCATATCTTAACATAAATTTGTTGCCAAAAGATCCAACTGTGTTCTGGTACTTGTGCTCTTATTTATTCTTTAAAAACACTTAGGTTCATGGACCTGATCCATATTATGCAGTCGGTAATGTGAAATTAGAAACAACAGCGGCAAAATTCTTTTATTTCTGTCTTTCTAAAGAAATTCACTTTGTGGAAGCATATTTTGGTTGCAATGAGGTCGTCCAGTTTTCAAGCATGTCCGGATATACAGAGGAAAGATGAAAAAAGAAAATGAAGATGATAATAAGCAAGTTCAATACTTTAAGTCTTTTCACAAAGAAATTTCTTAGTGTTTTGAGGATATTTTGTCCCTGAAAGTTCTCAATGAAACATCCACCCTTTTGTGCAGATTGAGACAGCGAAGGTTCAAATTCAGGAAGAATTGTCAAACTTTCAACTACTTTAAAAGTCGGTTAAATACTTTAGCTTTAATAGTCGGTTTTCAGAATGGTAATTATATCACAGAATTTTGGCTTCACAGTAACACCATTCTCCTCTACCGTAGTTTATGGACTATCAAAAAGCATTTGTATTGCTTTCCCTTCCTTCTACATCGACTAGCGTAAATCAATGTCGTGTCTGATCTAGTTACAAAAAAGATAAATCGATTCAAACTCTTGGAAAGAGAAATTTTGCTAAAAAATTTTGAACCAAACATCAAGAAACTGACTCTGAAACATCATCCAGAACTATCCCACTGGAATTGGTAGTTGACTGTTTTATACTACTCTTATAATGGTAAAATTTTTTGCTTATTCTAATTATATAACTAAAACTAAAGAACTAATAAACAAGTTTTAAAGATATTAAACACTTTCTTTATTTGACAGCTTGATTTTAGATTATAGACTGCAGTTACCTCTCGAAAAGATGTATCGAATTGAAACATACACATTTGATGTGTAAGTATTGAAGAAAATTATCTAAACTCTTTACCCTCCATTTTACCATTACTCTAAATTAGGGAATTTTCAAAATGGGGATTGTTAAAATGTTTTTCACTCCTCAAAAAGTTGAGAACCCCTGATTTAAACGTAGTCCTGTTCCTCCAAGAGCTTTTTCATATACTGGAGTAACTGTATATAGAGAACGAAGTGCATCAGAAATTACGCATTTTGACGAAACTTTGTACAGTATTCTTGTAAATAAAATCAATACAAATAAAAAGCTGGAAACCGTTAAAAAATCAAGGGAATCTAGTTACTACATATTTAAAGAAGTGAGAAAAAGTTACTGAGGAGAAAATAAAATTTTTATAGCACTGCTTTATAGCGAAAAATCAAAACTTGCGCATGATTAGAGGGTAAAAAAACCATAATTTTTTTTATGTTTTAAATATCAGTGTAGCTCATTAAAGATTCATAAGTAGTAGGAATTAACTTTAAGGAATAAATTATATTTTTGATTTCACTGAATTTTGGAAATAAGGTACTAGTATTTTAATAGTTTAATAAAGCAAAATTTAAACGTTTATTTTAGAGGTATCGAAACGGAAAGCAAAAACAAATGTGTTCCTAATACCTAAAATGCTGCAGGTTTTGTGTTCTGTGGAATAAGTAAAAGCATTTTTTCCATTAATGCAAAAAAAAACAATATTGTTTCCTTAAAACTTTAGAAATAGTTCGCAAAAAGGAACTACCTTTGAACTGTTATAGTCTCAACCAGGTATCACCTCATCAATCGAAATACACTTGTTTTCTACTTCATAAGTCATACAAAATATCCCTGATACCTTTGCCTCGGCCTTCAACTCCCGTCAGTCTGACTCACGATTAAAGCTCATGTCTGGCATCTATGGCTTCTTTCCACTACCAATTCAGAGAAATAGCAGCTGCAAATGAAACACTGGCTTAGCGTTTTGTTTTGATTGGAAAGAAAACCGTATTTGCAAACACCGTTGATTATACTTCAGATTAGGTAGAACATGCAAATTGCGAGGCGAGGTGCGGGTTTTTATTCAGAAAGTATCTGAAATACTATAACTGAAGAAATTGCTAATGTTCTTAAAGATTTACATTCATATCCTTGATATTAATACTATTGTCGAAAAATAAATAAAGTGTTATATTTCAAATTCATATATATCCTTTTCAACAGTAACTGGTTTTCAGTACTTTCTAAAATTACAAATATGTCACTAAAATAATTTTATTTAGCATAAGTAAAATTCCAGACATAGCTTTAGCACATCTATGATTTTTTTATCTATGATTCATATAAACCCTTTTCAGTAGTAACTGGTTTTTTAGTACTTTCTAAAATTACAAATATGTTGTCACCTAACTGATTTTATTTAGCCTAAGTAAAATTCCAGACATAGCTTTAGCAGATCTATAATTTTACCAAACTGAAAAAATATGAGTTTTAATTTCCTTAGAATTATTCTTTAATTTTTTAAAGAAAGGATGTTTTGTATTTTTTCCTTTTTATCTACTAAATTATCAATAAATTAATGAAATAATACGATTCTTTTTATGATATTTCTAGAATAGATATTAATAATTTAAAAATGTTTTAATGTTTCAGTTTTAATGCAAAAGAAATAAATTCTATAAAAAAACTGATGTGCCTTCAAAACTCAAAAAATTGTGCCGTCTGATGACAAAACTTACTGAATGTGTCAGTTAATAAAGGGTTAATATTGCAAGAAAATATTTTTGGTTCTGTTATAAATAGAGCTGTAAATAGTTCATATAAAATAATTCTATTTGTAACTTTGAGCATTTCTGTAGAATTACCATTCAAATTTGTTTTAATTTAATGTTGTATGACGGTAGGATTTAATTTAGATGATGAATTTTAATTATTATTTTTAAAAGAATTGTTTCTAACAGTCTCTTTGTTAACAACTAAATTTGAAGAACTATTTTCGTAGAAACTCTTTCCTAAAATTCACATAAGAGAATAATTAGGCCAATCCATCTAGATTTCCTTGAATTATTGAAATACAAATTTATTTAAAAAAATTGTCAGGATCTACATCCAAAATGAATAAAACTTTAAAATGAATAAACCTCAACTGATAGATTTTAAGTTTACTTACTGATAAGAATAATTTTCTATAATCCTTTTATTCAGAACACATGAGTTTCTTTTCAGTGTTAACACAAAAAGTTCCACTTTTTGAAGAATCTTATAGAGATAATTTAAAAACAAAATTGTTTGGGAAGGTAACAGTAATTCACCTATTAAAACCTTTTAGCTTAATAGCTTAGTACATAAAAATGTCAGCGCGTTTTTATTAGAAATGCAGGCACTTAAAGCACTTGTCAACGTTGAGTAAAATGATTTTTGAAAAGATGCAATGGTAGTTTATAGAGTATGTTCAAGGGTGATACAGGAACGTCCATCAGTGTTATGAAAAAATTAAAGATAAATATTTATTTTTTGAGCTGAATTTAAAATATCTTTGGAGTACCATGTATAAAGGCGGAATTAGTAATGTTATGGATAAATCATTTTTAAAAATCTCTAAATTATCTGTTTAGAATAAAAATGAAATCTTTGAGAAACAACTTTAATTTACGAATCAAAACAGAGCCATATGTAGAAATTGCTAAGTATCATCTCCTTAGTAACTAAAGTCCAAACAACTTTTAAAAGATCTCAAATTGCAGAAATAGTATTAAAAAAATGAGTTATTCTTTGAAATATTTCAAGAAAAAAGAAACATTCTTTATTAAACTTCTTGAAATCAATAAATTAGGACTTCTTATGTATTTTAGAAATGTATATTTGCAAGACAGATATGTGTGATTTTTTAGATGTCTCTGGAAAAGCCATTACTGTTATTTATATTTAGTTTGTCAATATTTTAAAACACTTTCAAGCTAATTGTTCACATAACTAATTCTACATTGCAATCTCATTGCAAACAGTATATATCAGCGTTACATTGAAAAGATTTATTTAAAAAATATTATTTTATTTTTAGAAATTTAATAATCCTACACTTTTGTCAACACCAGGAAAAAAGACATACATACCCTCGCATCCTGAAAGAGTTACAGTATAATGTGGTTTTACGTCTACCCTTATCACTGGATCACTGTTTTCGAAGAGATAACTGCAAATGGAATTCAAACATGTTCCATCCCAAACAATACCGTTAAATGCTGAGATGTTTCGTAATCCCTCAACTTCAGTACCGTTATTGCCTCCAGGGGATTAATTTTATGCAGGATGGCTCACCTCTTGAAGGTCGTGTACAGTAATTGCTATGACAGCATTTAACAAACGCACTGGTTATCAGCTGTTATTACCAACTGCATGACTTTTTTGTTCGCAGGATATCACCCTTTGGGATTTTTGATTGTGTGGTTTCTTGAAGAACAGTATCCACCTTTAAAGCCCAGGAAAGCATTCGGTGGTTTTATGTCTACCCTTATCACTGAACCATTGTTTCTGAAAAGATAACTGCAAATGGAATCCAAACATGCCCCATCACAAAACAACAATACTGTTAAATGCTGAGGGATTTTGTAATCCTGCAACATCAGTAGCGTTATTGCCTCCAGGTGATTAATTTTATACAGGATGGCTCACCTCTTGAATATCGTGTAAAGCAATTGCTATGACAGCATTTAACAGACGCACTAGTCATCAGCTGTCATTTTCCAACAGCATGATTTTTTTTTCGCAGGATATCACCCTTGTGATTTTTTATTGTGCTGTTTCTTGAAGTACTGTATCTACCTTTAAAACCCAGTACCTGTGCCAGATCTAAAGGGCATTATTCGGTGCCATGTTCTTGATATTCTGACATAATCCTTGCGGTTAGCTGTGTAAATTATGATTCTGCGATTATAACACATTGTAGAGCATTAAGAATAAGATATTGAGCAATGATAATGCTGCTTTTATATTATTTAAAATTTATAAGTTATATTAAATGTGTTTATGTTTCCACACTGTCACCTATAGGCACATTTTTTATTATTTTTAACATTTAATAAATTTTAAGAGCATTATTTGAATTAACTGTGATTCAAATTTTATCTCATTTGGATAAATAAAATACATTCTAGATCCTTCTGAAATGGGGAACTTATTTATTTCTAATTATATGGATATAACCATTTTTAAAATTTAGTTCATTTTCACTTTGGGGATTTAGACAATATTATTTTAACAGACCATCATAAGATCCTTTCACACTTCTGTAACGTGGTATATTGGAAATAACTACTGATTCTTTCAAAATTAAATCAATCCAACTACTACATAGTGTTATCGCTTTCCCGTGTTACTTTTCTTCCGTCTTCCTATTCCCGAGACGAATTTTTCTGAATAAAAACAGATATCTACATTAAAAGTAGCAGCGATATTTAATCTTTATACATGTTTACTTTAAATTCATTTTACGGATTCAGATAACATTTTAAACGACAAACTCTAAATCCGCCCACGCTTCTGTATCGTGGTATCGCTAGTCTGATTTTATTCAAAATTAAATTGATCAAAATATACATAGTATCATCGTTTTTTATGTCTCTTTTCTATCTCCCTTTCTATTCTTGAGATGAAATTTTCTCAATATCAACAGATATCTCCATTTAAACGTAGCAGCGATATTTAATCTTTTATAATGTTTGTATACTTTAGATTCATTTTATGCATTCAAATAACATTTTCAACGGTAAACACTAAATCCTCCCACGCTTTTGCATCGTAGAATTACTAAAATACCCACTCTAAAATTAAATTGATCAAAATACTGTATAGCATTTTCTTTTCCCCATGTCTGTTTTTAGTTTCCTTTTCTTTTTCTCGAGACTGGAATTTTTCTGAATACCAACAGATATCTACATTAAAACGTCATTTGTACCCATGAAAGCTACCCGTAGTTCATTAATATAAATTATGTGTCACTTATATAGACAGCTGAGAATATAAATGTCGCGACTAGACGGATTTGGGCCAGCAGAAATTCTTCAGCTTTTGTGCAGATATATGCACATAATCCGAAACTCATTTGATTTATTTAATAACACCTCATAATCATTTCGCCCATTAAATAGTAACATTTGAAGATGGATAGCCAAAAGTAAGTTACGTCACACACGTATAACAAAATCGAATTAAACTTTCTGACTATTGAATAAACATCAAAATAGTTATAGCAAAATATTGAATATTCATGTAAAGTAACAGCGTTAAATTTTCAATAAATTCGAGATGTGAATTTAAAATGCTTCACATTATTCATATAAGCTTTCATTAACGCCATTCATCATTATCAGACTCATTTTTTTATTCAACCGTGAAGTTGATAGTTTGTATTATTTTCGCTCAAGTGGATATAAAGATCACTTCTGAAGGTTATTACCTAAATGCATTTTTTTTTCAAAGAAATAGCGCTTTTTGAGAAAGTAAAGAAATAATTACTATAACGTAAAGTGTTATAAGTAATATTTTCTCACACATTTTCTACTTACATTAAATGCCTTTATTAAAAATTACTTTTACTTCTATTTCTTTAGAGTGTAATCATATGCCTGTAAAACCTTACAGGCATATGATTACCTTATGTATAGAGGTAGATGCCATTTTTATGAATTTTCCTTTAATTGTATAAGTGTTTAGACTTGGAGATTTTATTGCTTTTGTTTGACGTTCCATATTTCTGATAAAGGCACAAATACATATAAATGATTATATCTGTATGGATTAACTTGGTGTTTAGACTTGGAGATTTTATTGCTTTTGTTTGACGTTCCATATTTCTGATAAAGACATAAATACATTTAAATAATTATATCTGTATTGATTAACTTGAATATATTAGAATATAAGCATAAGTTAATACTGTTCCTACTCTTTTTAATCTGGTACATCTTGGCATCTTTATCATATTAGTGTAAATTTAATCAGTGTAAGCCGATAAAGCAGGAAACGAAGCCTTTTCATCCAACTTGATTTATAAATGTTCAGATTTTGAACTGAAACTTATTTTTTCTAAATAAAGTATTTCTTATATTACTTAGGAATAGTATAAAGCTCTCTATTAATAAAAAAATTTTTAATCAATTCAGTAGCTCCAGAATTTACTCCATACGTGTAGATTTTATTTTTTGTATTATAAATATAGATAACTACTTTTAATCAATTAATTATTCTACACTGTAAACTATTATAAATCTCTTTAATAATTTCAAACTTTTTTTCAAATTAGCTTCAACTTTTTCGATCAAAGAACCAATTACATAGTTATTTTTTTTACAGTCCTTCATTTTAAAAGAAAAAATATTCATTAATTAAAATCTTCACTGAACATATAATATGAAAAATAAATTTGATAAATTATAGTCTAAATGTTAGATACTCTCGTATACAGTTGTTTCTATTACGTAAATTAATTCCTTTTATTCTTTTAATTCATTTGGTATTAAATAAATAATTTAAAACAACTGTAGCTAACTTAATTTCCAAAAAATATTTTTCTTCACATCTCTCTGTAGTTTAATGCCCTGACTCCATTCTTTTAAAATGAGATTAGCCCTGCAGCTTCATTTATTAGAATCAGTTTTTTTTCTGAGGCTCTCTATTTTGCAAAGTTTTCATTCATTAAAACAGCAGGCAAAGTGCTTATTATACCTCAAGTATGTAATATTGTTTGAAGAAAATTATATTATTTGTTCATTTTTTAAATTTCTATATAATACTTAAATATTTTGAATTTTTCATTGAATTGAATTTAGTTTTATCGTGTATTATGCATGCATTAGTAAGGAAAATAATTTTTAAGATTTTCTGAGTACTCACTGAAATTACGCTTGTCGAATACAGCATTAAATAATTTCTTTGCTAAAAAGTGTTTTCTTTCAAGCATACACAAAGCATTGAATTTACTACTTTAAACTTTGTATATTATAAAAGATTATTTTTTAGACAAATAGAAGCGATCTTACATTATTCTAAATTAAGAGGAAATTTCAGATTTCGTCACCTATTTCCAGAATTTGTGGACAGATTTTAGTAAAATTCGGTTTGTACAAAGTTTATTATAATACAAAAAATAACTATTCAAATTTTTAATACATACGAATTACAGTATGTAACACTGATCGAAATCTGAAAGTATTAAACAGTATTTATATAATCGAACAAAAATATTGGTTAATGGAGGGTAAGATAATCCCTTACAGATACACATGCCTCATGCTTTTATATCATACTGGAAATAAGACAGCTTATGAGATCTTGTTGCAATTGGTTCTGCTCATTCAGCAAAGCTTATAAGACCCTGGTTGGTTCAAGGAGAAGGTTTGCAAATGGCAGTTGTCTTTCCCAGAACACTTCAGGTATGCTCTATAGTTTTGAATTCTGGAGATCTGGCTGACCAATCCAGTCATCCAT
>CM063503.1:15954293-16094293 GCA_032207245.1 Pardosa pseudoannulata | reverse complement strand
AACCCTTAATTTGACAAAATGTTTTTTCAAATATCGATTAAAAATATATTTAAATAAATAATAATAACAATAATAATAATAATAATTTAAATAATAATAATAATTAATAATAATAATATTTAATATATTTAATATATTATATATTATCGATAAAAATATATATTTATTATAAAGATTTTATTTATTTGATTGTTCGTTGTAGAGGACCAAATTAAGGGTTAATAAACAGCAAATCTAATGATAGGTGGTAAAATGGTTTACTATACAAATTTAAAAATAGAGACTTTGGTAAGTATATTTTCTACGCACTTAGAAAAGGTTGACACTAAAAGTAATCAAACTATTTTTTCAACAAATTGTTATAAATGTTTTGTCAATAGTGGAATGCGGCGAATAAGATTGCTGTAACATATATGACATCAAATACCTAAAAATTATTGTTATCACACCAAGATCCTATCTCTCACTAATAATACATCAATTTTTTTTTCAATATCTATTTTTAAATCAAACTTTAAACAACAAACCAGTATTATTGATAACCTTTTTATAAAATAGTTTTTTCAATCTGTCATTGTTTTTCAATAGATCGATGCCCTTAGAAGTTTGATTATTTTTTAAATTGTTTAGCTGAAAGAAAAAGAATATGCTTAGAAAATAACTCAAAATTTGTTATATATGTATCATTATTTATATCATAATAGAGTGTCAACAATTAAAACTGTAAATTACGTTAAGTATGAGTTATCACTTTCTAACGTAATTTTAAATATAGTATCTTTAAAAATAAAAGAAATAAAAACGCAGACTTTACAGAAACATTGTAATACCCAAATGTACATAGTAAGCATTACGGGAAGCTTAAATAAAACTAGAATTCGTTATAAATAGGAAATGCAGCAATTTGTGTCATTATTTTAATGGGATTTGAAACACGATATAATCAACAAAAAAAAAGAAAAAGAAGCTTTTTCCCCTACAGCTAGAAATTCGTTAGGACTAAGTTGATATTTTCTAATTACGCTAATGGATTACGTTAGAATTTTATCACTCTTTTAAAGATACAAACGCCCTCGCAGTTCTATTTATATACATCGCTTATTAAACCAGACCTCAGTGATAATTAACTAAATTTTAATAGTGCGTCAATTCATTTGTCAAAAAAATACGTCACTGTGCAGTTCCGAGAGAATTTCATAGTGAAAGGATATATATTTCAGCAAATTTTGTTTCTAAAATGCCTGTTTTACGATAAGTAGTGAAAAACACAAACTTTGGTGTTTTTAATCTTTGTGAACAACATGCGTGTATAATAACACTTGAAATTTTATTTCAGAACCATTTTAATTAAAAGGAAAAAAGTGTGACCATTTTAAGCAATACTATAAATAAACTTAATTAAAATTT
The DNA here is from genome assembly GCA_032207245.1 of Pardosa pseudoannulata. NCBI lineage: Eukaryota > Metazoa > Arthropoda > Arachnida > Araneae > Lycosidae > Pardosa > Pardosa pseudoannulata. Next base: position 16,092,886 of record CM063503.1, on the reverse strand, counting down.
TATTAACATTCAAGTAGTAACTTTAGTAATTTAATGTTCGTTGTTTTAATACTCTTATATTGATTGCATGTTTACTTCGTTCTGAACTTATTGCTACATAAAAGTTAAATTAACTGTTGTTTTGGTTTGGAACGCTACTACTACAAAGCATGTTTTTAAGTACCGTTTTGAAATCTGAAAACTTTCAAGTTTACATTTTTAGTTTTAGTTTTACATGGAAACCTGGAATTTAATCTATATTTTAACGTACTTTTCATTAACATCAAGTCAAGTGTCATTTCATAACTAAAATATCAAGTCCAATAGTATATACCAATAATATCGAGTTGCTTATCAGCTTTTGAATTCCATACTCACAGAAATCTGAATCATGGTTACATATAACTCTTTGATTTTGTGCCCCTCCAAGCAGCATTTAAGGCAAGGATGGACAAACTTTTTCGGCCGCAGGCCAAAAATCGAAACAAAATAAGTTTGGAGGGCAAAGATGAATTTCTCTAATATTTTAAAAACAATATACAAGTACTTAACGGTTTAAATAAGTTAATGAGATGACTAAAATTGCGGTTTCATTTTTAAAAGTTCCTTATACTGAGGTTCGAAATTAGATGTACTGATTTTAAGGAACGATGCTAAATGCTCATCTGTTAGTCTACTTCTGAAATTATTCTTTCTAAGGTTCAAAGTTGAAAACACTTGTTCACTTATAAGAAGCAAATATACCGCTGATCTTCTGGGCATGAGATAATAAATTTGGAATATAATATTTAAGCAAAGTAGAAAAGGAGATAGATATATAATGTATAAATATATATCTCTTTTAATTTGCCTTGGACCGGCAACTTAAAATTCTATTCTATCAACTATAAAATTCAGGCCGGATAAAACCTTCCGGCGGGCCGGAGTTGGCTCGCAGACCGTAGTTTGCCCAACCCTGATTTAAGGTCTCCAACATAAGACAACTAGCGTTTAATTTAAATGTTGAGCCACAATTCCACAAAAGACACATGGTGAAATTTGAGAATTCTTTTAATAAAGATAAAATCCTAAAATGTCTACTCTCGAACGTTTCCATCACTTTTCTAAACAATGTCCTCAGTAATGACACAAGCCGAACGCTGGCCGATTGGTTAGGGCGCTGATCGTCGGTACCAGAGTTTGTGGATTCGAATCCCACTATGGCAGGAATGTTGATGGCATTAAATGTTGAACCACAATTCTACAAAAGACACATGGTGAAATTTGAGAATTCTTTTAATAAAGATAAAATCCTAAAATGTCTACTCTCGAACGTTTCCATCACTTTTCTAAACAATGTCCTCAGTAATGACACAAGCCGAACGCTGGCCGATTGGTTAGGGCGCTGATCGTCGGTACCAGAGTTTGTGGATTCGAATCCCACTATGGCAGGAATGTTGATGGCATTAAATGTTGAACCACAATTCTACAAAAGACACATGGTGAAATTTGAGAATTCTTTTAATAAAGATAAAATCCTAAAATGTCTACTCTCGAACGTTTCCATCACTTTTCTAAACAATGTCCTCAGTAATGACACAAGCCGAACGCTGGCCGATTGGTTAGGGCGCTGATCGTCGGTACCAGAGTTTGTGGATTCGAATCCCACTATGGCAGGAATGTTGATGGCATTAAATGTTGAACCACAATTCTACAAAAGACACATGGTGAAATTTGAGAATTCTTTTAATAAAGATAAAATCCTAAAATGTCTACTCTCGAACGTTTCCATCACTTTTCTAAACAATGTCCTCAGTAATGACACAAGCCGAACGCTGGCCGATTGGTTAGGGCGCTGATCGTCGGTACCAGAGTTTGTGGATTCGAATCCCACTATGGCAGGAATGTTGATGGCATTAAATGTTGAACCACAATTCTACAAAAGACACATGGTGAAATTTGAGAATTCTTTTAATAAAGATAAAATCCTAAAATGTCTACTCTCGAACGTTTCCATCACTTTTCTAAACAATGTCCTCAGTAGTAATGACACAAGCCGAACGCTGGCCGATTGGTTAGAGCGCTGATCGTAGGTACCAGAGTTCGTGGGTTCGAATCCCACTATGGCATGAATGTTCGTAACCGTTCGGAATCGGGTTTAAGCAGTAAGTCCTGGTCTCATTAACCCTCGTATGCAAAACAGTAGACCGTAGCGCTCCAAACCAAACCTCAGAAATGACAGAAAATCTCTCATTTTACTCTTTTATCATGCACATTTGTGAGCCCTCTTAACACACTCTAATACACTATCTTGGGATTTCTTATCTCAAAGTTTTATCCATGCATTTCACAGATCAGTCAACGAATTTCAGCCCGTTTCATATCCGTTGCAGTAAAAATCTAACTGCGTATTTTACAGTCGGTGGAATCTTCAGTTGACTGAGACATTTTAAATGTTCATAAAGAGATTTAAAAAACAGTCAAATTTCTCCGGAATTGAGCATGCGGCCAGCCAAAAAATGAAGTTAGGGACTCAATGTGAGGTTGCATATCAGCATTCACAGCACTACTACAGAAGCTGGATTTCAAAACGATGTTTACTTTAAAAATCACGTCTCGTATTTTGATGCGTGAAGAAATTTATTTTGACCAGAGCCTAATGCTTAAAGCTAGATGTCAGGTAGGAATCAAAACCTAGATTTCCTGTACATAATAACAACTCATTTCACATATTCTGACATTATTCAGTATTGTGCATAAGAAATTATAATTACAAATTCTTTAGTAAACATTTAACAGAATTTTTATTGCTCTGTTCAAGAATACAGTTTATATTTTTTATTTAGAGGTTTTGTTAAATTTCACACGTTAGGTTTATTACTTTCTTTTCTTTCAAGTTGCCTCTTTTTTTTAGCTTTAACCTTCTGCAAGAGTTTTATCAATTGACTCATAATTATATGCCTATAGAATTTAAAGTTTTTATCCTCACTTACAACACATTCAATTTTCCTATGACGTTTAAATCTTAAACAAAATGGATAAATATTTGTTAAGTAGTATATGAATCGGTTACATTAAAAGCAATTCATTTTCATAATCCTATTGCCCCTGCCAATATTTTGGGTTTTTTAGGACAGTGAAAAGGTTTTACTCTTTCATATTTATATTTTTTGAATATTCCGTTAATCCAAAAATCCCACCTTTTACTCTAATGAAATCTACTCACAGAAATACATTTAAGTTTTATTTACAGTGCACTTTTATAAACCATTGTTGTAAATATTTTTGTATATATTAAATACGATATTAAAAATCCAAGCCCAATGTGTTGTCTGTATTCTTATCTATGTGTATCTTTTACATCCCTTAGTTTCTCTGGAACTCTAAGGGTAAAAAATGCTATAGAGCAAGTTACACCGTACTATAATGCCCTTCCCATTCATTTTCATGTTTACAGCAGCCAATAGGCAAACAATAAACTGGCCTTCCGTTTGAAACTAAAGCCAGAATTGTCATAAGTTGAGATGTGCTCTGCTGCATGAAACCACCTTATTAAGAGTCAAAACTGTGGAATACTTACAAAGCCATAGCGAAGGGGACGCAAGCAACCTTCTTCTACTTAGTCATGCGCGACTGATTATTTAACTAAAATTTTATCTGCTTAAACTATTATATTTAACATTTCCGTTAGACAAAATACTAATTTACTAGGGTATTTTAGAAATAACTAGATTCATTGGGAAGCTAACCATTCTTCCAAATAAGTTTCCTAATTTGGCCACTAAATTTCATAGTAATCGTATCGTTGAACATATTTTTGAGTTAACTCAGTATGACTACGCAGACTCTAGTAAAAGACATCCAATGGCTATCATAGCTCGAAATTTCGAGTAATTCTATTTGATCTCTTAGTGAATTTTGATTGGTTCCTGTAACTCGGGTTCTAATCTTTAACGTCTCTTTCAGAGTTCCTTTACCCATTCTACATCTCTTCCCTGATCCAAACTAATGCATGGACTATTGTGGCCCAACTTTGAAGGATCCTATTCCAAAGACATCCATTGGTTCTCTTCTTTCTGACTGATTGAAATCAGGGCCTTTCTATCATCATTACAAGCTCATGCTCAAAATCAACTCTGAATTCTCAAATGAATTAAACTGTGCTGTAAATATTATAAAACCACAAAAACCTATTAAAAATATGTAAAAATTATGTAAATCAAATAAAAAATTATTAAAATTATAGAAAATTTTTACTTACATAACAAAAATATTAATTATATTATTGTACTTGAATCATGTACTTGATAATTCCACTGTGTTACTGGAGTTCGCGTGGTCGAATACACTCTCCCGTAGCCATTCGAAATCGACTTTAAGCAGTAAATCCCAGTCTCATTAACCATCATGAAACAAAATAGTAGACCGTAGAACTCCAAATCAAACCAAACCAAACTAACTAAACAAAATGTTATAACAACTGATATGTATGCATGATAACTTTCTAAAAATTTATTTAAATGCAAGGAATAACAAATAATATTATGTTTTGATTAAAATAATAATTTAATACCTATTAGAGTTATTTTCATCCCTTAAAAGTTTATTAATTTAATCATAAAACGTCTCCAACACTTAAAGAGAGTGTTTTAGTGTTAAAGAAGGTAATAAATGTTTCTTTGAAACAATGGTCAATTTTTTATATGTTTTGTCCTTATATGTCCCAAAATTTATATCAAGAGTTTACGAATCTTACAAAAAAAATATGTTAAGTTTAAAAACAAAAAAAATAAGAGAGCAAATTAAGTTAAAAATGGATCTAACAGCGAGATATAAGCATCTAAAAGAAATACTTCCTTTTATACTCTTATTGCTTCTCCTCTAGTAAGCAAGGCAGTTTTAGATTGTACGAGCATGCACTCCACGAGTATCTAATACATTTCGGCAGTCAATGCATGCTTACAAGTCCATGCATAAGTTTCCCACTTAAAGAAAGTGTCGAGGCTGTTGATTGTAAATTGGGAGACACTGTCCCAAAACTTTTAAAAGATGATTGATTTAATTAAGGTCTGGGTAATTTGTTTGTTTATATATTACGCTAAGCTCTTCGTTATGCTCTTGGAACCGATATGGCAAAACCCAGCTTTGTAGTAAGAGTCAATGTCAGTGGTGGAATAGTCCAATTGTATCTCATTTGAAAGTCTTTCCCATTTAAAACTGTAATTAAGGATTTGAATGAAAGAAATCCCTGTCAAGGCAGTATTTTGGGTTACTCTCGATCTAGTCACAGGGCCAGAGGTTTATTGTACACACACCCAAGAAAACTCAAGCCCAAGAGCAAGTTAGAAAAGAGGTCTAGGCCTGAAGCAAATTTCAGTAAACAGATGAGAAAAATATTCTGCTGCCCCCAAGTCTAAGTAAGGTTTCGACCAAGGTGCCTAAACCTAAAAGCCGAGAAAAACTCGAAATCACACAGAATATAGTGGTCTCTTCCTCAAGACGGCAGCCATGAAAAGAGAGATCAACACTGATCCTCATCATGTTAATATGTCTCCTGAGGTCCCAGTAACCAGAAAGAGGACTAAAAGCCTACCTCAGGATATTCCTATGAAGCTTCAAAAGTTTCTTATGGAACACGCTGAAACATTTAGGAAAGGAGATAGTGCATCGCGTCTGGCAAGAACGTAGACACAACCGAAGAAATTATTATTTTGATGGTGTGTCAATAATGCACTTAATTTGCACAAAAACGTCAGATTTTTATTTATCCTTTTGAAGGTGGATTAAAAAAAAGCTTATACTATTTCAATATATGTTTTTAATCTTTTATTTCTGAAAAACTACACATTTGAATTACGTCACTGTTCTTTCCAAGGTGCGTCACTATGAGACGATATATATGTTTGAAAATTCAGCAATTAGAAACTCTCGTTTTGTTGTAGATATATCCTAATTTCGATCAAATAGTTAAACTTACAATATTTATGTAATATAGGAATCTTAGCAAGAGCTTATCATAATTAGGCATCTTTAATATGTGTGCAATCCTTCCAAACGTAACATTTGCCTCACATTCAACAGTAAACACATACGCATACATACATACATACATATATGCATGTGCGGGAGAGACATTTTATAGCAATAGATATGAAAAGCTCAAAAAGAAGGGAAATAAAAACCCAATAAAAAAAACTTTCGAAAAAATTACGAGAAGAGCTCCTGAATATAGAAGCTTAACTCTTGCCAATTATGGTCACAATAATTAATGCATTAATCCTTTATTCTTAATTTCCTAACTTCGTTTATTTTTCTTTTCTTATTTCCGTTATTATTCATTTGTTCATTATTATTTTTCTTTTTGCCCAGGTGCACTTTTGAAAGAATTTCCTTAGCACTTCAAATATAGCCATTACTTTTTTCTTTGCAAATTAAAACTTTCCTGTATGCTAATAAATCCCCTTTATACTAGTCTTTCGACACATTAACTTAGTTAAGTTATCCCATTAAACGCTTCCCTTTCAAAAAGAAAATGATTAAAGGATTCAAATCATGGAATGCACTAAGCCCACGATTCCGATACAAGGATAATCATACTGAGTTGTACACTAGTACATTTATTTCTTTATTTCGTATTCAATCGAAACTTTATATTTTATTGCTTGTGATTCAAGATAATTTTCAAAATATAGGATGTTCCATCGAAAACATAGTTTATAAAAATGCAATAAATGAAAACATAATTCAAATTTGTCTTTTATTCATTCTTTTATCTATTATTTATTTATTTATTTTTTGTTTATAAAGAATTCAATTTAACACTGAAGCTTATTTATTTTTCGAAAATTAAATAATAAAATAATTATGTCAGTTATTTTACTTAAAATGGTGTTCTAGATTACAATATTTTTTAAGATAAGGTATATTACAATAATGGTATCCTAGATTCAAGTGAAAAATTCATCCTTTTAGGTAAAGCTCAGGGAACATCATAAAAGGCTTCAATGACTGGGGAAGGATGCTGCTAATTAAGTTAAACACTAATATTAAGGGAACATGGTATCTTTCAAGCAAAAAAGTATTCATTAAAACAGCCTAATTTTGGTTCAGTATAAAACAAAATGTTCTGCCCTGATTAAAATAAAATATTTCAATTGCGCATGTTAGCCGTCTTTAATATTTGGAGAAAAACTGCTCCTAAAGCCATCCTTCACCATAACCATTATCACCGTTCACCACTATCGCCCACTATAAGTCAGCCACCCTTCCCTACACAGGAGTGATGGCTTACAGTGGTATATAACATAGTCCATAATGTAAAGGAGCCATTAAAATGTCATTAAAGGACATTTTATTTTCTTAACTGAATTGAACTTTTTATTTTATTTTATGATATAAGAATCCTCTATATAATAATAGCCTAAGCTATCTGTCCGTCTGTCCTCGAATTTATGAAGTGGTTGGACCTGGAATAGATAGGGACATCCATATTGGATACTTGATGAGTTAGGGTTAGCAAAATTCAAAGAAATATTTTTAAAACGTTCAAAATCCACCCCTTTCTTCCTTTTCGAGCTTTTAATGCCATTGTGTCAAGCCCTATTTTCCCCGGTTAAGAGCAGCTAATGAAATTCATCAATTTATCCCATAATAAATAGGTAAAAATAACATTTTTTCTAGCATAATGACGTCATTCCTTTAACCCTCTCATTTAATTATTTCTTATTTTAAATTATTTAAATATCTTCTGCACTATTTTCGTACGTTTTATCACTGAAATTAGATATTACGTAAATAATTTTCTTTTATATTTGTCTTAAATAATAAATTAGGCACATATGTGATAATTTTAAATTTAATAGTCGATTACTTTTTGTTGCAATGAAAATTTTATTACCGGTATTAACAACAAATTCTTTTCATAAAAGTCTACGAGTCTATTTTCCTAATAATATCTACCTTTTAAGTTGTATATCTTTGAAAATTAAGAAGTTTGTTCTTTTGTGTGTTTGTTTTTTATACATAACCACTCGGTTTCACTAAATGAATTCAACATGATTCTAAACTGCATTCACAGTATCGGGATACTTTAGAGGCGTATTAAGATAAACAAATTATGTAGAGTGTACTAAATAATTCTCAGCCAAAAAACAAGCCATTTTTTACCTGCCTCACAGGGTAATTTACAGTTCTGAAAAATTAAAAATTTTGCTAATCCCGTCATATGACGGGCTATATTTTAGTCAAAAAAAGATTTATAATGAAGATTATTCGTTCTAACATACCTTGAATTATAACTTTGACAACACACACCAGTTAAAAGTTGAATAAAATCAACTTAAAGTAACTTAAACTTGTCCATTTCTTTTACTTCGAATGGACGAAGAAAGCAATATAATTAAGTTACAAAATTAATTTTTTAACATAGTTTTCAACATTAAAGTATGCCACCTATACTTTTCTTCTTCTTTTTGCTTATCCCTCTAATCTAAATCAGATCAGATCCATGAGATTGTCTCCTCTAAATACATTCAAGACGAAAGTAGGTCTCCTCAAAAGATCCTTGCGTGTCGAGTTCATGCAGTTGATCAGGTGTATTCACTTTAAAAAGCTGCATTCGAGGTTCTATAGATTTTTTTATATACCAGATATTCTGATAAAAATCATGCCCGATGTCGTGTAGCTCTCGTTTAATTTTAGGTATTTACCTATGATCAAATTTATAGTGGTTACTTATTTTGTTAGTCACAAAGACTAAATATTATTTGGGTTGCGCTGTGTAGCCTATTTAAGTTTAAATTCAACCACAGGTTCTCAGAGACTACAGACTAAAAATAAAAAATAAACTAATAAACTAAATTAAGAGTAAATGAAATCGGCTTAAAATTTAAAAAGCAAATTTATTATAATGATATACACATGACTAATATACAAAAATGTGATCAAGTTTCATAATATTTACTTTTTCAACAGGTTCAATTAGGTGCCACACTAATTAAGATTTGACAATAATAATTTTACCTCAATTAGGTAACTATATATATAAGAGAGAGGACCCAATCTTAAATTCAAATATTTATAATGAGTACATTCGTGGATCTATTTGGTGTGCCAGGAACACTGCTGGTTGGGAGCTATCCAGGACTGGGTATGTGTAGTAGCAATTTCTATCTTCCGTATCAACTCTAGTTAGGGGCTTCTTTCTGAGTTTTTGAGGTGCGGCCGTAATATTTGACACAAGAACACTGCTGTTAGCCGCGAGAGGTTCCAAACGTTTCCGGAGTCTCTGTCGAACTCAAGGCTATTCTCCTTGGACTCCTGAATTCTCACTGTCACAATAGTCTCCCCAGACTTCTGACCTCTAACAGTCGGACTTCTCTACTCGACTCTCAAACACTGACAGTCGGACTTCTCTCCTCGACTCGACTGCCCTCTCTGTCGGAAACTTCGTCTTTACCCTTGAACTGTGACAGTCTGACATCTCTTCATTTTATATTATTTTCATCTCCGTCCTTTCTTACTTCTCTTCGTCCAATCAGAAGATGTGTATAAATCTATTGGTCTCCTTTACCCCGCCTTGAAACCGCAAACATGGGATAACCTTGCTCCTTCAAATTGGGCACTATCCCTTAGGGACTCATAAATAATTCCACAAAGGTACATTCCTATTTTGTGTCATGTACGGACACGTGATTCTAATCTGGGACTGGGATCAGAACCCCACCCCAGGATCCCGCTCACAAAGAAAAAACCTTTGAAATAATTTTTATGGTTCTCTCCCCTTTACAAAAGATGTGATGAGGTTAGATTTAGATCCCAAGCAATTTACTTCTCGTTTATATCTATAGCAATTATATTAATTAATCAATCATATTAATTATATCAATTATATTAATTATCAATTATAATAATGATCTAAATCGCCTCATCACACCCGATATTAATACTTTCCAATAAAATGGCTAATTAAAATATTTTAAATCGAATCATGTAAATAACGAACGTATGCTAGAGGATTTAACATTAGATTTACGAACCGACCCAATTTGACTCATTAAAATTTAATCACTATATGTATATATAAAACTTTAATATCATTGTTCAAAAACATACGTTGGTTTTTAGTTAAGCAATAAAATATATGTAAACTTTCATTTCTCTTCCCCGCATACCCCTTCATTTCGCATCATCAAATGTGGTATAGATATTTTCACAGTTGTGAGCCAATTTGACTCATAAAATGTATATGAAAATAAATAAATATAGTAATAAATATAGTATAATGTAAATATAGAGAAGAAGTCGAGAACACTTCCATTCCAATGACAGAAATTCATACTACTGACGCACTGAAGAATTGTTAAGTTCAACAAACATGCAAAAGAAACAGATGTAGAAACCATTGTGCTAAATGAAATAGAAATGTTTGCGGAAAATGTGTTTCTAAAACAGATTTTATATGTGGAAAAGTTTTTCCATGAATTTTTTGATAAACATTTCATTTAAATTAATTTGGAACTATTTTCTTTGAAAAAAATTTCAATTTTCTTGTATGAGTCAAATTATCTCACTTCAGTAAAAATAGGTATATGATCAACATCCGTAAATCTAGTGATAAGAAAACTTTTTTCCATTAACAGCTTTTTTTTTAATTTCTTGGTGTGTCTCTTATTTTAAGTACCTAATATCGTTAATTTGCAAGAAAGGAACAATTCGAAGAACTCTCGAAGAACAATCCGCTAAAAACCTCCAATATGCATTCTTCAGCGGTATTTGATCAGCTAAAAATCGATTGTACTGTTCACTTCAATGCAATCTCCTTCAAACTGCTAACTGTGGCGTCAGTCCGTCCAGATCTAACGGCGACTTACATAAAAAGTAAAAAAAGTATTACAAAGACACCATAAATCAGAGAGAAAGTAAAGCAACGTAAGCTTATATGACAAATGTTTTCAATCAGAATTTCAGTTATTAATATAGATTGTCTTAATATACTATTAATTCTCATTTTCTTTTAAATTATGCTTAAAATAAAAAAAATAAAATTAATGAATTAGATAATTCTCATTTACACTCCAGTGGTAGCAGAAAAGCATTATCTCTCATTAGTAAAATATCTAAATTTTTTTCCATAATTCATTTCTCCTGTCAGATTGAAATACATTCACAGTAAAAATATTGTTATTAAAGATAATATAAAGGTCAGTAATAAAACATGTTCATCAATCAACGTGCCGTTAAATACTGAACACTCGGTCACCTCTTAACATTAAAAAAATTACATATCAAATCTAAAAATTCTCTTTAAAAATACAAATTTTTAAGAATAAAACTCATTTGAAATATCTTTATATATAAAGTTCTTCTGTCCGTGTGTTTGTAATACAACTTCTCCTACATGGCTGGTTGCCGAACGATGGCCGATTGGTTAGGGTGCTGGCCTTCGGAACCGGTGTTCGTGGGATCGAATCCCACTATGGCATGGATGTAGCCGTTCGAAATTGGCTTTAAGTAGTAAATCCCTGTCTCATTAGCCCTTGTGTTGCAAAAAGTAGACCGTAGCACTCCAAACCAAACTACATGGCTGGATTGATTTTGATGAAATTTTGTGTATGTAATTAACCCTTAATTTGGTTAAGTCCGCTACAAAGAACAATCAAATAAATAAAATCTGGCTGGTTTATAAAAACTTCTATACGGATTAAATATCTAACAAAAACTTTAGAATATATTTCTATTACGGTAAAAAAAATAAAATTCTGTTCAAAGTAAGATTATTTCCCATGTCTATACAGACATGGGGAAAATAACAGAAATTAAAAAATATTTGAAAAAACATCTTGTCAAATTAAGGGTTGATTCAAGATTGCTTTAGATTCCCAATTTGATCCGATAGAAAATGCTTTTTTTATTAAAAATCTCGAATTGAGATTATTATAATGCCGCTTGACAACCTTCATTGTCAACGTATCACTGTGGCTTACTGATCAATACAACGGCCTTCAGTATAAGAAATCCTAGGATTAAACCCTCCTACGGCCGATATAGGAATTTTAATTTTAGTCTAGTTACGTTTGTGATAACTATACAAGTGTGGTGGTGTCAAGTATTTTTAAAATAATATCTTTCCTTACTTTTCCATCAAAACGGTCCATTTTATTATTTATTTAAAATATTTTACAATTTTTGGATTTGCAGCGTTTAAACAAGACAACGTCTGTCGGTCGTCTAGTATATATATATATATATATATATATATATATATATATATATATATATATATATATATATATATATATATATATATATATATATATATATATATATATATATATATATATATATGTATATATATATGTATATATATATATGTATATATATATATATATATATATATATATATATATATATATATATATATGTATGTATATATATATATATATATATGTATATATATATATATATATATATATATATATATATATATATGTATATATATATATATATATATATATATATATATATATATATATATATATATATATATATATATATATATATATATATATATATATATATATATATATATATATATATATATATATATATATATATATATATATATATATATATATATATATATATATATATATATATATATATATATATATATATATATATATATATATATATATATATATATATATATATATATATATATATATATATATATATATATATATATACATATATATACATATATATATATATATATATATATATATATATATATACATATATACATATATACATATATATATACATATATATATATATATATATATATATATATATATATATATATATATATATATATATATATATATATATACATATATATATATATAATATATATATATATATATATATATGTATATATATATATATGTATATATATATGTATATATATATATATATATGTATATATATAAATATATATATGTGTGTGTGTCGTAACACGGAGTGCACGACGGATGGTTTGCAGTCAATTAGTAAAACAAGAAACCGATTTCAGTTTAAAAAAATATTTATTGAAACAGCGTCAGTTGGATGGGTACCCACTTCATCGGAATGAACTATTTAAGAAGAATCTCTTAAAAAATCTAAGGAAAAATATTTTTAAAAAAAAATCGGTCTCCGATATCTTGCATCTCCTTTTTGATCAGAATTTCCTAAATTGATCGCAGGGCACTATAAATTTATAATTGCTTGAAGGCGTGAACTGTAGTCCCAGTGGTCAGATATGGGATTAAAAGGGAGAAAACAAAGAGACCTCAGGGGTTTTGCCCTTTTTGCCCTTGACTTTTGATTTCAAAACCCCTGAGAATTTTCTTAGACATTAATAAGGGATTCCGGCTGTAAATTTACGTCGCACAATTGAACAATCAAATTACGTGAATTTCTCTGATAGTATATTCTTTAAGGAGCCGTCTTTGGGATTTTATACAGAATCTTTGCATTTGTTTACAGATTTAGTTAAGTTTTTCCTTACACACACACACACACACACACACACACACACATATATATATATATATATATATATATATATACACAACATAATGAAATTCATTTGATACTTATTTTAAAAGTAGTACTTACTTACATTGCGATACTAGAAAGTCACCCGCCTTGGCAGATGAAAATTGACTCTTCATTCAAGAGATTTAGTAATTTAAATCCATTATTAAAATAGAGTCTTATTATTGAACTAGGTGAAGAAATTTAAAATAATTTGCGTTTACACATTAATTACCAAGCCTAGGTTAAGCTCATCTAACCCCCAATATTAAAGAACTTTTCAAGCACTAAATTACTCAAGAAGTAAATCAACTATATAAATGTAAATATTAAAAATTTTATTGAATTTATTATTTAATACGATTGAATTAATACATCAGTGTTCTGCACTATTTTTTGTGAGTAACATATAATAGCTTCTACCTGTCGTGTAGTTCTTCACAGATATATACTTTAGTTTGCAGAGATTGTTAGTGCTGAAATATTTATTTAGTACATTTAATTATTTGATGCGTCGTGTAAATTATTTAAAATCGATAACAATATCTTAACCCAAGGTTCTAAGAATCTACAGACAATTTTATGGAGGTTGAATTTATTTTTTAAATGTTAGTCAAAAGAAATCCTCATACATTAACACTTTGACTGCCATGGCTATCATATGTGATATCCAGTGATATTTCCGTTGAGACACTGGCTATCCGATATGATAGCCATGGTGTTTTAACACTTCAGGCCATGGCTATCAAAGATGTTATCAGTTACATGAAAATCGTATTGGAGTTTGATTGTTGGGCTCCCTACGATGTGTTAGGTATACGTGGTTTGCGCAAATTGGTATATGTGACGATTTTATAAGCTAAGTTTTATGAAAAATTAAATATTTGGAACATGCAACAAAAAAGGGAATATATATAAATAGAGAGAGTTTGTTTTAAAATATTGTTTGTTTTGAAATATTGTTTTTATATATAGTTTTATGTTGAAAAAATACAAATTACACAAAAAAAAAAGTTTGGCCCCGTTGTGAACATTTGCAATTTTAGCTTGGCAGTCAAAGTGTTAAAGAGCGACACAATATTAAATTTAAAAGTAAAAAATGTATTTACACTAATTCTAAGTACACTTATGATTTACACAATTGCAAATAAACATACATCAAATCTGTTAACAATTTATTACAATTTAATCAAAAGATTTTTAGATAGACCTAAATCATCCCACAACACTACCAAATTACACACAGTATTTCTTGAGAAACAGTCTTGTAAAATATTTAACTTATGTTTATAACTTCGGTTTCCTTATATTTTAAATATACGTTAAATATACCTTATATTTTAAATATGTAAGGTAAAAGAAAATAACCTAATAGCCATCATCGGTATGTTATGGCTTCTACAAATTTACTAACAATTATTTCTTGATATACAATCGTGTTAAATATTTAATTTATGTTTATACATGCGGTTCCATTGTACTTTAAGTACAAGTAATAGAAAATTAAATAATAGCCTGCATCGGTTAGTAGATAAACGAAAAACAAATTGCTAGGTCCTTCGAAGCCGCAATGTTTTTCTTTTTCATTGTCTTTCAAAGAACAGTGCCTAGCAGATAAATGAACAGGCAGCATAGAATAGAATTTTGTTTGGCAACAGGAATTGTGAGTTTACAATCCTAAGAATTGAAATTGGGAATAGGTTTATTCCTTTGCATAAGAAAATGTAAATGATCACTGAGTCGAAGCAATACTGAAGAAAGTAGAGTTTTCTTCTGTGTTGTATTTTCTTATTTTACATTTGTGCAAGTAGATGCAGGTTCTTATTTAATATATTTATATTTTTTCCAATTCTTCTTGAATATTTTAAATATTATATAATCTGGAAAAGAACTGAACTGCAAGTGTACAGAAAATTTTATTAGATAAAATTTGAAATAAAAATAATTTGTTCTGAGATTAGACCTTCATTATTGAAAAATAATAATAGTGTCTCTTTTCTTCCCGTATAAAATTATCGAGACAAATATTACGATGTGTTTGAGAAAACTGGATTTCTGAATATGTAATGTACTGGGATTTCGGGATTAATCTGTGCAATAAAACTAGCTTTTTTTACAATTAAAAATTAATTAACAAATTCAAAACTAAAGTTTATAAAGCGTAAAAGGTTTTTACATTTTAAAATTTATATCATAGATTTGGAATATACTCCATCAAAGTCACTAAACTTATGCCTTTTGGACTATTAAGTTGAATAAACTATGCAAAAAATATTTAAACAAAAATTCGAATAAATACAAGGGGGATGAAAAATGCAGGTTACAATAACTGCAGTTAAACATGTATATTTTATTTCATACAACCAATACATCTAATTGATATACATACATGAGGTTATTTTTTGGCTGTCTCCATATCGGCTAAGACATTTGACGATTCGTGGATTGAGTTTCAATATTCCCTCAATCCAGGTAAAAATCTTGTACTTGTGGTTTCATTCACTTTTCCCGAGCTATTTTACTTCCTTGTTTGAAGCGAATTGTCAGCCTCCAAGTTGCTCCTTCAGGTAAGAAAAGAAGTAAAAGCCGCTTAGAGCTAGGTCCGACCTGTGGGAAGGTTAGTTGATGATGTCCCAACAGTCATCGGTGAGCATGTCTCCGCCGTCCTCAGACCTTTTACCATTCTGCGATATGCTGACTGAACATTACAGTCTCTCCGTAAACTTCTGCCAGATGCAGGTGAATAAAAGCTTCGGTTACATGTTTCACCGACAGAAATCGAATAACTGAGAAGATTTTTTCATGAGACCAGTTTTCCAAGCGAGTCGGTACTTGTGTTAATAGCTAATACTGCAGGTAGCGAGTGACTGAAGCTTTGCATAGTTGCTGCATAGTTGCTATATATTGCATGCATTAGAATTACCGTACACTACTCATTTATCTTTAACAGGCAACACTCTAGAATATAATCTTTGTAACCTTACATTTTTACCACTCGTAAAATAGTAATGAAGTCAATTAGGCCGAAATTTTAAAAAAATAATCATATAATGCAGTTCATACTGAAATCAAACAGCTATAAAATAAACATTTTTCCACTGGGAAGTAATTATGAACAAGAATTATTAGTGCTGCTCACACTTATTACTGCTGTTTAATATTTCATGACGTCAAATAATGTTTTTATTTTATTTATTTTTTTTTTTTATTCAGAAGAAATCTCAAATTTTTTCACATTTTAACACTAAATATAAATTAACAAGTTTTGATTTCTAATGAAACATAAAATATGCTATATTTCAGTTTAAATATAAGGCAAATTATAATAAGATGTTAGTTGCATGATTAATTATAGTAAAATTAATCACACTTTAGGGTGATTTAACAGTAAAAGCGCTTAAATTTTGAGATATATATAATAAGGGAGATTAATAATTGGTTGAGTTTAACCTTTGATTAACTAGAATATAATCAGTTAGTCATCCTGAATTATTAAAAGAATAATAATTTCAGTTTTTTGATATAAAATATAAAAAACTACTTCTGGGTATCAGTATACTCATGTTTGAATCCTATCAAAAAGAAAATAGCTTTGTAACTAGGAAATCGTATGTTTTGTTCGTTAAACAAACTGTGTTTAAACTATATATTTTTTAAATGACTTGTATCTATCGGTAATTGCGGAATTCGTGACTGACAAAAGAATAAAATAAACGGCTTAACAATTGCAAATTTTGTTGAAAATCAATAAATCAAAATTGAAACTATAAAAATACAAAAGCTATACATGTAGTCAAAAAGGGAGTTTAAATTCAGTAATTCTGTCTTCTATAATTTAAAATTCATTCACAAAAATTGATGTGCTTTATGGTTAGATTAAAGAAGATAAAACAGTATGATCGACGAGATTAGGGGAAAAATTAAGATAACATTTTAAATTGCGATAGAAATATTACATGAAAAAAATCCCCTAATATTTTATCAGCATTTTTGGACGTTTTCTGGATTTTACACACTTTTCGAGCATTTACGATGAGTTTGCTACTGTAAATACTGATTATGTGAAAGTAAATTCGGTATCATTTATAAAAATGTAATAGGAAGAGATATTAAAAGTTAACTGTATCATAACTTAAAGAGAGAAAAATAGTGCTAATTATTTTATGGTACAGAAAAAATTAATTAAAGGAAGATTGAAATCATTAGTTATTATAACTATTGATAGTTATGATAACTATTATTAATGATTATGGAACTATGAAATGAAAACAAAATTATTTTAACAAGTAAGCTTAATATTTTCTAGCGCATTTAGAAAATGAAGGTACTGGAGCAGACGCTCAGGGGAACGAAAGAAAACAGCATACGAAGGTGGTCTAAGTTTTTGGTCTGATAGCGAAAATGAACGTTTCCAAAAGCTTAAGTATTATTCATCATAATCTCTTTTAACATTATTACTTTTTCATTTCACTCGGCAGTGTTCCAGTTCCATCATCCTGTCTCTGTAGTTTTCTCCAGAAGGGCTGCAAAAATATCTGTCTATATACACAATCATTTCTAGATTCATTTGAGTTTTAGGAAAAGAGGTAAGTCCCAATAGGATGAATATTTCCGGACTTCAGTTTCAAATTCCTCAATTTTCCCATTCCCGAAACACTTTTGTGAGATAGTGCATTGTTCAGATGGAAAATGGTTTCTTTCGTCTTCAAACCCAATATATTTTAATTAATGTTTGATTGCAGGTGTTAGGTTAGTATTCTCCAGTTATTGTTTTGCTTTATTCTAGATAGTCTATCAAGAGAATTTCTTTCGCGTCCCAAAACACCGACTCTGTGACACTTCCCTCCGATGGCTTTGTTTTCACTTTATACATATATATAATAATATAAATATACATATATATAATATCATTTTCGAAAGAATAAATAAAAAGTTAGTTTTAAATCTAAATTGATTTTTTGA
The DNA here is from genome assembly GCA_032207245.1 of Pardosa pseudoannulata. Taxonomy (NCBI): domain Eukaryota; kingdom Metazoa; phylum Arthropoda; class Arachnida; order Araneae; family Lycosidae; genus Pardosa; species Pardosa pseudoannulata. The sequence continues at coordinate 16,074,385 of CM063503.1, read as the reverse complement.
TCAACCTTCCCGTTCTGTGGTTCAGCATCGACTGATGTAAAAACTTGTTTTTATTTGTCTAAATTTTTCCAGAATTTATATAGTAGACAAGAACATTCGGCTTCTTTTCCTTGTATATACCGTTATTTTTGTATCCACAAACAAACTATATTGTTACACTAACCCCTACGAGTACGTGACCCGCGCTCAAGTATCAATCGTCAGAAAAAGTACTAGTACGTCTCCCGCATACAATGTGTCAATACACCCATTTTGTAAAACTCCTTTTTTAGCTGCATGCAGAAATCCTAAACTGCCTAATGCGCTTCTACTTTCTGACGGCCTTTCTAAAATATTTTTGAGGGATCGAATGCGTAAAAGCCGCATGGGTATGGATAAGCACTCTAAAGCGATTGCTTGAGTATCTTGTATTCATTAGTGTACTTTCTGAAGTACATCATTGGCGATGTGGTGTCGTGAAATCGCATGGGGATGGATCAGGTCTCGTGACGTCAATACTCCTGTAAAAGGCTAGGAAGCTAGCAGTAATAAAAATGAAGTCGGCCGACATTAAAGAGAATGGCACAAGTGTAATTAAAACTTTATTTTAGAGCTGCTAAAACGGACATATTTACGATTCAACGACAGACAAAGGGAAAAAAATCCCTCTGCTCGAACAGAGGTACACCCAAGAGCGAAGACAGAAAGAATTTTCCCACTTACTCAGCGAATTTAAATGTAAGATCAGGAAAAAAGTGGAGCTATTTGCCGGCGACAGCTGGGAAACTTGTTGAATAGACAGAAAATTTACATCTATAGTATAGAAATCTTTGGGAAATGGATCGAAAGAATTTTAAGTCGAGAACGCTCCTTTGATTAAGACATTTGGTGGCTGGGAAAAAGATTTTAAGAAATTAGAATGGAAGAGAAGAGGTTTTTAAGAAAATATTAAAGTTAAATAATTTTGATATATTACATATATATATATAAATATATACACACACATACATATATACACAGCAGAGGTTGATAATGACAAATGAAAACAAAGTAAAACATAGGACTAAAACCAAAGGTTTTTATGAAGTTGATGTATCATCAGGAGTATTTACAAACACCATTAAAAGAAAGTTTTGTCTCTCAAAGACGTGATCTATATAATAAACACATTTTGGTACTGTACAATCCTTAAAAGAAATAGAACAAAAATAGCAATATTTCATGCTAAACGCTCAGATTAGGTAGACAAGGTAGCAGTTAGTAAATTTGACCGCCAGTAGTGTCAGACAAGGCTGTAGGCAGGGGGAGGAATTTGGGGGCCTGGTCCCCCCCCCCGAAATTTTAAAAGATCACTTTGTAGATAAACAATGTCTCCCGTTTGTGTGTGTGTGTGCTATCTGCCTAGTTGTTCATGAACATGGAGAGGTTTTCTCTTAGAAAAAAAGAAAAAAAAAGAAAAAAACGTTCAGACTATAAAAGTTATTCTGGGCTGCTGCCCGGAAATACAGTGTTTTCCCTTTCATCAATAGAAGTACCATTCATAAATAGAATTGCCTTTCTCCCTTGGTCCCCCTGAACTCTATGTTATGCCAACACAATTTCATAGTTTTCAACATTACTATAAATAGTATTCCAGCACTAGAGGGCTTGGCCCAGGCAGTGCTGTAGCCAACTCTTTCTGTGAGCTTCTGTGAGCTTGGTCCCCCTCCGAAAATAATTTCTGGCTACGGCCCTGGTGTCAGAGGTTGGAAAAAATAAAACCAGGAAGCTAAATTACGAAGAATAACATCGATAGTCCAAATACTAATACACATTGCACAATGACACTAAATCGCTATTATAAAGTTCAAGAATACAATAAAGTATATTTATAAGTTACATTAATTATATTATTTAAATATATCAAGATAATATTATTTATTATATTTATATTTTATGCATTTAAAAATTAGGCTCTATATTTAATTTTTTATAAACTATTCGTTATATCTGTGTGTGTATGTGCGTGCAGGTGTACGTAAGTAAAAAATATTTTTCTTCTCCAAAAATAATTGGGTTTAAAGCAAAAATTAAGTTTTCATTGTACGCTTTATTGTTTCATTAAAAGAAATTATTAAACAATTTATCGGCGTAAGTGCTTTGAAATGTCTAGTAATCAACACAGTATCTATTATTACTAAAGAAGATAATGCTTTCTCATTTTGTAAGAAAACCTGATTTAAATTCAAGTTTTTAATATTTTCTTGACGATATAAAAAATATACCCGCCATCCCCCTTAGTTCAAAATCTCCCCTGAAAATTAAATAAACGTGAAGGAGTCACTGACTCTTTTACCATACTTCTTCCACACACACTTTTACTCTACCCTTTCCCTTTAACAGTGAGTGTCCTTGACCCAATTTCTATTTCATTCCCGTTACAGACGTAAACCATATAAGTTCTGCAGCTATGAACTCCAACTTTGTACCAAATGATGATCATATCAGTATTCTAATGTTTATATTTTATTAATTACAACACAGGGTTTAGACATGTTACTTTTAGAATTTTAATCATATGAATTTCAACATTTTATCATTTCTCCAAGTTCAAGATAGTCAATAATATCATGAAGCCCTCTTTAATCAATTAACTTCTCTAACTTTTTACCTTCACTTTCATAATGAATTTTTTTTAAACTAATTCAATGCTCTAACTAAATATTTTGAGTTAAATTTTGTAATTATTTCAGAGAAACTGATTTAAACGGCTCTCACTTTCTGTTACTTCTTCAATCGCTTTCATAAATCACTGAATAGTTTTTCCAAATGTATATAGATGGCAGCACACGCTATAATATCTTCCGCATTCCAAATTAATTTCCTTAGTACGAAAGAAGTACTGATGCATTCAGAAAACGACCACAGTACGGTAGTTTCCGCTGAAATGAATAAAATTCAAGCAACATTTTTACTCATTTTTTTTTTCTTTTTTTATACTCCGGCACTAAGAGAGTTCATCATTTTTTATGAAATAGTAAAGTAGTTGGAACATGTGACATTAGAATTTATAAAACTACTAAATAATATTTTCACTTCACAAAATGGAAATATTACATATTGAGGGCTTCTACTAACCATTGAAATTTGTAAATTAATCAAATTGGACAGCATTAATATACTATATAATTTTTAAAAAAATTATTTATCTATTAAATTTTGATAATAAAAAAGAGAAATATATATAAATATATTGCAAATTGCTGCATAGTTTTTTCAATTCTCTTTAATAATGTAATAATTTAAGAATTTAAGAATAAAAGTATTTAATTTTTGGAATTTTGTAAAACAAAGTCTCATATGATAGTGTACTTAAAAAGGTAATTTTTATTAATTTAAACCAGTACTTTTTCCTTTAAAAAATGTTACAGATACTCTGAGCTTGACTCAAGAATATCACAGTTTTATCGTTAAAGTCAGATACTGTACTTATATTGCACAGACATCTGTAATATGTTTGAAATTACTTTAGAGGAATTCTAAAATTTAAAAAAAAAAATATTTCATTTCATTAGATACACAAAATGTTTAGATTATGTATACCTGTCAGGATTGAAACAGGAAAATTGGACAGCATTAACATACTATATAATTTTTAAAAAAATTATTTATCTATTAAAATTTGATAATAAAAAAGAGAAATATATATAAATATATTGCAAATTGCTGCATAGTTTTTTCAATTCTCTTTAATAATGTAATAATTTAAGAATTTAAGAATAAAAGTATTTAATTTTTGGAATTTTGTAATACAAAGTCTCACATGATAGTTTACTTAAAAAGGTAATTTTTATTAATTTACACCAGTACTTTTTCCTTTAAAAAATGTTACAGATACTTTGAGCTTGACTCAAGAATATCACAGTTTTATCGTTAAAGTCAAATACTGTACTTATATTGCACAGATATCTGTAATATGTTTGAAATTACTTTAGAGGAATTCTAAAATTTAAAAAAATATATATATTTCATTTCATTAGATACACAAAATGTTTAGATTATGTATACCTGTCAGGAGTATTTAAACTGATATGGCAGCTTATAAAATAAAATCACTCTCGAGTTCGAGAAAGGTCAGATGTATGGGGGCCCCCATATGAGGCTTTTGCCCAGGACCACCAGGGGTTTAAATCGGACCCTGCGTAGAGTCATGACTATAAAAGCAGATGAAGTTTCAAACAACTGGACTCCCCCAAACTTAGTTTTATCTTTTAATATTATTGCCAACTAATACTCATAGGTTCATGCACTGCCAATATTAGCAAAACCAGTACTAGAGGGCTAGGCCCAGGAAGTACTGTTGCAAATCCTTCCAGAGAGGTCCAGAGAACAACTGGACTAAAAGCTGGAAGAATTAATTTACTATTATGAAACGACAGTTTATAAATTTCTGAATATGCTATATTGTATTCGAATCTTGTTATCATACAAGGTATTTAATTTTTTAAACAAGAATTAAAAGGGTTTGTCATAATTCCTTTCTCGATATTTTTTAAAAAATTTTTTAGTTATGCATAAAATTTCTTTAATTTAAATACAGTTAAATACTGGAGCATAACCCTTTTTAAACCTGGTAAAAATTTAGACCGTTAATTTTAAGACAAAATGTGGCTAAAAACAAATTTTTCAAGGCATAAGGAAATGACGTAGAGCGTTTTATGACTTATTAACGTATACATGCAAACCTATAGATGGAGATATATATATATATATATATATATGTGTGTGTGTGTGTGTGTGTGTGTATGTAACAATTATTTCCTCTAGCCACAATAATTATGTAGCCCCTATTCTTTTTACTTGTCCGGTCTACCGAGCAAGGAGAAGCCTAATCAGGTAACAATAATAACGATGCAGTGTGGCCACATTGAAGAGAACGGCACAAGTTTCATTAAAACTTTATTTTAGATCTGCTAAAACAGACATCTTTACTAGTCAACGACAGACAAAGGAAAGACACAAAAATCACTCTACTCGAACAGAGGTGCACCCAAGAGCGAAGACAGAAAGAATTTCCCCACTTACTCAGCGAATTTAAGTGTAAGATCAGGAAAAACGCGGAGTCATTTGCCGGTGACAGCGGGGAAACGTGTTAAATAGACAGAAAATTTACATCTATAGGATAGAAAGCTTTGGGAAATGGATCGAAAGAATTTTAAGTCGAGAACGCTCCTTTGATTAAGACATTTAGAGGCTGGGAAAAAGGTTTTAAGGAATTAGAATGGAAGAGAGAAGGTTTTTAAGGAAATATTAAAGTTAAATAATATTGATATATTACATTATGTACTTTGTATGAATGTTTGCGTGTAATGAAGAAAAAAAATTATAAGACTGAAATTTCACTGTAATTTGGATTAATACTTTGGACCCTCCCCGACTCATAGAAAGCACAGGTTTAAATCTGTGGGTTTGACTTCTCTTTAAAAGGTGGGGGTGAGGGAAGCAGGACAAAAAAAATTACCCTGTTGAGGCTAATCAAAACTGAGGGAATTCAACAGCTTAAACGCTTTACACCCGTCAGAGTAAGCAGCCCGTTGCCAGGTATTCGTATAAATGACAAACTGTGACGTAAGTGAACAGTAACAAACACTGAGTTAATTTTACTAATCAGTGAATGTCATACGTAAATAAAAGATGTCTTAATGTTATTATATTTTTTTTATAATCTAGTACATAGAACTTGCTTTATACTTTAGGTATAAAAATATTAAGTTTTGTTTCTCTCGATGCATTTCAGGGGTATTTCGCAGAACTTTTAAGTAACTATAGCAAGAAAGGGAATTTATTATATATGAACCAACAGTGAGACTATTTCACTCATTGCCGGATCATCCTGTAGACGTATTAATCTAAAGACTACTACCCGGTTTCTTGAAGATCCCAGTCAAACAGACTAATGAACTTTAAATAAATAGAAAAAGTTAAACATAAATATATTTTTCAATAAAGTTTATTTATATTTACATACTTACTTTTGTTAGACATTAAATAAAATTAATTTCATTTGTTTTTAAATATATAAACAAACTCTTCACACTCGTCAAAATTTATTGCTGTTTATGAAATATTTCTTTGTCGACAAAAATTTAACATTAAAGTTTTTAACTTTTTTTAGTTTTGTTTTTTGTTTTATATTATTTTGTGTGTCTGTTTCTTGTGATAAAAGGAGGGGTCCCGGCAAGAAATATATATCTAGGGTCGGAAAGGGATGTAATTCGGCCCTGCTGAGAGATAAAAGGATAAATTTATGATTTACAGGGGTGAAAATACTTAGATATAAAATCTCTAAGACCGCAGAGCAATTAAAGTTTAAACAAGCACAAATTCTAGACTTAAAAATTGCAGCTAAAATCCTTTTCAAAGACAAGATGTTTATGAAAACTTTTGTGATGAGACTGTTCGAACTTTTCTCCAGTAAAATAAATGCAATAAATATTTTGTAACCCGAAACACACATCTAAAAGAAACTTTTATTGCAAGAATAAAAATACGTGTATTATACAACGGTTTCACAGCGATCAAACTGTTTTAGGTCCCAATATGTTTATATTCACATACAAAGAAACTAATGGCTTTCATTTTTATTTCCCATGTATGAATTAGGATATATTACTAATTCATACATGGGAATATTACAGATATTAAGTATATATCTGATTAGAAACTTTACATGCATTTCTAACCAGCTTTTCTCCTTACTTAGTTTGTTTCATTTATTATTTTATACTAGATTATACTACACAACGATTTGACAGCGTTCAAACTGTTTGTTCAAAATGGTCCAAATATGTTTTTATTTACATGTAAAGAAACTAATTTGCTTCATTTTTACATGTATTGATAATTAATAAGTATGTATCTGATTACTTTCTGTTATATACATTTCTAATCATTTTTAATCTTATTTAATTCTTTATTTATTATTTTGTACTAGATTATATTACACAATGGTTTGACAGTGATCAAACTGTTTAAGGTTCCAATATGTTTATATCTGTATACAAAGAAACTAATTGGTTACATTTTTACTTCCCAGATTTGAATTAAGGTACATTATTGATTGATAAGTTTGTATCTGATTTCTTGGTGTTGCATACATTTATAATAAGTTTTTCGTGTTATTTAGTTTTGCTTTTTTTTATCTTTTTGTACTACATTATATTACTGAGGGATTTAACAGCGATCAAACTGTTTTAGGAATCAATATTAGGAAGTTTAGGTTGCCCTTATAAATATGTTTTTGCCCACATTTATAAAAATAATAATTCTAGAAGTCTTTTTAAATTTAAGATTATATTTCAGATGTAATCATTTGAAAATGATCAAAAGATAAATACAACTTTGGTATGAAATCCAAAGTTAGTGTGTAAAGTGTGTTCCCCTTCATTGCAGATTCTATGAATAAATTGTATTTATTACAGTGTTATGGGATAGAAGCAATTAGTAAAACTATTTATTAATGTTCATTCAGAAATTGACGCTGATATTTTGTGTATGTTGTAGATCTACGATACGGAGATACATAGGGTTAAGATTCCCTAAATCAGGATTTTCAGCCGAAAGGTAGCGGCTGTAGGGCCAATTTTGAAGACCGCAGAAATTTTTGAAAAGAAAAACCTAGTAGATTCATAGTCTTTCTTAAAATAAACTCATTAAAAATCAGTACAAAACTCGACTTCCAAATTCGTCTTTGCTCTACATCCTAAGATTAGCATTGACAGAGCTGTTGGTGGACACCCGTTTATTGTTTGATGAAAACGATCATTCAGAATGCTCCCATTAACTTAGTAGGAAAAGCCCAAGGGGTGCTTTGGAATTTGAAGGAGACAGAAATGATCAAACGGCTGTGTCCAGATTACTCAGTGGGCATGACCTACGAATCTGGCCGAAAGGTATTCCAGACTTGTTCCAGGTGTCACCTATTGACGGCTTTCCCTGAACATATCCTTGATTGTTTGAGGTTAGCTTTGGAAGATGTCCATGCGAGTCCACTTCTGGTGCTGGACTTTGCTAGGGTTAATAGTCTCATGGATTTGATCTAGCTGCCGCTAGATCGTGAAGGATTGGACACAACACAACTCCTATTAAATTGTCTCTTTTAGAATTTTATTTTGATTGCATTGTTAATTTTAGTTTGTATTTAGGTTATTTTTCACTTCTTTCCATTTATCAGTATTAATTCAAATAAGTGGACATTGTTGAAAGATTCAATTATTTGGGGCCTAAAAGCTTTATGTTTACTTCTAATTTCATTCTTTTATGCAATTGTAAAGAAGTGTTATAAAAGCTGTAATTATTATGATCAAACTTTAAAAAAGAAGATTTTCAATTTTTATTTTCTACTTTCTTATGTTTATTCTTACATTTAAAATGTACAAATAGTCTTAAGCCACAAAAGTGTATCTTATAAACACAGAAGTTTCCGCGGGATTTAAAGATCTAAAATGACTAAACCTTTGTTTTTGATTAAAACATGCATACTATTTTATATTGATACCTCTGTCCTACTTGCAGAATTTTATGAAAATTTGTCGAGTTTGAAAGTGCGGCCCTCAATCATTCATAATTTCTCCAGTGTGGCCCATCGAGCTCTTAGAAGTTGGAAACCTTTCCTCTAAAATACTGTTTATTAAACATTCGCTTATTCATTTAGTTCAGTAATTATAATGGAATTTTAATTGGGCCTTTATAGAATTGGAATATCAGGAATGCAGAAATTTACTTGAAATGGTAATGCCTCCTTAGACATAAGTTAAATTTTGTGAATATACTTTGCAGGTGTTATAGACGTCAAAAGGAGCAAAGTATAGAAAATCAGATTATGCTAAAGGTGGTTGCACCCTGTTCACACTGCTCACCAAATAATAGCATTTTTCCATTAGATTGACCTTAGGAGAATTCAAAATGGAACTCGTTAGAAATGAAAATAAAACCTGGAAGAGACATATTGGAGATTTTTATTTATTGAAAGAAATCATCAAAATCGAGATATGTTGTTGTTGAGTTTCTTCCCATGTTCAATCAAGCTGCTGGAATGCTTTCGTAGCTGTTCGAAACTGCAAGATTTAAGGGACATAGCACCTATCGAGACATAAATGACAGCGTTCAAACTGTTTGTTCAAAATGGTCCAAATATGTTTTTATTTACATGTAAAGAAACTAATTTGCTTCATTTTTACATGTATTGATAATTAATAAGTATGTATCTGATTACTTTCTGTTATATACATTTCTAATCATTTTAATCTTATTTAATTCTTTATTTATTATTTTGTACTAGATTATATTACACAATGGTTTGACAGTGATCAAACTGTTTAAGGTTCCAATATGTTTATATCTGTATACAAAGAAACTAATTGGTTACATTTTTACTTCCCAGATTTGAATTAAGGTACATTATTGATTGATAAGTTTGTATCTGATTTCTTGGTGTTGCATACATTTATAATAAGTTTTTCGTGTTATTTAGTTTTTGCTTTTTTTTATCTTTTTGTACTACATTATATTACTGAGTGATTTAACAGCGATCAAACTGTTTTAGGAATCAATATTAGGAAGTTTAGGTTGCCCTTATAAATATGTTTTTGCCCACATTTATAAAAATAATAATTCTAGAAGTCTTTTTAAATTTAAGATTATATTTCAGATGTAATCATTTGAAAATGATCAAAAGATAAATAAAACTTTGGTATGAAATCCAAAGTTAGTGTGTAAAGTGTGTTCCCCTTCATTGCAGATTCTATGAATAAATTGTATTTATTACAGTGTTATGGGATAGAAGCAATTAGTAAAACTATTTATTAATGTTCATTCAGAAATTGACGCTGATATTTTGTGTATGTTGTAGATCTACGATACGGAGATACAAAGGGTTAAGATTCCCTAAATCAGGATTTTCAGCCGAAAGGTAGCGGCTGTAGGGCCAATTTTGAAGACCGCAGAAATTTTTGAAAAGAAAAACCTAGTAGATTCATAGTCTTTCTTAAAATAAACTCATTAAAAATCAGTACAAAACTCGACTTCCAAATTCGTCTTTGCTCTACATCCTAAGATTAGCATTGACAGAGCTGTTGGTGGACACCCGTTTATTGTTTGATGAAAACGATCATTCAGAATGCTCCCATTAACTTAGTAGGAAAAGCCCAAGGGGTGCTTTGGAATTTGAAGGAGACAGACATGTTCAAAGGCTGTGTTCAGATTACTCAGTGGGCATTTGAAATGCCTGACCTACGAATCTGGCCGAAAGGTATTCCAGACTTGTTCCAAGTCCTATTGACGGCTTTCCCTGAACATATCCTCGATTGTTTGGGGTTAGCTTTGGAAGATGTCCATGCGAGTCCACTTCTGGTGCTGGACTTTGCTAGGGTTAATAGTCTCATGGATTTGATCTAGCTGCCGCTAGATCGTGAAGGATTGGACACAACACAACTCCTATTAAATTGTCTCTTTTAGAATTTTATTTTGATTGCATTGTTAATTTTAGTTTGTATTTAGGTTATTTTTCACTTCTTTCCATTTATCAGTATTAATTCAAATAAGTGGACATTGTTGAAAGATTCAATTATTTGGGGCCTAAAAGCTTTATGTTTACTTCTAATTTCATTCTTTTATGCAATTGTAAAGAAGTGTTATAAAAGCTGTAATTATTATGATCAAACTTTAAAAAAGAAGATTTTCAATTTTTATTTTCTACTTTCTTATGTTTATTCTTACATTTAAAATGTACAAATAGTCTTAAGCCACAAAAGTGTATCTTATAAACACAGAAGTTTCCGCGGGATTTAAAGATCTAAAATGACTAAACCTTTGTTTTTGATTAAAACATGCATACTATTTTATATTGATACCTCTGTCCTACTTGCAGAATTTTATGAAAATTTGTCGAGTTTGAAAGTGCGGCCCTCAATCATTCATAATTTCTCCAGTGTGGCCCATCGAGCTCTTAGAAGTTGGAAACCCTTTCCTCTAAAATACTGTTTATTAAACATTCGCTTATTCATTTAGTTCAGTAATTATAATGGAATTTTAATTGGGCCTTTATAGAATTGGAATATCAGGAATGCAGAAATTTACTTGAAATGGTAATGCCTCCTTAGACATAAGTTAAATTTTGTGAATATACTTTGCAGGTGTTATAGACGTCAAAAGGAGCAAAGTATAGAAAATCAGATTATGCTAAAGGTGGTTGCACCCTGTTCACACTGCTCACCAAATAATAGCATTTTTCCATTAGATTGACCTTAGGAGAATTCAAAATGGAACTCGTTAGAAATGAAAATAAAACCTGGAAGAGACATATTGGAGATTTTTATTTATTGAAAGAAATCATCAAAATCGAGATATGTTGTTGTTGAGTTTCTTCCCATGTTCAATCAAGCTGCTGGAATGCTTTCGTAGCTGTTCGAAACTGCAAGATTTAAGGGACATAGCACCTATCGAGACATAAAATCTTTATCGAACAACCTTTATTGACTCATCATAAAATAAAATATTCTTTTCAAGAATATGTTATTTTGAATCTTTTACAAGTTCTTTAATAACATACTTGCTTTGAAAAATATTTAGTTTTATCTTTTTAAGAATATGATATTTTGAATCTTTTACAAGTTCTTTAATAACATGCTTGCTTTGAAAAATATTTAGTTTTATCATTTCAAGTAGTATGTTTTTCATAATAACATTAAAATTACACACTAAATATAAAAATCAAGTTCATTTACCTGAAAAATAACTTTTAAAATACATGTATTAGAAACTTAATGTTTATAACAAATTAAAGTAAAATATCTATTTTATTCCATTAATTAAATCTTTAAAGATATGGGATGTTTTAATATCTAAAAATCTGTTAAAGAATTTAAAATTCTAAAAAATATATTTTATCACGATATAAAATAAAATATATTGTTCGAATTAATAAAACTGATGTTAACAGATTAAAAATGTTAATTAGCTTCTATTTGGGATAAAAATTAGTTTCTAATTTCCAAATTCAAAAGTTATTTTGCAGAATTTCTATTTTTTACTTGGTTTATATAGTTTTATGTTTTTTAATGTCTTGTTTCATAGAAAAAACTGAATGATTTTATAAATTTATACACTCATAAATAATTTAAGAAAAATTTTAGACAGAGCAGTAATTTTTAGCTTATCGTAAATTAACCCATATTGGACCGATGTCCTATAAACAGCACAGGAAATAAAATTCCATTTAATAATAAAGTTATAAATATTTTCTGAGTGGATTTTGTTTTAACACCTTTAAAATAGACACACTTTATCATAGTAACAAATAAAACTGAGAAATCAAATTATATTGAATTGTAAAATTTAATTTCAGCAACCTCTTAAAAATTGTCATTTTTTAATCTTTAATTTTATATTTATTATTATTATTTTTTAAACATTATGGAGGTTACTTTTAGTTTAAAAACAGAGCTAATAATGTAGCTGAAAGTTTTGTTGAAATATTTATTTTACATGTGTATTTTGTAAGTATAGAAAAGGTGCCCTAAAAATAAGACAACGGTCCAATCCCGATTATTTTTCTATGAATTCGATATTGCATTGATAGCGCACATTCTTTTCTTATCTTTCAATGAAAACCAGTTCAAACATCTGGTCACACACCTGGACACAACAAGGGGTAAATAGATGTCTATTCTATTCAGAAAACTGGAGCTTTTTTGCAATATAAACTTACTCTCTTACTGCCAGTTCAATAACTGCAAGGGAAAACCTACAACAGTATGCTTAAAATGTAATGTTTTGACTGTTTCCCCAAATTTCCCCTATGAATCAGCCTAATGCAATGTAAGTGATATTTGTTAAGTTTAAGTAGTGTAATGGACCGTTGTCCTATTTATAGGACAGCCAATTACATAAAAATTTAAAAATATTTTTTCAAAATTTTGGTTTTATATGCTTAGTTACATCATATTAATGATATGGATTAAGTTTTAATAACTTACAAAAATATTTAGTTGGTGTGGTACAATATGGGTTTAAGAAAAAGGCAGTTTTAATGAACTTTTCGGAAAGTGTTCAAATTCAGTAGTAGGTCCCTGGTGTAATTAGTTTTTTAAACGTTTCTGTTTATCGTCTATCCTTTTTTTAACTTCTAAATGCATATCACAAAACATTTTTATAAATAATCAACATAGAGTTACGAAAATTTGCCCACTTTTACATTGAATAGAAATAACTTAATAACACTAATTTTTTAAAAATTAGTTGTTTCTTAATAAAGTGTGCCTACAGCACAAAAAAAAAAAAAAAAAAAAAATGCTTTTCCATAATAAAATTCAACTTACATTTATAAAAATGCTAATTATAGATATCTCTGGTCTTTTTAAATTTAACTATTTGAAAGTTAGTTTGTTTATATTTGAAAAAAAATCATGTGAAAAATAATTCATTTAAAATTTTTTTGTTCATTTTTTAAAATTTCTTTGCGACTTAATTTTTTATATATTTTTTTTGTGTTTTACCAATACTTTCTAATATGCATCAAAATAAATCTATACCTCCATTTAGATCTTCGACTTCACTTAGATTATCAAAATTTAAATTTAAGAAAATCTCATTTTCTTGAGAAAATTTAACATAAGCCATTAACAAAACAACATAAATACATTTAAAATAAAACTTTTAAATAAAAGTAAGACAAAATAAGAAGGAATAATTAAAAATTAAATCACAAGATATTTTTAATTAACAAAAATTGACCTATTATTAATTATTAATTAAATTTTTATAAATGTTATTCTTTAAGTCCTACTTTAATTTATGTAACTAAAAAGTTTTATAATTCTAAGTTAATAATTTGGATAAACACTTTGTAGCGTCCACCATCTTCTTAAATCAAAAATGGGTTCTGAATAGCAAAAACAAGGTATTTTTGCTAAAAAGAAAAATTGAATATAATTAATTAATCAACAAAATAATACTCAAATATGTTTGAAATATTTTTTAAATAACAAATTAAGAAGAAACAATCAAATATGGATTCACAAAAATGCTTTTAAAAACTAAGATAATTAGAACTTTTGAAATTATTATTTTTAAATTGTTTAAAATGTGTTTGTTTAAGTCATATTTCCTTTAATAAATAAATATATAAATATATGTGTGTGTGTAATATGGGCGAGACCCATTTAAAATCACAACTGATTTTATTTCTGGTGAGATACATGAAATCCATACAACAGGCAAGCACTTTTACAACATCCTGCACACAGACACACACATTTCAAGTAAGGAATTCTCAGCTAAAAATACTACGAATAATCCCTAAGCACAATTGATCACGTGATATAAAATACCCATGTTCAAAGAGAACTCGCTAACTATTGGCTAAAGTAGTACAGACAGAGGCTGAATTAAGTCTCTAGCTTGTCTGGAGGGAAAAATCAGAATTACCGAGCAAATCCCCAACGTACTTTATGAACAAAATTTATTAAATTAACATTAAAATATGTAAATAAGGAATTTTAATATTACATATATATACAAAGGTTTAAAATTTTAAGTCAATAATTCAAGTAAAAGGTTTGTAGCTGACGCTATCTTTTTAAATAAAAAAAAATTGTTGTATAGCGAAGACAGGTTATTTTTGCTATGATGCAAAATCTCACGTCTTTTTAATCTTGAACAAACCACAACAAGGAAATTTCTTTTAAAATGAAACCCCTAATAAAAGTTGCATGAACTCCCCGACGAGACATGGCCTAATTTAAGAGGAAAAATGCGGATTGAAAGCAGAAAATAAGAGAGACATTAATGAGATATTTCGAGCGGAATTGTCTCGGTTCATCATTATGTTAGAATTCCTAACTGTTATGTGATTCGAACAGAATGTATCTGAATATGTATACATATATAAAAAAAATACACTGTACTACAAATAGAATTCGGGGTAATAACATGCTTTCAAAGAGTTATTTTCCAATTTCTTAGCAGCGAAAATCGGTTTAAATAAAGTTCAGAAAGTGATCGCTCTAGATATCAGCTATTACGAGGATAAAGTTGTAAAATTTATTTTAAATTACCATAAAATATATATATCTTTATAATAATAAATCCGTTAAAACATTAAAAGTAAAAGTAAAAAGTCTTTTTAAAGATTTTTATGTATTTATACATAAATTAGTCGAAATCAAAGCAGGATTAAAATACTTTGGGACAGATAAAATGTAAAAGAAAAGTAAAACAAAATTAATTTAGGTGAAAAACTGATCAGAAATGTATGTAACATTACTAATTAAAGGCATGCTTATTAATTACTAATTCACTGCACCATAGAAATTAAATCATAAACGCCTAAAGTTCTTTTATAAAGCCACCACGGGCATTGTTGTTCGTAGCAGTTTGGAATCCGCTTTAATTAGCATCTCCTGATTTAAATAACCCTAATGATGCAAAATAGTAGACCATAGTGCTCCAACTACCAACCAAACTTACTTGATAACAATAATAGTTTATGGTACTTTCATGTTTTCTTGGGGCGATTTTTCCCTTTTAGTGAAAGTAAAAGGATATAGCAATATTACAAACAATCCCATTTTCCAAGAATCTACTGTTTCCAGGGCAGTAACTAGAGCAAAGGTGGCATTTGGCATTGGTGCATCAGTCTTAGGGGCACCACACTGTGAGGAAAATGGGGGTCCAAAAGAGGATGATTCACCCAGAGTAGAAATAAAGAGATTTAGAAAAACAATTTTTTTAATTATAAAATCCAATGTGTTTAAAATTACTTTTTTTATGAATTTTCTTATTTTTAAAGATGTTTCTAGAAACTAAACTTGCTATAGATTTTTACAAAATATTTACCAAATACCACTAATATGCTTTAATATTGCTTTAAATTTTGAATTCATTAAAGATATTAAAACTAAATTTAAATTTAGAAATTCACCAATTTTTTATGAAAGTTCAACCTTCAAATAAAAAGAATTCCCTTCAAATAAACTATTCAGTTTATCAGCAAAATAATATTCTCAAATTGTTCAAAATATCTGTAAGTATTAATAAGATAAAAAATAGCAGAAAAAAAAATAAAGATAATATACTACGAACATTTTAAGAATTAACAAAATATTTTGAGTTCATTCTGAATATATGATATAAAAAACATGTTTATATATTTTCTCACTAAATTTGGTGGTAGGGCGCTAAAGGGTCTAGTTACGGCCCTGACTGTTTCTACATTTTATGATGTTTCAAGCTTTACACATGCATGTACTTTATTAGCATCAATTGAAATCATGAAGAATAGCTATATCCATTACCGGTTTGAGGCTACTAGTCGCCTGTATGCAATATAACAGTGGTGCGCAAACTAGGGGTCGCCAGAAGTTTTTTTGAGGTCACCAAATTTTTATGAAATGCATTATCCCTGCATGCTGCATACCATACAGTGTACATATAAAGAGTGAAGCGCCGTCACTGAAAAGTTAAAGAAAAACTTTTAGAGAAGATTCGAGGATTTTCCTGAAAACGATCTTGGTTGGATTCGTGATCCATTTTCCTTTGACATATGCAGTTCAACTCTTCAAATTCGCGAGAAAGAGCAATTGATAGATCTAAATAGTGATTATACTCTTCGAAATCAATTTAAGACTCAGCCTTGCCAAAAATTTTGGCTTTCCGTGAAAAACAATATCCCGTATTATGCAAGAATGCCATCAGAGTGTTAATACAATTTGCATCAACGTATTTATGTGAAACCGGATTTAGCAAACTAGTTTCAATAAAAACTAAATACCGCTCGAATTTAAACCCTGAAGATGATATGCGAATTGCAATTAGCAACATACATCCAAACATCGATGAGATAAATAGAAACTTGCAGCCATATACATCTCATTAAAGGGCAATTTACTGATTTTTGTGTTATACAAAAAGTATTTTCTTAAAATTATAAATAAAATTAATATGAGTCAAATATGATGATATTTTTATTCGATAAAGAAATGCACGAAATATACATTGTATTTGTGAACATTTATCTCTAGGGGTCGCTAAAAATTTTCTCTCTACAAAAGGGGTCGCAGTCGAAAAAAGTTTGCGCACCACTGCAATATACTACTTGTCCGCCCCTATCAGAACTGATTCTTAATAGATTACTTACTTAGCCCAATGAATAGAAGCTTACTATTATGCTTATATGACTTATGCTTATGCTTTATATAATTGACTAAGAATCAAACAGTAAAAAAAACATTATATATTTATTTAAAGTTTATTAAAATGTATGTCCTATGAAACAAAAGTAGCAAAATGCAAGCATAAGGCCAAGGTCAAGGTAATTGGGATTAAAGGAGTACCTAGCGAAGTGGAAAGTCTTCACTTTAACCTTCGAACTTAAAACAGATCAAAACATCAATTTAGGTATCTAAACAAAAATAAACCAAACAAAAATTTAATACACTCCAGCTCACAAGGAAGCGAGGAGGTGAGAACGTTCTTAAAAAAAATTATGAGTAACCAACGCGTTGTCAAATTAGAGGATAATTAGACTGGAACCTTGACTATGACCAGTAGGTATGGTTAACAACAATGCATAGAATTCAATACAACGTGAAGCTCAGAAAATACATAAATACACAAAAAAGTTAAAAGGGCTATAACAAATAAAACTTGGTACGAAAAATATTAAAAATAAGCAAAAAGTGACGACACTAACAAAAAGATATATTTTTGTATTTTACAAAATTTTAGAATTTTTATTTAGCATTTTTCAATTTTTTTATAACATAAAACAAAACAGAACATTACGCAAAGTACAATATAAGCGAGAACACCTGCACCTTCCTTGCTTTCTTATTTGCCAGCTTATCATATTTGAAAATTCTAAATTTTTATATATCTTTTCAACTACTAAGAATCCCATTAAAAAAAAAAAGAAAGTGATACAGTAGAATTTGGCATCAAAATTATGAATCATATTTTACAGTTTACCTCTTATTACAAATTTTGACATTTCTGAAATTTTAATAGTAAAAATTCTTTTAAAATGACTTTTCATATTACAAATTAATCTCTTTTTTTTAAACAACAAAACATGTGATAAAGTATTCAATAAATATTTACTAAAGTTAAGGAGAAAAATTATCCCCAGACTCAAAAAGTAAGAGAGAAAATGAAATATATTTTCTCCCTAAATCTTCTCAATAAAATTCATTTTCCTTAAAAAAAAAAATTAGTTATCCCATTTTAATATTATGTATTCTATCGGCCACCCTAGAAATTAGACCGCCTGCCTGAATGCACGTTCTGCCCACCTACTAGCTGTGCTATATGTACTACAAAATTTACTTTACAAAACTGTCTTTTGTATAGGATAGTAAATAAATCTCTTAACATGCAATTTTCGTTTATTAAAAATAGAATTCTACGATGTTTAAAATTGTAGTTCATTACTAGCAAAGCAGATAATAATATTCAAAGTCGTTTCAATTTCATTTTTTTTTTTTACTCTCAAGAATCTATAAAAGCTTGCATTTGAGATATTTATCAATATATCTTCATTAAAAATTATCGCAGCAACAATAGGAGAATTAAAAAAAAACTTCTTTAAATTATAAGTTTAAAATGCATTTATCTCTTGCAAATTTGCAAACATGCATTATCGAATCTTTCACCTATAATAACTAATATCTAATATCTACACCACTTAAGTGACTTGACCTTGCATTTTTATCACTTGGATCATAGCAGTTTGAAACACAACTTATTAATTTCAAAAGAAAAATAAAATGTCATTCACAAAAAGCAATAACGATAAAATATGCTTAAAATGGATACTAAACTTACTTAGTTATCACCAAACTGATATCGTCCTACTGTTCATATCTAATTCGATACGATAAACTAAAATACTTCTATCGTGGTAGTTTAATATATCTATGCATATAGAAACAAAACCTGTCATTTCAACAGCCACCACTGCGCCATAAAGTTACAAAATGTATCGAAATTAGAATTTATTTCTCGTTTCTAAAACGCTCTACAAATTAAAAAATAATGTGTTATCTTTAATGACTCATTTTGCTTATGTACTTCGAAAATTAGTTTTAAACCATTTAGGGTATGAATAAGCTGTTATCTGATTTTATTTTGTTCTATGTTGATCGTAATAGTAAAAGTGATAAAGAACTTTTTAAGGGGGTAACCATGTTAGTTGTTTAAAATGAAATCATTTTTTTTTTTTTAAGTTACCAGGGATGGGTACATCAAAATATCAAAAATTCACTCCAAAAGGAAATTTAAAAAATCCTTGTTAGAACAGAAGTTATTGCTGAAACTTTGTTGTTTTAACATTTACTTTAATATTAGTTAATTATGAAGTCCTTTTTCTCAAAATTGTATTTTTTCACATTCCGTGAAATCTAATTTTAAATCTAATTATCCTAGAATCATCAGATTTTCCAGATTATAAGCTTTTAATTATATTTTTTGCTTAAACTCAATTTAACCTGACTTTTGCCCTAGAAAATTGTGTAAATTAAATTTAAAATTCGTAGTAAAGTTAGAAAATGTAATTGTGAAACCCAAAATCATATTAACCATTAATTTGAATATATTCCTAAACTGAGGTTCAATGTAAAATATGGCAGTATGGCAGTTTAGATAGAAATGTACAAAATATCAAAATTGTAATTGCATAGGAATTTTTAAAACCTTGCATGGGAAATGAAAATATTTGTTTTCATACAGTGTGGGAAAAAAGACACCCTAGGCCTGGCAACTGCCTATTTTATTAGTTATAGTTTCTATTCCCCTCCCCACACACATCCTCTTTGAAATTATTATACTATACTAGTTTTATCTTTAACAGTTAAAGTCGCATTTTGCAGTCAATTATTTTGGAAAGTCTTGACAGATTTTAAAAAAAAAATAAAGAATGGGGCAAATTTAGATAAAAGTGAAATTGGCTTTTCTAGGATTCAAAAGAAATAATTACTGCCTAAAAAAATCTTTTTGAATTTTTAAGGGCTCTTAGACTTTAGGGAACCCTAGACTCGGATCTCCTTGGCTTAATGATAAATCAGGCCCTGCATGCTAGCCAATGCTATGCACTGAGATGTACCATAATAAAAACCGTACTTTCGGGTAGAGGTAAAAGAGTATTGTACTTTTACTCTTTAAAAAAAAACATAAATGGAAAGTTTTTGAGTTGATGTTAGGATGAAGTTAGAATATTTAGTTTCATAAAGCGAGCTCACTATTCATAGAAAATATCCTTTATCAAAAGCAATGTCTTTTTTTGCAGTAGTTAAATTCGTGGACGATACATTTGACTCAAAAGTACGTCGACTTTTCAGACTTTTTATTGCACAAGGGAAATAATTAAAATTTTGTTTGGATTGGCAGAGGCTTGCCTTTTACCATTGTTTTATTCTTCTGCTGCAGATAATTTGGTTTTTTTTACTTCCGAGAGGCGGTCATGATTTTAATGAGCTTTTAAATTCTTTTCATTATCTTTTAAAGGCTGAATTAAAATACAGCTCATCACATGATTTTTTGTAGTTATTGTTACTGTTGTTGTTACATCAAAGTACAGAGGTTAAATGGTTTTCCTAGAAAAAAACACCACTATATTTTATTTATATAATTTCATTTTTATTACATTATTCTGTCGGTCCTTGAGCCATATTCGTTTATGATAATTTACATCTCCGTCTTGCTGCCCTTATCGAAGACTTCCTTCAAAATAAAAATCGGTGCATGCTCTAACCTTCTAGGTTTACTGATTTTACACATTTAGAGCGTGTATTGGGTGTGCTCTGGTACACAACTTGCAGTACATAAGCATCCACTGAGATCCTTTTCTGAATTTTTCAGCCTTTGAGCTCTTTGAGCACAAAATTCGTCAATGCCCTCAACAAAAGTATGGGAAATCGGGTTTAGCAGCAAGCGTAGCTACCAGCGGTTATTAAACTTTAGCATATCATTTTTTAACGATTCTTCAAGTGAAATTTCAAGCTACTGGGATGGAAATAACTAAAAGGCTAATTCCAAGCTGAGAAAGGCTGAGATCAAAACATAAATATCGTGTTTGCTGCTTTGATACTGACTTTTATTGTCGAAAAAGTATTATCCTTAAATTTTATTGATCTATTCTTAGACTCACATATAAAGATTTTTTACATTCTAATTAACATACACTTTTGAATAAAAGGCAATTATGTTTAACTGTAGGGCATGAGCATAAATTAAGGCTACTAAAATCTTTTTCCAAACAAAAATTGCCTTAAAAAGGGGAAAAGATTAAAATCTGAAAGTGCTAAATCAGGGTTATGAGAGTTGAGATATCGTAACTGAATGAGTCCAAGATTTCCTTTGTAATGATTTGTGAGCTATGTTTGGACTCAATTCACATAAAGTTTTTTGAAAATAAAGTGTTTCAGTGATGACTACAGATTGAGTAGTTCTGGCTACTTGTGTAAATGCTGCGTTTATTTCCTGAATTATTAGTCGGTGGTTGTCATTAACATTTTATTCGTTCTTGTCCCCCATCTCCTCAGTTCTAAGTTATTCTACCTGATTTAAACTCCAGACACATTTTTTTACACATTAGAGCTGTTTTTTACTATTTCCGTTGCTTAACGGCACCCTAAACCTCGCCATGAGTCAAAATTCTTTTACCGACTATAGACGACATAAATGTTTTTATTCTCATTTTAAATCCTTCCTTTATTTTCATAATTCACTTCTAATTACAGTTTCAGATAAAACACGATATTCATTAAATAGTATAAAAATAGCGATTTTGGACATAAGGTTGTACCATGATTAACCCATAGTAATGTATCATAACTTTTCGTTAGAAAGATACCATAATTTTATAATTTTTACATAGTGCTGTACCATAATTTTTCATAGTGCTGTACCATAATTAACTCATGCTACTGTGTCGTACTTAACCTATAGTGATGTCGTTATTAATCCACAGAGATGTACCATAATTTTTAACCATATTGTCAGTAAGTACTCAGAGGTTGTTACGAAGTATATTTACTGGAAGGGAACCATACTTTAAAAACTGTTTCTCGGTAGCATTTACAGATTTTCGGAAGAAAAATTTGCTCTGAAGAAAATCAATAAAAATAATTTGCAAAACGGAGAAAAATATGTGTAAAGAAATGATTCCAGAATAAGAAGCAGGTACTCATCGACATGTTTTCGGCTCGTCTCGAATCCGAAGCCGAGTCCGTCGCGTATATTTGAGACTTAAAAAAATTCTAAGGTTTATGTGACCTTAAATAGGTGAACAAAACACGGTTGACTCGATAAATGGTCGGAGGTATTGGTATGAGCAATGAGACAAATCTACTTGTAGATTTTTCACACATGTTGTTCATTCGTTTATTAAATTTTAATGACTTTCAAGTCCCTAAAATTGGGGGGGTTCTTATAAATCCTCTTT
The DNA here is from genome assembly GCA_032207245.1 of Pardosa pseudoannulata. Taxonomy (NCBI): domain Eukaryota; kingdom Metazoa; phylum Arthropoda; class Arachnida; order Araneae; family Lycosidae; genus Pardosa; species Pardosa pseudoannulata. The sequence goes on along the minus strand of CM063503.1, from coordinate 16,051,932 downwards.
GAAAGGCTCTTAGTTCGCACCCTATCTAGTGTCTTGTATGCAGTCGCAAGAACAACAAATACGGTTTTACGATAGCTCGGATCTTCTAAGAGGAAATCGTCTGAGAATCATTCAAGGTGATTTGTCCTCACTTAGCAAAAATCTAATTTCTGTCTAAATTCGTTGATAAACTTATCACTGATTTTTTAATATTGTGTAATTCTTTACCGATTTACGTGATATTGCAGCTCTTGAAATGATATTCGGACAATCTCTGAAAGACAGACACTTTATTTCAGTTTAACTGATGTCTCGAGCTTTACGAATGAAATCCTCAGTGAGCTCTTGAAACTGGGAAACGTTACCCCAATGAAGTTTGTTATAGTGCTTTTCGAGAAAGAGTTGCGACATCTTTTGGTACCAACAGGCTTGCTCCCAATCCAAAATTTCAGCATGTTTTTCCAAGAAAGTTTCTGAATTAGAATTTGCAAATGTAGTACGAACCGCCATTTTCATCAAATTCTTTCATAAAAAATTTGCTGAGGGTCGAATGTTTGAAAACCAGGTTAGCCTTTAATTGTCGTAGACGTACTTCCGACTTAGTGATTTTTGATGTTTCTATCCAATCTGGCATTTATTATGACAATCTTGAAAAAACATATGTCTGTGAAATAATCTAACAAACCGAAATTTAACAAAGACTTTAATTTCATCACCCCGATTACCTCGGGTGTACATACTAAAATACCAATGTCTTTTATGAAATTGATTTAGGATATTTGGGGAAATTTCAGATTCTTTCTTGTACATACTTAGTTTGACATCCCTGGGAGAATACGAGAAAAGTATTTGTAAAGGGGTCATGTAGGTCTCTAAAAATCAAAAAATATTTTGCAAAGATCGTATAGTTGTACTTAAGTTATTTGGTTGCATTGCGTTAATATTTATTGGATGATCTCTAACCCAAACTCTGAGATACTACAAACTATTTGCAGGCTATTAAATCTAAGTTACTGATTTATAAAAACTATGTATTCACTAAATAATAATACATAACAAAGTTCATTTGGCTTTAAATTAAAAACATTTATTTGTACACTCTATATATATATATATATATATATATATATATATATATATATATATATATATATATATATATATGTATATTTACAAAATTATCATTTTTACAGTTTTCTTCTAAAATTACCTATAACTTATATTACATTATCTTTCAACATATATAAAAGAAAAAAGACCTAATTCTAAATTCAAATTCTAAGATTTAGTACCTTTGTGGGTTGGCAATGTATACATATCAGTATCACCTCCGGTTGAAAGATTCAAGGACTTGGGGTGTGGCAGTAATGTTGAGGCACTACATCAATCCTGTGGACCAAATAGTTCTGATTTCTTAGGTCGCTTGAAATTCAATATTTGTTCGACCGAAGAGTAGATCAGGGGGTGTCCCAATAGCTAAAACATGGTGTCCCTGTCAGACCGAAGATTCTTAACTTGGCCTTCAGAATCTCGACTATACCTCTTCTCTTTCTACTTTTCTACTCTCCATTTTTTATTTATTTTTCTTCATATATCTTTCACTTCTGATCCTCCCCTGCTTCCATCACTCCAATCAGCAGATATATACTGTTTTATTCACTGCCTCTTCCTCTGGCCCTCCCTCGCCTACAAACCACAACATGGGTAAAACTTCACCCCTTCAAACTGGGTACTCCTGAAGCTCTAAACCTCCAAATTGGTCCCCCAGGGACTCATAGATAATTCCCCAAAGGTACATTTTTATTTAATGTCGTGAAAGGAGACACGATTATAATCTTGTCTGGGGATTAAAATCCTGCATACGACGATTCTTCATAAAGCTCTCAATCAATTTTTTAGATCCTCTCTTCTTTACAACAAAGATGTGATGAAGTCAGATTTAGATCCAAAGCTTTTTAGCTTTCTATTCTTTTCCTATGAATTCAGTTAATTAAAAAGGATCCAAACCGCCTCGCCGCTAGGGGATATTCATATGCATTGTATCTGTTTATCTTTACCCATGTGTTGGATGAAATGGACTTTTATCCGACGCCAAATCTCTTTTATGATGTTTAATTTAACAACGATATAGAATTCTCTGTTATTGATTGCTTACAACATTCGTTAGGTTTCCTCTATGAGAGTTTTTAGTTCATCGATTTTTTGGCTCTGAACTACCATGAACTTTTTCATTTGATCATTTAGGTACTTCTTATTTACAGCATTGATTGGTTCCTTGGAATCTCCTGCGTTTTCTATTCTCGTATCCTCAGCATTATAACTCGTTAGCTAGAGATCACCTCGACCGAAGTGCATAGGTGATTAGAGAGACCACTCAGACAACCAGTACATTAAAATTCCGTTTATTGAGAGATCTTGAATAAATGGGTATATACACAAGTTATATTCAAAGGTCCACCGGAAGGAAATCCTTTGATGTCGATAACTGGTGTACACTGCTTTCGCTGCTTTTCGAGTCCACAATAAGGAATAAAGTCGTGTAGACTGCTTTCGATGCTTCTTGAACGAGATGAAGCCGATCGCTAATCAGGCAACTTCGCCACAAAGGAAGAGAAACCTTCTCTCCGCACACTCTAATAGTCTATAATTAAGACTTGGCTCACAGACCAAGTCCATAAAAAAGAAAATAAAATCGCCCAGCGACTCACCAAGACTTACCTCTCTCTAGAGGGGTGGACACGTCGCTCTGCAAGCAGCGGCCGTTTCGGAAAAAAACCAAGAAGAAGCAGCGAAAGTGAGCTCGCTCCCGTTTTTAAAGGCCCTTGAAGTGACGTCGGTACAGCATAACCTCACTCATTTTCCGGGGCCGCCGTAGGCGGGGGAGGTTAGGAGGGTTATCGATATGACTCGATATTATTTTTTAACGGCCAGCTATCAGGGGCGTGATCGCTATTATATTATATTGTCACAACCCCCAGACTTTACGGCTCCACTCCATTGTTACCTAGGTCCCACCTGCCCGAGAATAAAAGAAGGGCATCAGCTGTTTTTCTCGCTGGTAACAAGTTGGCCGCTGTATTTCGATGCATGCGGCTGGAACTCCACAGCATTAAAAGATTTTCTATCCTGACGAGTGAGGCCATATCTCATAACAAATTCTTTCTTGGTGAAGTCTGTATCATCTGCAGGACAGTTTTTAAGGATCTTTTGTTCCCTACCGTATTGATCGTCGTCCGTTAACTTACAGCACTTTTAAGCTTTGAGTTAACGGACCACTAGGTCCCGAGGCCAACTCCGAAAAGAAATCCAGCCATTTTTACGCAATGAGAATATTCTCACTAAATAGTTTTATGCAGTTAGGTAGTATCAAAAACTCTCTTAGACAATATTAATTTGATAAATTTTGAGTTAATTTCGAGCTTGAATATTAAATAAGAAAGAAACAAAGATATGTTTTGTACTATTACTTTGTAATCAGAATTTTGTTCGTTGGGGGTTAATTCATGTACTGTCATTAAAAACACATTGTTAAGTAAGACTCCAGCTCAATTGGAGATTGGGAAATTGGCGAAATACTAATTACAAGATTTAGACCTAGACAAAGACTAACAGGCAAGTTTTTAAAAGAATTATGTAGTCTTACCTCCCCCCACACATAACACCATTAATCTAAACTTTATCACACAATAGAATTTGAAAAATTGTCACGTGGAACGTTTCCAGGAAATATTACATCAGTTCTGGTGTCCACTGCATCCGGTTTAGGCCCGGCATGCTCCGAATTCGGTCTGTAGACCAGATTGAAACGTGCTCGGATTATTCTTTCCGGCTTAGCAGAATTCAATTATTCCTGTCTATTGACGTTTTCCCTCTGTCTCGTGTTGCGTGTTAAAATCAGAATTCATTAAGTGACTACTAGTTGATCTGGGACGGCGCAAAAGAGATTTCGGGTATTTATACTGATAAAACAACACGCAAAAGCTAACGCATAAAATCAATAAAACCTGGTCTTTAATGGGATTTTCTTCAACAGACTATAAATTCGGTTCGTATTTTGGTTGAAATGATTTCAGTATCACCCAGATCTGTGAAACGTTTCTTCTGTATCGTGTTATTATTGATATAAGAACAAAACTGTTAAAAACTCGAGATAATTTACATTTAGTAATATATTCACAAAAAGTACTCCAGTTTTATCTCAAGAATTATACTTTTACATCATTTGAATAATGGTTTGGTTTGTTTATACCTGTGGTTGTTTTTCTTTATATGTTTAAAACGTTTACAAATTTATCGATATATTTAGAATTGACAGTATTGAGTTATGAAATCATATTGTATACAATCACTGGAATTTTAAATCACTGTAATAACTCTTTATACTTTTGTTAACTCGAATAGCATATAACAGAAATGAATGTGAAATTTTACTTTCAAATGCATTTAAGAAATTGTAAATAAATAATAAGGAAACAGATGTGCAGCAATATATGTTATAGTAAAATAAAGTTTCAAAAATAATTTCAAGAAAATTGTAAATTTATGATCATTTCAAAATTTATAATTTAGTATTGGCCATAGTGTTTTACCACAATGTTAAGGGGAACCTGATCACTCCCCCCTAAAAAAGATCCCTAGCTTTTTTAGGGGAGAGACCTGAGGCAGTACAAGGATATAGATTACATATCGCAATAGACGTAGGAATCTCGTAGACGGAAATTCATTAGGCTCTCAAATAGAATCGGAGAAGGCTACTGGTCGTTCTGATAATTTGTCAGTTTCTCATCATCATCATCATCACTCCCAGTGGTGGAATAAGGATAAAGCAGGCCCTAAGCAACACTGTAATTCCGGGCCTATTTTTCAATTATGACACATACTTTGCGTTTGGTAGTTTGGTTTTAAAGCATATAGTATGTAGTTCTATTTAGTTATCGGATTCCAAGTAAAAAAGGAAAAAAATAATATACATGTGCAAAAATTAAATAAATATAATTTATTAAAACAAACAATAATTCTTAAACAAATAATAATATACTCAGATTGATTAGTTTTACTGCCTTTTTTCTCACTTTTAATTCTGCAAACTCTTCAATTAGTTTGTCGTAGAGTTATTTAATAACTCTTTTTCTACATGAAGTAATGATAAACAATTAATTTTTGTTAGCTTAATGTGGATCTTAATTTTTTTTTATTCTGACCATTACTGAGAATGATCTTTCATCACTTGCATTACTTATTTTGGAAGAGTTAAAGAAATTCTCAGAATTATGTTTAAATTAGAGAATGTTCCAATAGTATTATTTTCCTCAATAAATTACCTCAGGGATACAGGCGAAATATCTTCTTTACTTATAAAAGTTTAAATTGTAATACTTCATTTTTCATTTCTGCTAGGTTTAAATCTTGTTCATAACATTTTAATTCCTCTATTGAAGAGTCACTAACATCTCTATCATGAAAATTTTTTTTGACTTTATTGTTAATACTTTTATATCCCTCAGATCTTTTTTCAATGTAAAGAATCGCATACAACAAAAAAAATATTAACTTTAAAATGTTCTTTGCCACTGAATCTTATTTCGTGTTCTGGAATTTCATATAAGATGCAATACGTTCAGGAGACACTAGTTTTTAATAGCTATGTTTGACTTTTTAAACATGTGCTGAAGTGCATAGTAAAGGCTTGATAAGCCTTAGGCTCAATCGTATTTCCACACATCGACACTCGCGGGCGTAAATGCATAACCAAGGGAACGCTCGTCCATACATATCGAATTTATCAATCAACGATTCAGTATAATTTGGATGCATTTCAGCAATAATTATGAATATCCCGTTTTTCTGTTAAATAAAAATTAAAATTAAAAACCTAATATTTGGGCCCCCAAAATTACGGGCCCTAGGCACGTGGCTAGGTTACCTAGGCCTTAGTCCACCCCTGATCACTCCATTCCTCTCTCCCTCTCTCTGTCTTGTAAACTCTCGGATACCCTGCTTGCTTACGGTGTAACCGTTCATAATTTGAAAGTCCCCTGTCATTCGGTTTCGAGGTGCATAATTTCAATTCTTCTTCCTGACTATTCGAGAAGTGTGTAAACGAAAGTTCAGCCCGTCAAAAATTAGTCACTCAATTCCAGAGCTGCCTTTCGGCTGTGTTCTCGAACTCTGATCCGTAGATTCATTGCATATGATATTTGTCTTGTCATAAACGATTTTTTGACAATTTTTCTTTTATAGTTCACTTGTGAATTTTCTTTGAGCAATGCAAATCTTTTTATGTCGCCTTCGGGTTGTATTTTCTCCATTTGGGCGGTCTTCAAAGAAAGTGCCACACGTACAAATTTAGAATTGTCGTTGGAAATATGATGTATTTAATAGTATGAATTATATGTGCAACATAGTATTAAAATACCAGGGTAAATATTAAATACACTTAAAATAGTACACAATTAAAAGATTATGGGTCTTCTGACTCAGCAGGCTCAGTTTGTAGGCTTCATTAGCTGGTTCGTCGGCTGATTAGAGGACTTTTCTCCCCTCCACTTGACTTTATAGGCCGGAAACCCTTTGGGTAATTGGGAGGGGGAAAATTAAGTATTTTGTATGTATGTACCTTTAGATATAAATATATATATATATGTGTGTGTGTGTGTGTGTGTGTGTGTGTGTGTGTGTGTGTGTGTGTGTGTATACAGTAAGACCCCGCTTAACGCTATTTCGGTTTAGCTCTCTTTTATTTCAACCCGGGGATTCCCCGAAATTGTGTGCAGCTCTACATATCCGAAACGGTGTAATTGTGTTTCTTGTTTGGTGCGGTGCTGTATGGACGCATTTTTATCATTTGAAACATTTGTTAATATTATTGTAAGTATAAATTTATATAATACTATAATGATTAATACAGTGACAAATATTATGATCTTTAGTTTTTATCATGGGTGATAAAAAAAACAAGAAAAGAAATCAACCAGAAAAAGCATTTCACTGGAAACTAAAATGCAAGCGATTAGAAGATTATATTCTGGTGAACGTCAATCTCAAATTAGTGCTGCATTGAATTTGGCAACTTCAACAATAAGGACAATTCTTAAGAATAAAGAAAAAATACTGTCATCGACAACTGCAACTACGTCAAGCTCTGAAACTAGAAATAACATTATAGAGGAAATGGAAAAACGACTGTGTATATGGATTGACGACTAAATTGAACGCAATATACCATTAAGCCAATCTATCATAATGGAAAAAGCTAGAAAAACTTTTAATTACATTCAGGCTGAAGGAAGTGCCATAAAAGAAACTTTCGTTGCTAGTCGAGGATGGTTTAATAGATTTAAACATCGAAATAATCTTCACAACATAAAGATTACAAGACAAGCAGCAAGTGGTGATACGAAAGCGGCAGCTAAATTCCCAGGGACATTAAAAACAGTAACTGAACAAGAAAACTATCCTCCAGAATTGGTTTTAAATCTTGATGAAACAGGACTGTTTTGGAAAAAAAAGGCCGAAACGAACATTTCTATCCCGTGAAGAGAAACAAGAATCAGGATTTAAAGCTGCAAAAGATCGCTTAATACTTCTACTGGGTGGTAACAAGAGCAGAGATTTCAAATTAAAACCACTACTAGTTTACCACTCCAAAAATCCAAGAGCGATGAAAGGCATATCTAAATCAACTTTACCTGTAATTTGGGAGCCTAATACAAAATCATGGATAACTATGAAAATTTTCCAGGATTGGTTCACTGAACATTTCTGCCCGCCTGTTAAACGTTATTGCAAAATTAAAAAACTTGAACAAAGAGCACTACTATTAATTGATAATACTCCAAGCCACCCAACAAATTTATCAGACTTAATAACATGCATTCCAGTCGAAGTGGTTTATTTGCCGCCTAACACAACTGCCATAATCCAACCAATGGACCAAGGCGTTATATCCAATTTTAAGGCTTATTACTTGCGGTGAACATTTAAGCAGATGTTTGAAAAAACAGACGAAGAACAGAAGCAATCAATAAGAGAATTTTGGAAAAACTACAATATCATGAATGCTGTAGAAACTATAAACCTTTCTTGGAACGAAATAACAGAAAGATCTTTGAAAGGAGTATGGAACAACATTTGGCCAGATTTAAGTAAGAGCGAAGACAGTGGACACTCTGTCGATATGGATGAAATAGTGGAATTAGCGAAACAAACCCGTTTAGATGAGATAAATGTGGAAGACGTCGAAGGAATAGTTCAAGAAATAAAAATATTGATAGTAGTTATTTCGAAGAAGAGTAAAAAGAACTTTCGATTGCATTTATAAAAAGGAGTTTGACCACTCTAACTGAAATTATGGACCAATTTGTTGAAAAGGATCCAAATTTTTACAGGAGTTCAAAAGCAAGACGGGTTGTCATAGATGCTTTATCCACTTATCAACAACTTCTAACAGAATGTAAAAGGAAAACGAAAACTACATTAGATGCCTTCTTGACAAAAATGCAGTAAATTGGAAACACAGAAGTTTGAATGATCTGACTGACTTAGAATTTTATTTGTTTTTATAAGCATATTCCTTTATATTGTTTTTATTTTTGTAAGAAATAAATGTTTGGTTTTATTTTTATTAAAAAAACATTATTAAATTTAATACCTAACCAATTTTCTATCCATCTTCCCCTAACCCCATTATTTACATGTTAAGATGGCCTCGTTTAGCACCGTTTCGCCTTATGCTCTACTTTGATGGAACGTATCCCCCCCCCCCGCATTAAGCGGGGTCTTACTGTATATATATATATATATATATATATATATATATATATATATATATATATATATATATATATATATATATATATATATATATATATATATATATATATATATATATATATATATATATATATATATATATATATATATATATATATATATATATATATATATATATATATATATATATATATGTATGTATATATATATATGTATATATATATATATATATATATATATATATATATATATATATATATGTATATATATATATGTATATATATATATATATATATATATATATATATATATATATGTATATACATATATATATGTATATATATATATATATATATGTATGTATATATATATATGTATATATATATATACATATATATATGTTGTATATATATATGTATATATATATATATGTGTGTGTGTGTGTGTGTGTGTGTGTGTGTGTGTGTGTGTGAAATCCTGATCAAGATCAACAACTTTTTTCTTTTTGAAATTTAAAAACATTTATTTAACATTACAATCATATTGCTTACACGTCTATTAAATACATATAAAACTTTTTTAAAAAGTTGATAAAAATGTAAAACTTTTGCGAGCTGTAGTTGACGAAAACAAAATAGTGGGACGCCGTTCCTTCTCTTCCAGAAATTCCTCAGTTCCGCCAAATTCCAAACTCTCGAACCCCCGTTCTTTACCTCGCTCATTCATCATTGATCACAACGACCTCACAATATACATATATATATATATATATATATATATATATATATATATATATATATATATATATATATATATATATATATATATATATATATATATATATATATATATATATATATATATATATATATATATGTGTGTGTGTGTGTGTATATATATATGCATATATATATATATATATATATATATGCATATATATATATATATATATATATGTATATATATATATATATATATATATATATATGTATATATATATATGTATATATATATGTATATATATGTATATACATACATATACATATAATATATATATGCATATATATATGTATACATTTGTATATACATACATATATGTTAATACATATATAATACATATATATAGATACAGATACGTATATGTATATATGTATATATATATATATATATATATATATATATATATATATATACATATATATGCATATATATATGCATATATATATGGATATATATGTATATATATGTATATACATACATATACGTAAATACATATAATACATATATATAGATACAGAAACGTATATATATATATATATATATATATATATATATATATATATATATATATATATATATATATATATATATATATATATATATATATATATATATATATATATATATATATATATATATATATATATATATACTCACACACACAGGACTGGTTCTGTGCTATTAGTCGCTTGGGTGCAAAATGATATTTGGTTGTCTTCTACTAAGCCCAATGTATTTCTAATTTAGAACAATGCATAGAAGTTCACTATTATGTTTTTATGACTGTTCCATGTATTTGACTAGGGATCAGAAAGGTAAAAAAATTTGCATATCATATTTTTATTTAAAAGTTTATAAATGAATACTTATCAAAAAAGTAACAAAATACACCTATAAACTACATTCCTTTTGCTTTCATATTTTTCAGTTTATCAATAATATTTGATAATTTGATATTTTTACATAATTTCTTTTCAGATCCTAGCAATACCGTTTAAAGTAGTTGAGAGCCAGTACAATTTAGTATCGAAGTTATTCACCGTACCCCTTATTATAAATCCTATTGGACTTCTACACTTGTCATTTCTAAAAAAATTTAAAGTAAGAGTTAATTTAAAAGCACTCAATATGTTGCAAATCAATCCTTTTTAAAATAGCAATATATATGAATAAGTATTCATTAAAAACTAACCGAGATGTATGACAACAATTATTTCTAGATGCGACAAAGCAGAGAAAAAGACTTTCCTCACCAAATATTTTCAGTAAACACTCTCTTTTTCTACAAAAAAACAAACAGCTTCATTTAGTATATTTTAGTGTTTTTATTCCATGAGCTGCCCTAGACACTTGGCAGCCTAAGGACATGCTCACACTGATATACACACATATATATATAGATAGATATAGACATAGATATATAGGTATATACACACATATATATACATATATATATATTTACACACACAAATATATATTGTAGCGTACTGGGGCTCTAAGTGAGCCCGGAAAAAGGATAGCGGAGGCCTACGTACAGACTATGATATTTATTAAGAAACACAATATTGAAGTTGAATATAGACAGATGGAAATGATGAGTATCTACAATGAAGTAAATGATCGATGCAGGAATCAGCTTCCTAAAAGAAAAAAAGGGGGGAGGACACTCAGTCGCTCCCTCGTCGTTTTTGGGCCGATGAGTTCACAGCTACTCGATCGGTCAAATAATCCTCCTCTGGACCCCGAACTCTCTCTTCTTATATAGTCGTCTCCGCAAGAATGTCCGGCTCAGCTGATCGGACAGCTGGTGTATGACGTGGTTGGGAAAGCGCGCGTAGCGCCCGCAGGTGCTAGTAATCGGTTGCCGACATCGTGTGCAGTCTGGCCGATCCATTAATCTGCGTCCATAGACAATCTCTTGGAGAACAAAATAGTAAGGTATTGTTGTGTCCTTACAATGTAGAGGCCTTTCACTATGTAAAGAAGAGCTCACTTCAAGTGTCCACAATAGGCACGTTTGCTATTCTTCTACGTTAGGCTGGTTTTTCTCACGGTTTTAGTTCAGTCTCTATCAGGAATTCAATGTAACGTGAATTCGTTACAATATATATATATATATATATATATATATATATATATATATATATATATATATATATATATATATATGTGTGTGTGTGTGTGTGTGTGTGTGTGTGTGTGTGTTAGATTTAGAAATGGGGATTAAGAATTAAGAAAGTTAAATTAAAAATAGTTAGAACTCATTAACGGTAACGTAAGAGAAGGAAGACACACCCTAAGAGGAACTATACAGAGTGAAGAAGCCGAAGCGGAATTTAGCTTAGGACATAGGAATTTTGCTTAGGTAGCAAAACCAAAAATGACAGTTCTGAGCGAAACTCGGGCTGATAACATCCTCCACGCTTGTCGCGGCAAATTATGAGAACAAAGATAATCTAAATGGCATAGCATTGGACAGAAAGATTACAATAAAGAAGTTTTTATATATGAAACTAAATGTGTTTTCCATGCCTTAACCAATCGTCCATGTCATATATATATATATATATATATATATATATATATATATATATATATATAGAGAGAGAGAGAGAGAGAGAGAGATACACACATACATATATATTTGCATATATATATATATATATATATATATATATATATATATACAATGATCTCCCACTGGTTCCATTGTCATCGGAAAGCTGACATTGACGAATAATAACGGACTAGATGACAGTCGAGATAAAGGAAGCACCTGTACAGCTTAATGCATTCGCTATATGAAGTGAGTGGGTTTCACTGATATGTTACTTGAGCAAGCGGTGGTCGAAAATAAATACTTTCTGGGGAACTTTTACAAAAAAATGGAACACTGTGTAACAAAGGGTTCAAAGAAAAAGTCCGATACCCGTTGGGAAGCAACACCTGCAGACTCCAAAAGCGTAACAAGAATAAACCAGTTTTTGGAAAAATCGACGTTTGTTGTTATCGTTTATGGTTTGCTGTAAAGACCCGTTATGATTTCTTCCATTACCCTTTATATATGAACTAGCATATAGCCCATCATATGACGGAATCAGTAAATTTTTCATTTTTTTAAATTGTAAAGTACTCTATGAGGCAGGTAAAAATATGATTTGTTTTTCGGCTGAGAATTATCAGGTACACTCTCAATAATTTGTTTATCTTCATACTCCTCTACAGTCTCTCGATACTGTGAATGCAGTTTAGAATCACATAGAATTCATTTAGAAAGATAATTCAAAGTTTCCTTAGCTACATCGAAATTATCGTTAAGTTCTTCAGTTTTTTTTCCACAGTAATTAATGGAAGTAAAGGAATGAAAGTATCACCCCGGTAGACATGGGAATGGATTGCATGGGCCGAGCCCTTTAATCCAGAGATTTCTTTCAATAAACACAAAAATGAAGGCGAGCAGAAAAATTAACAACTAAAAGGTGAAAGGACACATAAAAATAGACGAGAAGAAAGTTTAAGGATAGAAAACATGAAATGTTTATGTGGCCAGGGACATCAGTACAAAATACGTGAATTTAATATAATAAAAATAATAAAAAGTTGAAAAAATAGTAAAAATCTATTTTAAAAATAATAATTATATTTCTATTATATTTTTGCCAAATTATAATATAAAATGCGCTTTTAATGATTTCACAAAATCATGGTGTCGTTACATACAAAAATTTATCTAAGACAGGGATGGACAAACTTTTACGGCCGCGGGCCAAAAATCGAAAGAAAATAAGTTTGCTGGCCAAGGTAAATTTTTCTAAAATTTTAAAAATAATATACAAGTACCTAACGGTTTAAATACGTTAATTAGATGAATGAAATTGCGATTTCATTTTTAAAAGTTCCTTATACTGAGGTTCGAAGTGAGATGTACTGATTTTAAGGAACAGTGCTAAATGCTCATCTGTGAGTCTACTTCTGAAATTATTCTTTCTAAGGTTCAAAGTTGAAAACACTTGTTCACATATAAGAAGTAAATATACCGCTGATCTTCTGGGCGTGAGATAATAAATTTGGGATATAATATTTAAGCAAAGTAGAAAAGGGGATGGCTATATAATGTATAAATATGTATTTCTTTTAATTTGCCTCGGACCGGCAACTTAAAATTCTATCCGCGGGTCGGATAAAACCTTCCGGCAGGCCGTAGTTTGCCCATCCCTGGTCTACGACATTTTTGTCTTAACTTCCTACCCGTCATAAAAGAACTCTCTGTACGCAACTCATCACCCCATAATGTCTAGAATTATTATAATAATTCAGACACAATAAGTATTATTCTAAGGTACTGCAAGTATATTTCAATAATTTAATGTATTAATATATCCTGCAAGTAAAAATGATCATATTATATGTAAAAGAGATGATCACAGAATATTTTTAATTAAGTTACTTTTGATACAGCTAATAGTTAAAAACTTTAAAAATTATTATTAATATTGTAACTTCAAATAGTATCTATTTCTACAAATATATATATATATATATATATATACATACATATATATATATATAGTTAATAGCAGGTTAAACTTTGATACAGGTTGATTAAAAAGGAAATAAATTGGATTCGATAGTCCACTGTAGCCTTAAAATAATTTTCCAGACTCCATAATGATATTCAATGTTCAGAGAAAAATATAAGACTTTACAGAGAATTAAAAAAGTAAACATTTAAATAAAACATACGGGAAGATATGTCTTAAAATAAAAATCATATCTTTCTTTCATTTTCTTAAGCGTTAAGAATTTTTCTTTAAAAAAAAACTAAATTTTTAAACAGGTTGATTAAAAAGGCATTAAATTGGTTCTGATACTCCACTATCGATTAAGTCAATTCTTGAGAAAGATATTGAACGTTGAGGGAAAATATACGGCTCTGCACAGAATTAAAAAAGTGAACATTCAAAGAAAAAATACGAGAAGATATGAAGTTGTTAAAGTCATATATTTCTTTCTTTTTCTTAATTTTTAAGAGCTTTTCTTAAAACGCGAAACTTAATTTTTAAACAGGTTAATTAAAAAGGCAATAAATTAGTTCTGATACACCACTGTAGCTTAATACAATTCTTCAAAAAGATATTGAACGTTGAGAGAAAATATAAGGCTCAGCACAGAATTAAAAAAGTGAACATTCAAAGAAAAAATACTAGACGATATGAAGTTGTTAAAGTCATATATTTCTTTCATTTGCTTAATTTTTAAGAGCTTTTCTTAAAAAACGACACCAAAGAGGAAAAATTAGGCAGTTTTTGGATTTCCTTTTTTCTGTTTTTGTTTAGAAAGAATCGGGAGTTTCTATTTAAATCTTGAAAACGTATTGTTGTTTTCAAAGAATTTAATTTTTTAATTAAATATCGATTATTATTCGTAAACGTTCAAAAATTAACTTTGTTTCGCTATAGATTGTTTACAGGTACAGTAAATTTAACGCTAACTTTTTTAACGGGTGGCTTAGCATGAGCTGGGACATATATAAAGCGTAGTTAGTGAAGCGGATAAGACCTACTTATTAGCTACTTCTCTTAAATTGCGATTGTCATTGTTTGGATACAATGCAGTCTATCACTGAAGAAATCAATGAAATGGCAGAATGCTGGGAGATCTTTGGAATCAGATGTCTGAAGTAAGATTTTGTTGATTAATCTATTCAACATACAATGTCTTATTGAAGTACGCACTATAGAATAAGAAAAATGTGGTCTAGTTTTAGAACGTTAAGTTTTGTATTGCAAAGCAACAACTAATGATAACAGGGACAAATTTCTTACTTAAATGACCGTTTAGGTCAGACTGTGTAATCCTGATATTTATAGCATTGTTTGATATTAATCTTTCTTTTTTATAATAGATGAAGATTCGCTATTCTTTTAATGTGAGAGTTACTTTTAACCTTCTGGTAGCACTAAATATAACGGTTTAAAATATTTGAAAAGTTCATGTGCGTTAGTCAGTTCTACGTTTGAATCAATATTTAAAGGAGAGATTTTTTTTAATTTACTATAGTTTATATTTATGGATAATTTTTTTTAAATGAGACTAATTGCAATTTTCTTTACTTTTTGTTTTAATTTGTGAATAAATTGATAAAATAATGAAATTTTAGTGAATGATTTATTTAGGGCTAATTAAGACAAAAAGCCATTATTTTTTTATTCCATTTTAATCATCAGATTATTTTAAAGTACCAAGATTGTATTTTTTCATTCTCGTGGTTTTTATTCCACTGTTATGCACATTTTTATATTATTATTTCAGAATATGAATATTTTACTACGTAAATTAGATTCTCAGCTTCTAAACTATATTTTCTCAGATATTCTGTGTAATTACAGCCAAAAATGGATTTCAAATCATTTCTGAAGTTAAAAGGAAAACGTTTTTAATTATACCACTTAACAGTAAGGATTTCGCTAAATGAAATGCAGTAATGAATTTATTTTGCAATTATGCCTCTAATATGTTATCCCATTCACAAAAGAAGCCATTTTATAAATCAAATTTAATGGACTTGAACTTTTCTAGAAATTTTAAAACGTGGCATTCTCTGTCATAGCTGTCAACAACGAATTTTATTCTGTCTAAATAACTGTGCGTATAAGTTTATAAATAATAAATATTAAGATATTGATTCTGAATTTGATCCCCTTGATAATTATAAATGCAATTTTTAGGGGAAAGCTTGATGTATTAAAAACTTTTACAGATTTTAATGCTTTAAAATACTTTTTATACGTAAAAATAAAATATCAACTAAATGGAAAATGCCTTTGCAAAGTAAAACTGAAATTTTATTACTAATCCGTTTTTGTTAATGGAAGAACATTCTTCTGGTAGATAGCATTTCCAATCAAATACATTTTAAATTAACTATAAATATATAATTCAGAATTCATATCTGGGGAGTAAAAAAGAACCAATTAGTTTCTTTATCTCTATATGTAAATATAACCATATTGGAATCTAAAACAGTTTGATCGCTGTCAAATAATATGATTCGAATAAAATAATTCCTACTATAAAAAAGTATTTAAAGGGTGTGTTTAGTGTTACAAAATAGTTAGTCGTATTTATTTTACTGGCGAAAAATTCTAGCAACTTTTTTTTTTTCAAAAGTATTCTCTTTGTCTCTGAACCTTGTGCCTAAAAATGATTTCCACTTCAGTATAATTGTTTGTTATTGTGAATTCGTGTATTTTCAACCTTTTACTGTTGCTGTGCTGTGTCACATAATCCATCCCCAATTCAAGTATTTTTACCACTCTAATTCATAAACTGATCTGTGACTTTCTTAGTATCCTCCTGCAGCATGCTGTCAAGATTACTTAGCAAGATGCAAGCTAGAAACTTGACCTTTACCAAGCTAAAAAATACCATTGAAATTAATGGCAAGGGGAAGTTTTATATAAAAAAAACACATCCACAGTATTTAAAAATTAAATTTGCTGGTGTCCGTTTCCAAAACTAGTTCATTTTAAAAATCGTAGCTCCCGTTTAAATTCTCCAAACAAAATTTGAGGCGAAGATATTTATTTATTAAGGCTATCAATTTTAACCCCATATTTCTTCTACTAACATCTTACCTGCTGCAAAGAATATAAACACGGTCCTGTGTACCTCCCCCCCCCCCACACACACACACATTTGAAGTCCCTTCCTTCTCTTTGTTAAGTTCCCCCATGCCCCTTTATTGTATGAAAAACCAGTTTATTGTGGACGCTCTGTTTGTAGCCCGATCACCCTGACTAAAGTATAGCTATGTTGAATGGGGAATGAGAAATAAGCTATTTCGACAGAATTTTCAAGTCCGATATGGGAGGGAATCTGTTGGTGATATCCACAGCTTGAAAGAAAGATGGATAATCGAAGCGATAGGGGCGTACCAAACATAAAAACTTCTGATTAATAAGCTGACTAATTTCCTTTACGAGTTTGCATGATGGGATCTTAATTGGGTTTTTTCTTAATTTCTTATTAGAAATTAAATTATCCTGAATCATTTCAGCTGCTCTTTAAGTTCGTTAAGAATCAAATAATAATAATAATAATAATAATAACAATAATATATTTTTTCATTCTTGTTCCTATTTGAGAAATGTAAATTACATTGGAAATTACAAATCGAAGTTCTGAAGCTAAATTTTCCATTCCCGCTTTGCCTCGATGAGCCACCACTAGCTAAAACGGGTTCAGGTACTGATTTTCCTGCTGTCTCCCTCCATTTACGCACATCCCAAGATTAATATCTTAAAATTGCAATTCTGATTTTGATCTTTTGCTCATTTATATAAGATTTCTATCGTTTTAACCTAACCCTTTCTTTCCCACAATTGTCCTTGGTAGTCAAGACCTCTGGGTCCCAGAATAGCCGAAGCCATCTGAGAAAAGTTTCTTCCCCTCTAGAGGCATGACTGCTAAAAGTCAAGGGTAATGCTGATAGCGGTGAACAGAGGACTCGTAAACATCTGATATTTGCAGATGTTTTCCTCTGAGGTTTACACATCAAGTTGAGAAATGTTACTTTTTGCTGGATAACATGGAACATTTCATTGCTACTCCATTCAATTTTGAACTTGTTCACTTAGATTGACAGATGAAAAAAAAAGTTGAGGGGAAGAAAAGCATGCAAACTTTGGGCTATTAGACTAGGAACCGTAAAACATTTGAAATTCTTGTGTGCCTTAAAGAGTTAATGAAATATAAATATATATATCTGAATAAATGCCATAGCTGTGATTGTGTCTGAATGCTATAATTGTAACCGTACTCGATGTAGTAGTATTTGAGTAATTTTAATGTAATTGCACTTGATGTAGATGTTAAGTTTGCCTTTCTGATTGTTAATATTACTTAATAAAAGCTCATCTGTTCAGCAATCGTGGAGATGGTATGTAAAATAGTTTCGTGGTTTCAATGTTCCTCGAGTTAATTTTTCATTGCTTCAAAATTACAAGGACCCACTTTGTTTGCCTGTACTGTCCTCGGAAGTAATGTTAGCCACCTATATGGTGCTCCCATAGTAAAATGGCAAACATATATCTACAATTTGATAGTGGCGAATGCTATAAAAGCAATTGCCCTGGATTGGAATTTTTTTTTTTTTATTTTGCTTACTGAAATAAATAGACATAGCTTTTTAAAATTAAACTATTTAGGTCTGTTTACAGGAATCTTCCTTAAAAAATAAATGAATAAACTAAATTGGGTTTTTTTTTTCTGATGATACGTCTATGAATCCCTTTTTGTGATACTCTTGGAGATTTTTCTCGAGTAATCTTCAACACGATTGAGACAGGATCCGTAGGGATAGAAATATTAATGCAGTTTATAATGATAACAGTGATACAATCATATAAATGGGAATTAGATTCAATAACTTTATTTAGTAAATTTGTTTTAGGAGCTAGTGTCAACTCTTTGCTAAAGGAAGATTAAATAAATTGTCTCTTACTATTTAAAGTTACCTCCAAATGGCTACGAATGTGTATGCTAAGTCAATAGCATTTTGGACATTCCTTGTCCAAACCTGCCAAAACTTGATGACCTTCTGTCATCTTCTTGCCGTAAACCTTGGCTGAGTGTTTGTAAGTTTCTTGAAATTTTCATTAAAACAATTTAAACTGCAATGTACATGAGAAGTTATTCTATGTTTCACAGAAGAAATACTGAATTTCATTAGTTAAAGTTTTGTGTAAAGGAAGTATCCATTGGTCGGAAAATGCACTTATGGAACTCATATTTTACTATTGCTATATTCACTTGTAATAAACGTGAATATATCTCCCTTGTTCTACTGACAAAACTTTATCTATCAGTTACTTGAAGTCTAAATAAAAATCAGACACTCACTGACTCAACACATAAGCATCAGACTAGATCTAATTTTTTAACTATAACTTTCTCAAATAAGAAATCTATTGCCAGAAATAAGTTAAAATGGATAAAAGGTATTTATTAATGCCATGATTTATATAAAAGAACAACAGGTTTTAATAATTCTGAAGCTTTAATGTGAAAATTAGGTACTGTTATCTACTTTTAAACTTATTGAGTAGCTGGTACCAAATATAGAATTTATGCTTTTCATGCTTCGTTCTGAACATAAAAGCTTCCAAGGTTTGAAAATAAGATGAAAGAGATTTCTATAATTTTTCTGCTCTTCGGTACCGGAGATCCAGTGTTAGAATCCCACTAATGACATGAATGTTATTATTATTATTATTATTATTATTTTGTATTAAACGGTATTTGGAATGGACTTTAAACAGTAGATCCCGGTTTCAAAAGCCCTCGTATAGCAAAACAGTAGACCGTAGCCCTCCAAACCAACCAACTAACTTTTGATAAAATAGATGTACGAATCAGAAAAAAGAAACATGTCCTATTCTGTAAATAATTCAGTCCCAATCCTGTTCCGTCTTATTCCGATAAGACTCGTCCCTTTTATACCGATGCCATTTTTAGTATATCTTTCATTTTCGGGTCAACAAAGGCAACAAAGTTTATTGAATTGTCGTTTTAAACAGCCGTGTGCACCTCTGAAACTTTGCCACAAACTATCGTGAGGCTGAAAGTCATTATTTGTCTGCACATTTGTTGTTGGATTCTGATATAAAAATTTTTAATTGAAAATTCTTTTCTGTATAGTAGTAAAATTAAATAAATATATTGATATTACCTCAGTTTTGAAAACTTTCCGTCATAAAAAAACTTACAGTGTAAAAGAAACTTTAAAGCTCTTTTCTAATTTTCATTTGATTTACACTTCCATATTTAAAAGTTTGTAATAATTTGTGAGTACGGTTGTTGACGTCAGTAAAATCTCATGTAACCGCAGCCAACTGTCTCGTTCTTGTTTAGGAAAGTGAGTCGCAGATATGTTTTTGACGCGAATCTGTTGACACTGTGTGGAATCAAGTAAACATTAAAAAATCCCTGTAACATTAAGTTAATGGCTAAACATGTTGATTCGCAACTATACGTAGGAGATGTATACGATTTGGCGGCTGATATTGGTAAAGAATTTGAAAAACTAATAGATGAATATGGAACTGATATTATTAGAGAACTTATGACGAAAGTTATTGTAACTCTTGAATACCTGGAATCGAGCACTGTAGTTATTGACAGACTTCAGAGTGAGTTGTTTGACATTAAGTCTAAAGTTCAACAGCTTGAATATGAGAAGTTAGAGAGAGCTGAATTTCGTAGTAAATTAGATCAGGTAAGAAATGTCAATAGATTGTGTGGGTGTGGCTAAACCGGCCAAATATTATATATTTTGTATTCTCAATGTGCTCATTAAGTTACTTAACACTTAGTAGTTAATTTATAAGCTGCACTGTGAACTAAAATTCAATAATATGCTCAAAACTTAAACTATATACGTCAGATCGAAAAAAAAATATGTGGTTTATACATTTTTTAGTTAATTGTTCAACAGTGTTCTGTAAGTAGTTTCTATTTTAAAAAAGAAATAATTTATAAATGTTGGAATGTGTCTGTTTACAAATTCTGCATTATTAAAATTGAATAATGTAAGAGAAATTTCGAAGGTAAGATTTACAATGATGCTGAAGATAAATGTTTCTAAAGATAGTAGTATTGTTTATGTTTCACCGTTTTTTATATTAAACTAGTGAATAGAAATGTACCTATCAAAAATGGATAAGTAGTGATGTTATGCACCTATTAATTAATTTAAAAAATGCAGCATAATCATGGGATCAAGCTGAGACTAATAAATCTTAAAGAGGTTTAATTGTCTGTAAGCAATCCTTTAATATGCATAAACACAAATTCAACTGATTCACAATCATTTGTAAATAATGCTTTAAAGTATAATATATTTTAACTTATAAAACAGCTGTCACAGTTACACTTTTTGTTGGTATACTTATTTTTATATAAATTTTTAAGCTATATGGATTTTTTCAAAAAATATGCTTGATTTTACTTGACGATTATGAAAATTACTTATACATTTATTATTAAGAATTTTATAATTATTTGGTACTTAACTTAAATGTATTTATCTTGTGTGTATAGGTATAGAATAATAACTTTTCATCATGTTATGTAGATGTATTTTTTTAAACAGTTCAAACATAATTTTTTCGTAACTTCAATATATACTAAAACCATGTGGGGGAGTATTCACTTTTTTTTCTGTGCTAAACAGATAAAATCATAGGTATTGATTTACATTAAAGAGATTAAAAATGTATGTTTATAATTTGATTTTATTAAATATTCATTTTTCAAAATTCATTGGTATAACATGTCCCCATTTTGATTTGGATATAACTTTTATATTATGTAAATTGTATTAATTGCAATATTCACAGTTAAAAAATAAAGTAAATTAATATTTTTAAAACTTTTATTATAAATTGGCATATGTTGAGATTTTTAAAGCTAAATAAATATAAATTGCAGGTAAAAACACTTTTAATAAAACAATAAAGAACAAACATCTCATATATCCTTTTATGAACTATATTAACTGGAAAAGTAGTGGTTATATCAGGGTAGTACCAGTTATAGTTGGTAGTTATTGCTCTTGATTTTAATTAGATTCAATTTTAACACCTCTAAATGGGACTACTAATTTTAAAGTTTGCTCTATCCAACTCATTTGTGAGTTTACCAAATTATACTTTTATTTGCGTTTTAGAAAACCTGTTAGCAGTCTTTTCTCTTATTAGACTGTTGCAAATCAAGGTGCCCATTTACGTATGACTGTCTAACAAGTTTTTATCTGAAATTAATATGACTTTATATGGTCAGGGAATTTGGTATATTTTATAAAACATGGTATATTTTATAAAACATGGTTTACTTATATTATAAATTTGAAATACTTTATATTATACACTTACATTATAAATACACTTATACACTTATATTATAAATTTGAACTCATGATTATAAATTTGAAAAATTGGAGATTATTCACATATTTTTTTAAACAAATTATTCTGTACTGTGCACTAATAGCTCATTATTTAACATCACTAACAGCTACATATTTTGTTAAAATATTAAAGAAAGTGATTGCTTTAGACATTTATGGTTTCTGCAATATATTTTAAAATAATTCTTTATGCAGGCTTTTCTATAATGAGATATTTTGCATAATGAGAATTGTTATAAACTTCCAATTATTTGGATTCTTTTGAGCAAAGTACCAAAATTCAATGTCTCACTACAGTACCTCAAAGTTTTTAGGAATTTCTCAATGTATTTTTTGTCGTTGTCTAGTATTTGAAAAATTGTATAGAATCAAAGAATTCAGCTGAGTTTGTTAATTCATCAGTAAAGTATATTTTTGTATTCAGTTCTATTTTGAAGCTTATGATACTCGTGAAAGTAATTTAATTAAGTTGTCTTCTAACTACCAAGATATCCTATGGAGAATATTTTATCATATTTCGTTTTTCTGTTCTGTATACGTTAATATGTAAAGCATTCAACACCTAATATCTTTAGATAATTAATCAATGGTGTCTAACTTAACTTAGGAGGCTAATTTTCAGTTATAGTAGGGGCATCAAACTTATTTTACATGAAGGTCCAGGTAGTCTGTTGAAAATAAAACAATTATCTGGACTCATAAATTTTTGCACATTTGGAATTTACTATAAAATTTATCAACTTATAAAAAAAAAAAGACTAATTGTATATACATCCGTATACAACCCACATAGGCTGCCAGTTTGATATCCCTGAGTTAAAGTGTTGTTACAGGACAATAGCCAGAGGGGAGGGAACTTATAGAGTTCCCTCTCAAAAAGATATATGGAGTTTATTGCAGTTTAACATTAAAATAAAAATACATTTCAAATATATGTATGTCAGGTCTAAAAAAGGGGTAGTTTGAAATTATGCAAGTTAAAAACGATTCTAAAAAGAGAACTCTTTTATAATAATAAAATAAATGAAAAAGACCCACGCTCGCGTAAGCTTTCAGGATAATCCGGTCAGGCGGAAGCATTTCTTAGCTATTTGATGAGCTTGTAAACAGATAAGTTTGATTTGGCGCTTGGACATGAATCGGTCAACACCTTCATGCATAGCTCCTTGTCGAACAATGATAATGACGCATGTTGCTTTCCTTAAGAACGATGAGTTAATAAAACTTTTTATTATCAAGAAGACTGTTGTCCATTCGCCTTAACTCAGCACCAAGACTTGTCATGTATATATTAATAATATATATATTAATAATATTATATATATTAATAATATTATATATATTAATAATATTATATATATTAATAATATTATATATATTAATATAATAATTTTTCAATTATAATTTTAAACTGCATACTTATCAAAATTTAACTTTTAATTAAAATTTTAATTTTTTTTTCAAAACTTTTAGTTCTTTTTTTAATTAATATATATATATATATATATATATTTTGCGAATAGTTTTGTACATTTACTGAAACATATACAAGATTGTGCATGGACTTTTAGATGTAGTAATTAATATTTAAATATTAATTTTATATAATTTTTTTCTAAATTTGATCTTTTTTTAGTTAAAAAAAAAGTGAAATATAAGGGGAGGCTCAGTCTAGTTTACCC
Source organism: Pardosa pseudoannulata (assembly GCA_032207245.1). Lineage (NCBI taxonomy): Eukaryota > Metazoa > Arthropoda > Arachnida > Araneae > Lycosidae > Pardosa > Pardosa pseudoannulata. The sequence goes on along the minus strand of CM063503.1, from coordinate 16,027,749 downwards.
CTTTTACCCCTGAAACTAAATTTTGGGCTAAATGTTTTAACCCAGAGTTTAACTTCTTTTTCTGAAACAGAACATATAGTTCTACTTGATATGATTATCATGTTCTGCAACACTATTCTGATCTGAATTATTTGTTATAGATACATGACAATGAACTGTAGAGAAATTAAATTCAAGCCCATGATTTATTAGTAACTCTTCATATATGTTCAGCTGATTACATACAGACATTAATATAAAATTAAAATATCTATGCATCTAAACAAAAACATATGTAAATTTTTTAAACAAATTGTCCTGGAAGAATACAAAACAGAAAATTATTTCTAGGGATGAAATGAATATTTGGTCTATTCTTCGGAATTTCAGATGCCCAGTACCTTATTAAATATTTTAGCTAAATGTTTGTATAAATGGCTATGAAATCAGATCTGGAGGTTAAAGTCCTGAGAAGCTAATTGCCCTTAGTCAATATTTAAACTCTAATTTAAGACTTTAATTAGTACCAGTTTTTGAAAATTTTAAATTGATATCAATATATGTTTTGGGATGTTTAAAATATAAATAAAACTGAGAAAGTAATGTTGTGATGGATTAAAAATCAGTGACGATAGATGTGTGTCTCATCTTAACTCTAAAATACTAAAAGGCCCATCAGACTATCCCCCACCCTTTTTTAGAATTCATGGTTTTTGAATCTTTTGAAACTAAATTTAGCTGTGAAGGTGAACACTCCCCTTGAATAAATTTCAGCCTCTGGAATTGTGAAGGCTTTCAAAATCACTGCCGAGCTGTAACAATACAAAGATGATTTTTGATGATTTCTTACAATTCTGCATAGACCTTCCTTTGTCAGGAGTCTGATAGTTTAGTAAATTTTAATGTGCAATAATGTAGAAAACAGTACAGTTATCAATCCCTCCTTTTCCTAGTCTCCTACATACCATATAAAAATCTTGATTTTGTCATTGCTGAGAACCATAGGCATGTAAAACCTAAGGTCTTTTCTTCCTTCCCCAGTATATCTTTCAGGGTTGGAAAAAAATCATGATTTTTTTTTAAATAAAAAAAATCAGATTCATTTGATTTAAATCAGATTTTTTTTATTTAAATCAAATTTTTTTGATTTTTTTCGGAATACTAATTTTAATTCTTGTTTTTATGTTTTTTGCAATATACATAGAGTAGTTTGTTATAAGAAGTAACATCTAATAGATCCAGTATATTCTACACACTGATTACCTAAAATTAAGTATATAAATTTTAATCTAAATACATTCCATTATTTTGTAATTGGATAGTGCAAACTAAATAAGATATAAATTTAAAGAACAAATTAAATATTCTTTTAACATAAACTATTTATTTAAAAAACAAATCACAATTATTTCAATATTTTTTAAGCACCAAATTACGGATTTAATGGTTTTAATAAAAACACTAACTTTGATGCTTTATCCACTCCTATAACTGGTTACGAAGGCTAGAATGAACAATACCAAAAGAAGAAAACTCTCTTTCCATTCCAGCAGATGAAGCCACGGCTGTTGTCATTTGGTAGACAAACTGGATTTCAAGTTATGCAATACTTTCTTTACCTCCCATTTCATAAAATAAATTCCACCAGTCATAATCGTTGTACTACCCCTACTACATACTTTCTGATAACAACCCCTAAATTCTTGGAAAGAACATGCTATCTATTTAGACTTATTTACTTAATGGTATTACTGTACTGACTGATTCCCAGTTCTCCTACCTTTGGAATATAGGTTTTAAAAGAAGTGAAAAAAAAATGATTTAAATCAATGATTTTTTCAAAAAAATCAACTGATTTAAATCATGCCAACCCTGATATCTTTTTTTTTTTTTTTATTCAATCCCAATCTTCTTGACTTTATCAAAAGGATGTTGGTAGAAATTCTGCTGGTTTGGACAAAAGTATTTTGTCTGTTGGTAGAAATGGTATTTTTGTGTCATTGACAACTGTTTTTGTCAGCATTAATAAAATAGTTTAAAAGTAGACTTATTTTTGGCTATTTGTTTGGTAGGGTCACAGAGACAGACAATGGCTGCCTGTTAGTACCTGAGCCTCATGTGTTTGGATTCTGATGCTGGCTATAATCTTCATAGCCATTGGAAATCAGATTTAAACAGTAGACCCCAGTCTCATTAGGTTTAATGTAAGAAAAAAAGTAGACCATAGTGGTTTGAGCAAAAAAAAAAAAAATTTTTTTTAATGGTTGGCTCACATTTGATTCCATGCAACTTCATTAGCATTAAGCTGGTAAGTCAAAGTTGACTTAACCTGAGTTAAAGTACAAACCCTCAAGTAAAAACAATTTTATGACATGGCGATGTATTTACAAAACTTAAAAATTATATGAGGGGATATTTTTATTTTAACAGGAAAACAACTTGCATTTATATATGTAATTTAATCTATCTCATCGTTTATTCAGTCATTTTTCTTAAATTTGAACTCAGTTCCTATAAACTAATAGTAAATGATATCAAACATATATTGTAGAAATAAATTACTGTATATTTTTAAATATAAACCCCTCCGTCTATAAGCTGAGAATGTGATTTTTCTTCAAAAATTTACCCAACATTTAAAATCCATATATAAGCTAAAAGGAAAAAAAAAAAAATCTTAACATTTAGATATGTTGTCAAGAAGCCCAAATTGTCAAGAAACAGATAAAATGGTAGAAATTTTTTCTAATCAAGTTGCTTTAAGTTAAAATGCTAGATGAACACTTGTCAAATCTTTTTCACTGTGGCATCCAATTTAAGTACTGCAAAGGTAGAGCTTTGGTTTGGAGTGCTATGGTCTACTTTTTGTAACATGAGGGTTAATGAGACTGGGACCTACTGCTTAAAGCTGATTCCGAATGGCTACAAAAATCCGTGTCACAGTGGCATTTGAACCCACAAACTCTGGTTTGAAGGCTAGCACCCTAATCGAATGTAAAGGAGTGGTCGCACCTTCAGACAAATGTATCTCTTTGGCGAGGAAAAATAACTTACATTTTAAATTTTAAGTAATTTCATGTGTCTTTAATAAATTCTCATCTTTATACTAACTTATCTAGGTTACTGCCACAACATCTGGTTTCAGAATTATGGTGCTAGATCATGTGGCTAATAATATTTTTGCTTAGATGCCAACAACAATAATTTCAACTCTGGTAACCAATCTCAAGGTTCACTTTTTCATAAATTTAAAAATACAAACTAAACAATTTTTCAAATATATGCAATTTTAAGTGATTGATTCTGGCTTACATAAAATTATCTTTATTAAAAGATTAGTTGATTTTATTCGGGTATAGCACTATTAGTTTGGAACAATTATAAATAAGTAACCATACTAAATTTATTTTTCAGATTTTGTGATTATAATTTTTTTTCTGATTTCAAAATTTTTACAAATTTTATTTACTTTTTGCAATTATATATATATATATATATATATATATATATATATATATATATATATATATATATATCCTCCATTATTTTCAGTTAAAAAAATTTTTCATTGATTTTTGCCAATTTAGCAGCTTTTTGTCACCAATATAAAAAAATAAAAAAACATTATCACAGAACACATATACTACATCTGTTCCATGGATCAGTATAAAAGCCTATCTTCCACTTTCTATAAAAAGTCCTAAAAACTCTTGGTTTATACACAGAAATATACAGTAGATTTAATGAAAACATCATCCCATTCTGAAAAATGTTTAAAAAAAGCTATTGGTAAATTAAGATTTTTAGAAATATGTCGAACATTATTACTCCTCAAATTTATGTTCTATGAAAGTTTCAGTCTGCATATTAAAATATAACTGTATAGATTTAAAAAAAAAAAAGAAACAGTTAAAAAGACATTTTAAATTTTTGATTTATTTAAAGAATTTTAGTATGCAGGTAAAAAAAGCTTTTTTATTTATATAAAATTAAATTAAAAAAATCCTTTGTTATAATTATTTAAACCTAATTAATTTCAATTTACTTTTGAATTTCTAAATGTTATTTAACTGAGTATAAAACTAAAAAGAACTTAAATGAGACAATGTAACAATTACTTGCATGATAGCATCATACAATTACAATAAATAGGGATTATTTTAATGTGTAAATTTTTCTATTCATTATTATTAACAAACATAAGGCAGTTTTTATAAATAAAATAAGTTCTGATACATTTTAAATATTTTTGAAAATTGATACATAAAACTGTTTGTAGTTTATTATTTTAAAATGATTTATTACCATAAAACACTCTTAAATAATATTTTTTAAACAATGACAGGCAAAATTTCTTAACTATTATCATACAATTTCTCCCCATTACCTAAATAGGAAGTTATATTCTATTTTAATGTTAGATAACTCTTTTGTTAACAAAATTGAATTCACCTATGAATGATGAAGATTATGCTCTTGTGAAATTTATAAGGCAAAAACCTAATCAAAATGTGTTCATTTTCCCTGACAATGTTGATGAATTGCTCGGAAATGTTCAAGATATTATGATGAGTCTTCCAGATTCTACTGCTTCTCAAGAAAATAGCAGACTTTCAGTAACACACAAATCTTTTGGTGCATTAACTTCAATATTCGCTAATATTATGCTTTATGTGTACAGATTGAAGCTACAGAAAATAAACATAATACATTTTATGTTTTGTACTATTAAATAATGTACTACATTTAAGTTATCTGTAGAAATTTTTTGCGGTCCATTTTACCCTGTGCCATAGATCATTTTACCCCGGGGTCGGGGTAAAATGGTCCACTTTGTCACTTGCTATTAAAAAAATTATAATAAAAAAGTAATTATAATAATTGGTTTTGACTAAGTGTAATATAAAGCCTAATATATAGGCAATGTGCATATATATTTTCAGATTCAAAAAATCATTAGTTTGAGAGCAAATACTCAAAATTCACAAAAGCGGGCCATTTTACCCCGGTTTCCCCTACATAATGAAATAAGTATGAACATTGAATATATTCAAAGATATTTAGTTTTTAGAGATATACATTCTTTGATCATCAGAGAATACATTCTTTGATCATTCTTTGATCAATACATTTTTTTTGAGCTGAATTATCAGAGAATATATTCTTTAATTGTTTTAAAAAATACATGGTTATATATATATATATATATATATATATATATATATATATATATATATATATATATATATATATAAATCCAACAGAAAGGTTAGAAAATAATTTTCTTTTTCTAAAATCAGAATGATTTCTTAATTAATGATATGCTATCACCACCCTAGTAATTGCTTTTATAATAGCATTTATACTTGTTTCATAATAGGAATTAGAAGTAATAGAAGAAAACTGGAGGAAAGAAACAAGTCATTTAAATTCTCTCGTCACAAAACTCCAAGAAGAAAATAAACGTCTCAGTTCTATAATATCAGAGAAAGAAAAGCCATCACCTAATGACTGTAAAGGTATGTAAAAAAAATTAGTTACATAAAAATTTTTTTCATTGATTTTTATGTGATTTATATAGTGCTCACAGTAGTGTTATTAAAATATATTGTTTGAAATTTACAGTTTCAATTTACAATTTTCACCAAAAGTTTCCAGCTAAAGACCATTTAAATTATTTATTTTTTCATATTCAGTGCAGGATCTATTATTTTGTTTCCCAAAAATTGAATTGTTCCCAAAACTGGCATTTTTCAGATTAGAAAAAAACCCTTTTTTTTTCTGTAAATTTTAAAAATATTTTTAATGTAAAACTTCGCCATTCTTTCTTTCTATTTGTCAGCCCATTTTACAATGAGATATAATTCTGTATATACATACATATATATATGCACATAACATTTCATGAATTTTCTAAATGATATGATGAAACTTTGTCTCATTGTTATCGACCCTACTTCCTTGTATCCTATACTACCATTTGGTGAAAAAGGCTTCTACTGTACTTCAGTTAACTGATGAAGAAGTTATCAATGAAGTTCTCAATAGAAAAGACACCAAATCTTCAAGTTCTTAGGATATTAATATAGAGGAAACCAGAAATACAGAAAACATTTCCATCAACTGTTGTCTAAAACTTATGGAAAAACTTACTTGTGGAATGGAATGAAAATTGCTTTTTAAAGAACATATGTCTATGAAATATAAGAAAAAAGTTAGTGATTTGTTTGAATGAATGAAAACAAAATCTTCTTTGCAAATTTTTGGTTGTTTTATATATAAATTGTGTGTGTGTGTGTGCATTTGTATCATTATAGAGACAGCAAATGAAACTATTATTAATTGGTTTGAAATGGAATTTTTATGTATTAATATAATGTTGTTTTACACCAGCATTTTTATCAGATGAAGAATTGGCAGTTGTACGGAAATTGAAGGAACTTACGGAACAGCATAGAGCCCAGCTAATTATCAAAGATAAGGAACTTCTTGAGAAGTCAAATGAACTGGAGAAAGTAAGAAATATTTCCTTCAAATATTTATTCTTCAAAATCATTATAATTTCATTAAGGAAATTAAATTACTAGCAGCAAAGTTAACTTTTCAATTTTTAAGACATTCTTGTTTTGAAAATTTAAAAATTTTGATTTTTAGTTACTTTTATTGGAACAGATACATTATAGATGCCAGCCCTGTCCGACATTTTTTTTTTTTTATCAACAGAAAAATGCATGTCTTGAAAAATCGCCAAGTAAAAAAACATGGCCCCGGTGAAAGATCACCAAAATAAAACATGGCGGCAATCACATATCATATTTGAAACACAACATAAACAAAACTAAAATTTAAAAGAAAAAGAACAGATGAACAATTTAAAACATTATTAAAATAAAATTAGCATAATTATAATTTTTTACATTATTTAAAAAATAAATAACAGATTAGTAATATTTATGATATATATCAACAGAATAAACGCAATGCATAACATTTTACTAAGCACTATTATTATAAAAAATCTAGCATGTGAAAGGGGTTCTCCTCCCCCTTCAACCCTCCTTTGTAATAAAAGAAAGGCAAAATAAATTTAATAACAGATGTAAATTGAAAAGGGTAGTGCCACGAACATTCTTCAACACTCCTACCTCATTTACAAAACTTTGAAATAATACTTTTTGTTGTGTATTAAAACAGAGGCTGTGTAAAAGGCTATACGTGTTTATTTACATACTGCAAAAACTATGTACACTGAAACAATAGAACAGAAACTACACACAAGCCGGAACGCTCTGATAGCGCCATCTAGTGTATACATTACAATCTCCCACACTTAATTTGACACATTAGAACTATAAGTTGAAATATAAGATTAAATTGTAATTAGTAATTTAGTTGAAACAAATAATAACAAAAATAAACAAAGAATGGTTGTATTGTTCATTAAGAGTTCTACGTAACGTAATCGGAGAGATATGATGACCAGCTACCTAATAGTGCTGGACATCTCTGATACAAAAGATATTTAAAGTGGAAGCTAGCATGACTTTGCAGAATGACGAGAAATAAAAAAATCGAGTATTTGAACTAAACATTTTTATCTAAGTTCTAAAAGTTTTTTCAAATAAAAGTTAACAAAATAAACATAATCAATTTAACAATCACCTATTACAGAAAAACATTTAACCTAATACCGTTAAAAAAATACAAAGTAAAAAAAAAGGGAATTTCTAATTTGATACTGCTACCCTCACAGCTAACCAAAACAGGAATACCTTGCCTCCTGCTTGTCAGCCTTATATATCCAGTAGCAGGTATATCATGCTAATTAGCATAATCATGCGGCTTCCTCCCCCCACTCAGCCAATCACAAAATTACGCAGATCGTAGCCGCCGAGTGAGAGTTGAAGCCACATTAGTGTCTGCCGGGCAGACGTCACAAACAAAATAACTGCGAGAGTCAGCTTCCTTAACAAAAACAATCTAACTGGCGATTAAGGTGGTTTTCAAATCTCCTGCCTCATTTGACTTAAACGAACTAATTGACAAATTGCCGGGATTCACCGAAAGTTACGAAAGGTGCCGATTCGGCTGCAACTTCTAACAAGATAACCCAGAGGTCGACATATTCTTCGAGGTCTCCGGTTCTGTGGTTGGACATGGTTGCCTCAGCTACTCAGTGTGATTCGATGATCGGTCAGGGGCGATTGAGTTGTCGGCTCTCGGCAGTGTTGCCAACCATACGATAATTATCGTATATATACGATAACTTGGGACTCTGTACGATGAAAAATAATCTGAAAAATATGTGACATAATTCTGAAAAACTGTACGATGATTTCCTGATTTGTACTATAAACCAAAAGTAGACTAATGGAGAATTAAAAGAACAGGTAATTTAACTGTAACTCTTTATAGAGCAACATAAAAAAATTGAGAATGTCTAATTTTTTTATCACTTTTTCCCATCAATTATTATTGTTGATTTTAGAGCAGCTTAAGGAGCATGTTTTGAGGTGCTTCTTCATTAAATAAAAGTAAATAATCCTGTAACAGAAGTTGAGAAAGGCCATCTGTACCGTGTAATAATAGAAGGGAAAGTGTCAATTATAAAAAAAAAATGTATATTTGTGAAATTGAATATGATCTAGGTACTAAAGTTTGATATTATTTGAAACTATTATAAAATAAAGAATTTTAAAAATGGTTATGACCAGTGTTTTTATCTGTTAGCTATTTCAAATTATTTAAATCACTCTTATCCTTAAATACACAAAACACGAAATTGTTAAATGCAAAATTACTGAATATTCACGATTATACTGGAGATATTTCTTTAATGATTACATAATTATGGATAATTAGAAGTAATTTTGCATTTTACTTGTTCTATTGCAGTTTTCACTAAAATATGGTATTTTTAGTAATTAAACCGATTATTAAATAATAATCTGTTACAAAGTTACATAATGGTAAATAATAAAAATTCTGTCTTTTCTATGTTTTTCCACAATTTCAAAATCTATCTGATATTAAGATTCAATTGATTAGAAATATATCGACAAGCGCCCTTTATTAACACTATTTTGAACTAATTACAAAAATGTACGATAATTTATAAGCCAATGCCATAATTTTAGGACCTAGAATCCATAATTTTGCCTGGGAAGGTTGGCAACACTGGCTCTCGGTGTCTCTCACGCACTTCAGTGGGTAAATCGTTTCCCCAATCTGCATCTGTTGGTATTATCTCCTTCTTCGCAGCAAATGTTACATTTGGTTTGGAGGTTTTGGGAACTTTGCACTTCCTTAGTTGATTTATATGCCTCTTTTGGTCATATCCTTTATCCAATTCAATTATGTAATGGAGTCTGTCGATTTTCTTTTTGACTGTACCAAAGTCCCATGACAATTTGTTATTTACATAAGATCAAGATTGTACGCGGTCTCCCACACTTAAATTTCGACTACGTGGAAGTTGTGGATAACATACGGTGGAATTTGGCGTCTTTATAACTGATGGGCGTAACAAGTCTGATTTTGTTCTAATTTGACATCCTAAATATAATTCTGCTGGTGTTCTGCCATATTGTAATGGTGTAGCTCTGAATCGAAATAATATCTCTCGAATTTTGTTAGGTATTGAAGAATGTTCACCAGACATGGATTTTAATTTCGTTTTGATAGTTTGTACATTTCTTTCGGCCAACCCATTTGTTGCTGGGTGCCCTGGTGCAATGAACTTTTGAAGGATACCGTTTTCCACACAAAATTCTTTGAATTCAGTACTTTTAAGAGGCATTATCAGAAACTAGTAATTCTCGAGCTCTAAGAAACACTGGTTTAGAATTTTGTCGAAGCTTTAAAGAACATGTAAAATTGGGTATTTTTCCTACTTTTGGTTCAAATATGTCAGAAAATTGATTGATAATATCATTGATAACATCAGAAACATTGATAGAATTTATTTTCAGCTCTGCACATTTGGTGGCATTATCGATTTCTGATAAATTTATGTTTAAATGTTGAATCCATGTTCTTCCTAAAACTGGTGTAAACTCATTCGGTACTATAAATAAAATTTCTGTACATTCAATATTTTTGTATTTCACTGGAACGCGAACCACCCCTAAAGGTTCAAAAACCCCATGAGTGTAGGATTGAAATTTTATGCCTGTTGGATAGATTTTACATTTTAATTTCATACAATCAAAATCTCGTTTAGGAAGCAAAGTATAACCTGCTCCGGAATCAACTTCAAATTTCTGAAGCTTATTTTCGATTTAGACAGTTACAAAATATTTTTCAGAATTAGATAAAATATTAGATGTTCCTCGAAAAATGTTTACAATCTTCGAAGTACCGGAAAAAATATCAATGGCATCAACATCAGTAACATGATCATCACTTCCGCTTTCAACTGATTGAATACCCGTGTATCTCTTTTTCTTGAGTAGAGTCGAAAGACAAACTTTTTGCACATGGCCTATTCGATTGCGTGCCTTGCACTGAAGTTTTGACGCATCTAGTCGACAGGCACAAGACAAATGATTTCCTCGGCCGCACCGTAAGCACATATTTTGAATACCAAGGTCATGAAAATTCAATTTAGTATATCAGGATTTTGAAACGGAACGATGTTGTTTATCAGGAAAATGGTTCTGTCGAAAATTAGAATTACTTCTCGAATTAGATTTACTTCTGAATCTTGAAACTCTGTGTATATCTTCTAGTGTTTTATTAGGAAATGTTTTTGATAATTCCTGATTATTTAATTTTGAAGCTTCATAAGCCAATGATCGATCCACAGCCTCATTGAATGTTAAATCACCAATTAATAGTAGTTTCTCTAGAATGTTATCATCCTTTAATCCGCGAATAAATTGAGCTCGTAAAAACAAATCTGACACTGAATTTTTACATTCACAAGTGAAATCACAAGTAGAAATAAATTTACGAAGAGCAGCAACATAGTCTGAAATGCTTTCGTTTTCGTTTTGAAAACGGGATAAAAATCTGTGTTGTTTGATAATAACATTAGGTTTTGGACATAGATGCTTTTCTAAGACAGATATAATATCATCGTACTTTAAATCATTTGTAGATTTGGGCGAAATTAAAGAGCATAATAAATTGTAATGATGAGAACGGATACAGTTTAGGAACATTTTCGAACACAAGTCTTTATCGTTGAATACATTTTTAATTTTTAAATAATTTTCAAATCGTTCTTTGTACTGAATAAAGGTTTCCTTAGATGAATCAAATTGTTCAAAATTACTCAAAAATGTCACAGTACCTGAGTCTTCGGCAGCAGATTTTCCTTTTGATTCGGCATTTTGATTTGTAATTAAAGATGCCAGGCGTTCATTACTTGTCGTAATTGCCTGTAGAAGTGCTTGAAATTGAGCAGCATCCATGTTTATTTTCTGAAATTTTACCTCGTCGCCAATTCTGTAGTGTATTAAAACAGAGGCTGTGTAAAAGGCTATACGCGTTTATTTACATACTGCAAAAACTATGTACACTGAAACAATAGAACAGAAACTACACACAAGCCGGAATGCTCTGATAGCACCATCTAGTGTATACATTACACTTTTTTATAAAAGAAAACACAAAAAAAAACCCTCAGATTCGGAATACTGTCATTCCCACACATTTGGCGTTTAGAATGAAATGCAGAACCTACCTCAGACCTAAGAATATCCTGTTCAAAAATAATAAGAACCAAAATAACCTGCCATTTCATAATCAGTAGATCCAGGTTTTTCAATCCATGTATTGGAAAGAAATTAACTGTTGTGTTCATAACCAAGCCATCTTGTTTGATTTAAAATATCTCGATACTTTTTAACAATTCCAAAAATAGTAATAACCGAAATAACTACACCTGCCATAAAGAAATTACTATATCCCAGAAAATAACAAAAAAAAATGTTGCAATGCAAAGCATCTTGTTTGATTTAGAATATCCTGATACTTTTTATCAATTTCAAAAATAGTAAGAACCAAAATAACTACACCCACCATAACTAAATTACTAAATCCCAGAAAATGATAAGAACAAAATAAATACAACTTGACCTAGATGACTGGAAACCAAAAGAACAAGTAAGCTATAAATTTCTCTAATAGTGCCGGGTACTGATGTCAGAAATCACGTGCACCAATGGGGTGCAAGAACACATTGGAGCTGTCATACCCCCACCAACAAAGTCAGGACAAACACACCAACCCACTCATTGCCCCATAAAACTGCCAAAAAATTGCCAAATTTGGCAGAAAAAAAACATGGTGTCTATAATGCATCTGTACCCATTTATTGTGTGAAAATTATAATAAAAATGTTACAAATAGTACTCAATGTAAGCAGACACTAAAATTTTAAGGAAAATAGCGCAAGAATATTAGTGGCCATGTAAAAGTGTATTCAATGCTGACTTATAATGAAAGTGGATATTTGACTGTAACTGATGAGTCTTGTGGCGCTGTCACCTACAGTGCAGCTTAGAATCCCAGTTTCTGCACCAAATTCAAATACAATATATGGAGCACCAAGTTTAGTTTATTTAGATTAACTTAACTACAATATACTGATATAGACAGAAAAAAAATAGCCTCAAATTAAAATGAATGCCTTAAATGTGTTAAATGCATAATTGCTAATGGAATCTTGTATAATATATTTCTCAGTGTCACCCCATTTTTTTATAAGTGCATTTGAATGTAAAGCAGTGGCACAGTTTAAAATTAAAATAATATGAACTGATACCATGGAAAATTTAAATTAAAGAATTATAAAATCACTGACCATAAATATTGTGCAATTAATCTTGAAACATGATTGAACATATTAACTATCATCACATTCAGCTCATTGATGAGATTCATGACTGATTTAAACACATTTAAATTGACAATCATAGAATAGGATTTTTACATTAACATTTCTTGTCCATGTTTTAAGAAATCAGCATGTCAACATTGGATATTTTATAAAGATATATATATGCCTTGAGCAGTTAACACATTGACTCCAAAAAGCATATATAAATACATCCAGAACAGTTAATGGGTTGAAAGTTTGTAAACATATCTAAGAAATGACGTATTTGTGCAAAATTTTCCAAAAGATGTCATCAATATTCAGATCTGATGACAATTATTGTAATAGTCATTTTGTGTCAGAAATAAAAGTTATGAATGTACTAAAATATATTGTGGAAAAAAAACAACCACTTTAAGAAAGTTTTTTTTTTTTTTTTTTCAAGTTAAACTGCTTGAAAAAAAAAAATCTCATGCAGGCAATTTCAGGTTAGGCCCACTTTCACAAACCCTGACTTGTAGAAAAAAATTGTAATTCATGGTTATGTTTTAGTAAAATTATTAGTAAAGTTATATTTTATTATATATAAGGAATCTTGTTGATGATACTCAACAAATAATTAAGGATTCCAAAGTTAGCTGGAAAAATAGTATCACTGACGAAATATATCGGCAACATAGAATTATAAATATTATCATTATAATACCTAAAGAATATTAATATTTGACAATATAATGATAATAGTTATGGCAATTATACTAGGTGTAGGCCAAATAAGTCAATGAGAGCCATATTCTAGTTTTTCATATATGAGCCACACTAGAGTTTCTTAGTGTTAAAAACACTAGTTCTACATTATCATGATTGCATTCTTCATATTTGGTATGTAAAGTATGTGTGTGTGTGTGTGTATATATATATATATATATATATATATATATAGATTCAGATATATTAATAAAAATAAGCATTTGGTCAGATCTGCAAAATTTGGTGTAAAAGTTTTTAATGCAATTTATAGGAATTATGCATAATTGGGTCAACTGTGAATGATATTTTTAAAATTTCACAAGTTTTATTATGGAGCATTAAAATTCACTGCAATCTCTTATACCAAATCTGAAATTAGACAGCATGCAATTTTTTTAAAATATGAATATTTTGATTCTGAGTCTCAAAATTTAGATTGTAGACATAGAATTATAAGGCATTGGTGATGCCTATTTTTCTTTCAGTTCCAACAATTACAACTGACCAGATTTTTCTAAAATATTATTTCAGAAATTTTCAATGAAAACTATACTTAACTGAATAAAAAAGCTGTATTTGGCTGGGAGAGATGTGTATGCCCACTGTTGAATTGTACTGTTCAGTTATATATTTTTAATTATTGTCTTCTTTTAATGAATAAATGAAATTTTACGAGTAAACTATTTTATACTACTGTCAAAAAAATTTTTTTTTTTTAATATTTGCACATGATTGTAATTTTTAAAATTATGAACAAGGAATATGACTAATTTTGGTTTTTTATTCAAACTTCCTTTTTACACATATCAAGATGATTTTCTTTAATTAGTTTTTCCCATTTAAATATATTTAGTATATATTATATATTTTAATATGCTTATATTTTTTCACCATTGATCAAAAAATCAAGTTTATCCTATTGTATCTAATAACTATGTAAGTTTTCTCTTTTATGAACTCTTCATTTTTAATGCTTTAAACTTTGCCTAAATTTATATTTTTGAAAAATTTTTTTGTTTGAATAATTTAAGTAATTATTTTTTAAATCTTATTTAGATTATCCACTTTATACCTAGTCTTTGGTCTGAGTATACATAATTACTGATGTGACATGTTCTTTTGAAAACTCTTGCACACTATTAAAATTTCAAAGAACCTATGTTGTATAATACTGCTGTATTAAACGATTTATGTTTATATTCTTCTAATGGAAAATATGAGTTTTTTTTGTTTATTATAATCCCATTCAATACCTGTGAGTCTCTTCATTGACCAAAAAGAAAAAAAAAAGTCCAACATCAACCAGTGTTAAACTGCTAGAAGATGTGAAAGAGCAGAATAAGAGTACTAAAATTTGATGATAATTGCAAACAACTTAACATGCCCAGTAAATTTCTATTAAAGCAGTTGCTTTGGCATAATTTTCATTTATATTATGCTTTTAAATAGTATTGTTTTCTTTAATATATTTATATCTTAATGCAGAAACATTTCATAATGGATTGTAAATAATTTTATCTTTATACTACACTAGTTATTAAGTTATTATTCAGGCTAACTTCTTACTTCGAATGTCTGCCCCAAATTTGGTGATTATATAATAAATGGAGCAGATTTGTATAAAAATCATACAGATAAACACTGTTATATATGTAGATGAGTGATTTCTGCCTTAATTATTGTTAATGAAAATGGAAGCAAATTTGAAGAAAAAGGAAACTTTCCCTTAATGGGAAAGTCATTGGATTATGAACATGTCATTTGAATTAAAAAAAATTTAGATGGATACATATATATTTGCTTAAAAGGTGCCACATTTTCTTGCTGTTTTTCTGCCCACTTACAAGTTCAATCATTGATATCTCAAAAATATTGTAGTTTAGGCATTTAATTTTTTTTAACCATAAGGGTTCTCAACTGAGGTGTTCTGTCAGTCAAATTCTTCCTTTCCTTTTCAAAATGAAACCTTCCCTTGTCTTCTACTAATTGTTACTAAAAAGTGTTGTATAAATTTCAGATAGATTTCTAAAGTAAATGTTCATTAAAAAAAGAAAAATTGAATATAAAATTTACAAAAAAAAAAAAATTACCAAAGGATAGGCATAGTTTTCTGAATATTAGACACAAGTTTGTGTATTTGACACAAATTATTTTGTAACATAGGAGTAATATAGTTTTTTAAATTTTAGATGCAACTTGAAGTTGAAAGGCTGACAAAGGTAAATAAGGAACTTTCCCATCGAAATAGGCATTTACAAAAGCAAATGTATTCTTTAGTAGAAGAGAAGTCAGATTTACAAGCAAATATTCAAAACCAGCAGAAAGAATGCCAAGATTTACAGTCAAAACTTAATGCTGCAGTTAAAGAAAACTTGGATTTGGCTAGTCTTGAGGTACACTTAATTTTTATTACAACAGAGTTTATGAAATTATTGTGAAAAATTCATTGCTTATGTACAAGTTGAATTTTTCGTAGTTATATGTGTAATACCAATAGGTAGGCTATACTTGGTTTTTGTGTTGAAGTTAAATTTTTCGCATGTTGTATAATTTTTTTAGTACTTTGTTATAATTTAATGTACTATGTAGTTGACATTTGTATCATTAATTTCACAGTATTAATTGTTATTATTTTAAACATCATTAATTTCACACTATAACAAAACTTACTAAATAAGTTTTGTTAAATTTTAATGGTTTTCTATTCTGCAAGGAAAAGCTCTTTAAAGACTTTCATTATTTTTTTTCTTGAATTGTTATAGTCATTTAAAGCTTTTTGATTCATTTAGATAAATAATTAAAGCAGAAAGTGTTTTTAAAAATTATTCCTTCTGAGGCTTGTCTTGAGCATGTGATGTTTGACAGTCCAATAAATAAAAGAAATTTCCCCAGAAGGTGGGGGGTGGTCTCAGAAAATTATAAAGCAAAATCCTCACAGCCGGACAAGTCAAAATATGCTCTCATGGGAGCAGAGGTGCAAAAGATACAATGAGGGCAATCCACTAAGTGAAGCTAAAAAACTATGATCCCTTAGAAAGTCATGGCCAGTCTTGATTCTAAAAAGAGGCACCCCATTAGCTCTGGAAAGAGAGGAGCATGCCCTCTTATGTAAGAGAGATGACCATCCCCTCCTAGAGGAAATGTCTCTGATAGGACAGATACTAGTTATTTTTATTATAGTCTCTGATGGTTTTCTTTTTATTCCTAAAAGGAGCACCAACAGTAGGTTGAACCAAATCATTACCCTCCTTGGCAAGTGTGTTAGCACGTTCATTGCCATAGACATTGTAGTAAAAGCATTATAAACATCATTGTCTATGTATATTATATGCAGCAATGTATACATTTGTATAGGATTCATTTTTGTAATATTTATGGTTTTATGAGATCAACATTTTTTTTAAAAGAAACTAAATTATTTAAAAAGTTTTCTTTTTCTTTTTTGTAATATATAATTTGCTAATAATTAGAAAGCATTTAAAATTCTTTGAAGGTCTTTGTAACACCATTATTTGACAAGTATATGCTAAATCATTTACAAATAATTGCTAATGTATGTGAACTTCTTTAAATTATTAAATTCATTTATTTATTTAAGTATTGTCTTAAATCACCACAAACTATTTTAATATATGCTTTATGTACTAAATTAGTTTAAAAATAATATGAAAATATCTTTAGCACAATATAAATCCATTAAACATTTTTGTAAATAAAAAATTGTGTATATGTTTCTCTAATAAATAATGACTAGTTCAATTGAAAACAGTTAAATTATTTTAATTGCTTAAGATACTACTTTTTAATTACATAAATGAATAAAAGTAAAAATAAACAAAAGCAGTTATATCAGAAAAATTTTAATTTTAACAAAGACAACTCATCCATGTCATTTTATAGGAATTAAAATTTGACAAGAGCTAAAAGATTTTTTGAGTGGAATATGAAATATTTTTTCTTGAAATTAAAAAATATTATATATCTCAATATATTTTTGAGGTTATTTAGAACCTTTCCTTAACCTGAAGTGAGGGGTTGGATCAGTATATACATAGATTTACAGAACAGATGCTGTATAGGCCTTTGTGACCAAAAAGTTGTCAAATCAGCAAAAATAAATGAGATGTAAAAAACAAACTGGAAAATAACAAGAAAATATGGCTTGTAAAAGCAGTCTGTTTTTACAAGCTACTGAGTACTCATGTATTGGGAATATTGCTTGCATGAAGCAACAAAATAGCTGTGTACCTTCTCTATTTGCACCTTACTTACATTGACTTTGCATTTTATTTATATCTTAACTTTATTGTTATTTGCATTCTACTGTTTTCCATAGATATTTACTATATCATTTAGATTCTGTTTTTACAATTTTGATATTAATTCTAACTTTAGTTTTCTTTTTGCCTGTGGTTAATAGACTCACATTTGTTATTATTTCATTCATGTTTTTACTGATTTTATTTTTTTATTGTTTAGTTTATTTTCATCTATTTACATTTTGTATATATTCATTTTTTATTGTGGTCACATTGCTACAGTTTTAGCATTGTATATGATTTATTTATTTTTTATTTCTCCTCTCTTGTGATTGTGCTGTTATCATTTGTTATTCTCCACCTGTTTTCACTGATTAGACAATTTGACATTGCTTAGTTCATTTTACTACATATAGTTTTGTTTAGAACCCGTGTGGTGACTGGGTTATGAAAGAATAGTCCTAACATATCATAGTGCATGTTGTAAGAGGCAACTAAACTGGGGTCTGAAAATATGTCTGATATGGCATCATTCTAAAACTTTTTCTTCTACTGTTTCCATGGACAAAACATTAATTTTAAGTGTTTTGATATAAAATTAGAGATGAGATACTATTTTCATAACTAAAGAAATGTTTCATACACAAAATATTGAAAAATAGACTACTGAAAAAAAATCCATTAAATCCAATTTTGGTGATTTCAGAGGTTTACTAAAAAAGAATGAAATAGCATGAAAAACCATAGGAAAACAGCAGGACCAAAATTTTTATTTTTTATATGATAGGTTTGCTATAACGAAGCTATGAGTTAAGATACAGAGTGATTTATCGAAACCTATCTTCTTTTCAAATGGTCTTAGACAAGAAGATGCACTGGCATGCTTACTTTTCAATCTTGCTCTCCAAGAGATTGTTAAAAACTCTACATTTAATATCAGAGGAACAATTTTCCACAAATTGGTACAAATTTTTGCATTTGCAGATGACATTGTCATAGTCGTACAGATGCCAGGGGCTCTCAAACAAACCTTCCTTTCCGTGGAAAATGAGGCTATGAAAATGCATGTTTCAGTTAATCAAACTAAGGCTAAGTACATGATGGCTACCAATTTTAATGACATTTATCTTGATATAAAAGACTAGGTTTGAAGCAGTTAGCAGCTTCACCTATTTGGACTCTGAACTGAATGTTACTGATGTAATGTCAGAAATATGTAACAGAGTTATTGCTGGCAATAAATGCTTCTATGGAATATATAAGTATTTAAAATTTAGTCTGATTAGCAAGAAAACTAAACTACTACTGTATAAAACTTTGATTAGGCCCATAGTCACTTATATGGCTGAAAAGCGGGTGATGACCGAAACTGATAGAGAAATATTAGCACTCTTTGAAAGAAAGACTCTGAAGTATTTTGGGAGGCACATAAAGTAACGATACTTGGAAAAGAAGAACAAACTTGGAAATTTATAAATTATACAAAGAACTAGACATAATAAAATTTATATCAATTCTAAGACTGAAATGGACAGGATGTTTGACCAGAATGGAAGATGACCAAGCCACCAAAAATATCTTTAAGGCTAAACCAACTAAAGCCTGAAAAAAGGGAAGACCAAAGTTCCAGTGGATCAAAGGATTCAAATCAGATCTGAAGATCCCCAGAGTCAAAAGCATTTTAAGTCTGTTCAAGAAGAGGGCTGATTGAAATTCAATTTTAAGGAAGGCCATGGCCCACCCTGGGCTAATGCACAACTGAAAAAGTTTTGTTTACAATTTTATTATTTAATTTTTTATTATTTCTCCCAAATTAGTCTGTGTATATTTGTTATTATCTCATTTGTACTTTTACTGCACAGCTGCCAACTCTTTGAGTTTAACCCAGGAATGCCAGATATTTTAAAATCATTTTCTGGGTTACCGGAACAAATGTACTAATTGTTGATTTTCAAGGAGGAAACATTAAACTTTCTGTTTGTACAACAACAAAACAGTTTTTAGTTTGGCTGTAAACAGTGGTTTATATTTTAAATAAAAAAACTCGGATTTCATATCCTTAATTTTAACAATTCCACATAGTAATGGTGAGTGTGAAGAAAGTTTTAGCTATGTCACAGAAATAGTCATACTTTTTCATTCATCAGTAACTAAGGAATGATTAAAAACTTTGATTTGCAAACCAAGTCAACAAGGACCATGGTTTAAATAAGCATTTGGTCCTGATTTTTTAAGGAAGCAAAATTTACAACAGTAAATGTAGTATGAAAGAAATAATTTTAAATATTTTAAATGATTAATAGTGTTATTATAACTTCTGTGTTTAATGTTATTTTTACCGTTTAATAAGTTTATTAATTTTTTTCATTGTTTTAGTGGTTTCTCAGATATAGTACAAAACTAACCATATATAGAAATTGAATAGCATATAATTTGGCTTTTATGCAATAATTTTTTTATTATTATAGTATAAGGTCATTACATTGACCAATAAGCATGATTAGCATTGGAGGTTAGCAGGTCTGTTATTATATTTTCAGTTTTCTTAGTTTCTTTTAGCCTGTGGTCAAACTGTTTATTAGTATCACATTTCTACTGTAATTGTTTTGGCATTGTTTCTTTTAACTTTGTATAGATTTAATTTTTATAATCATTATCTGCTTACATCTGTTATTTCAATATCATTTTTTAGTTTGTCATATTCTAATACATTAAAATTTAATTACAGTCTAAATTTATCTATATTAACCTGGTAAAGTTAAGTTGCATTTAAAGTTCAAGTTATATTTTATAAAATGTTTAGTAACTACCCATAAGTTTGTAAATAATTTAATTATAGCAACACATTTTACCAAATTGTTGAATTTATTTCCTGCATTCATTGCTTTACATTTCCACTCCCTTTAAAAATGATGGATCAAGGTTCCACTGTGTTTATCAAAATTAATTATGCTGTAGCTGAGATAGTATTTATTTATATGACATAACTTTCTTTGAATCACAGCTGCATACTTTGTATGCCACACAATATTTTTTTAAAATTTCAATTACATTTTGTGTAATGTGAGGTGAAAAGTCCATTAGACTAAAGAAATTATAGAAATAGTAATTGCTCATTTCTCAGCTAGAATTATCTCCTTTGACAGATTCTAAAATAATCTATCTACTAGAGGATAAGTGTTAAATCAATAATTTTTTCTAGCTATTTTACTAATATAATTTTAATAGTAATTGCTTTGTATTTATAAATTAAATATTAGAATAAATTTGATTATCAAACTGTATGCTAATGTTCAATAAATATTGATCATTTACAAGAATTGAAATTTATCCTTCTTTTTTAAAGGTTGTTGTTACCATATCTTTAATATTTGTCAATATTTTACAGGATCAGCAACATTTGGATTTGCAAGGAAAACTCATCATCAGTTTAGATGATCCAAATCGACCTCGCTTTACTTTAGATGAATTAAGACATATTCTGTTTGAAAGGAATGATCTTAAAGCAAAGATAAGTGATTTAGAAGATGAATTGAGCTTACATCGGCCAAAAAATATTCCTAGGTATATTTTCATTTCTTTGTACATGACTTGAATGTTTTAGATACAGTTCCTAAATCTATATATAGCTTGTATTCTGGTAACAAATTCCTATTTTTCTGTTTCAAAAATCCCTCTGGAGACATTTTCTACTTTTGTGTAGCTTTAATTTTTTACTGTGGTAAAGTTTACTGAGTGCTTTATTGCTAATTTTATAACATTCGTATTATATACATATTTACTTGTTACTGTAATATTTATTGTTATATATGTTGCTTTTATCCGATTTATTTCAGTTTGATGATCTTGAAATTTTGGAAACTCAGTTTCTAAAAATTTAAATTTTATAGTTTGTTAGCTTTTTTATGAATTGATGCTAAGTTTTTATAGCTATCTTCATATTGAGATTCTTTTAGTTATCCTGGTTGTCTCAAAAAATAAATTAAAAATTTTGCTTGCTGTATTTTTCATTATATTGATTTAGCTATGTGGAATTAAGTTATTTCAGAATAATTGCTGGTTTTATAACATATATTATGTAAGAAACAGCATAAAAAGTTTATTGCATTTTTACTTTGCATGCTTATTTATAACTTGACATGCTTCTGGTACATATTCTTTCCTGTTAATTTTGTTTTATATATCTTTTCATTTATAAAAAAAAAAAAAATAAAACTTATAATTTGTCTGTGTCATAAATATTAAGGATGAAAGGGATATCTAGTAGCTAGTCAGTATGCAGTCTATCTTGTTGAATTTTAGCTACCTGGTACTGTGCCAGATATCTGAGCTAATGATCTAGATATCCAGATGTGAAAATTTTTGCTCTCAGTCAAAATCTAAAAACATTAAAAATTTATGAACTATCAATTTTTGAAAATTTGAAATTTAAAATAAAATTTAATTAAAGAGAATATTTGAAAAAATTTACAGGGTAGCATAATGATTAATAATGAAAATTCCACCAGCAATGCACATGTAGACCTTTCCACCTTAAAGAGGTTAGATTCATAAGGTCAGACAGGCTGTATCCCTTTATTGAGGCTTTATGGTTTTGGAATCTTGAAACTGAATCACACTGAAAGAGAAAAGTGGACTTTTATAATGACTGCTGCTGCAATAACAGGCTTCTCTCTGATGAGTTCTATCCTTCAATTTCACTTACCATATATTTCCAAATATAATTCTATCCATGTATAAGCCAAAAGTATGTTTTTTTGTTTAAATATTCACCCAAAATTCAAAACTCATATGTAAGCCAAAAATGAAAAAAAATTCCTGTAACCTTTTACATATGTTACCAATTAGATCAAATGTAAAATAATTTTCCTATCAAATTCCCGTAAAGCAAAGGGGTAGACCAACAGTTTTTACATTTTTATTGCTGCAGAATCCATTTTGAGAACATCAGAAGTAAAACAGATCGCATATCAAGATAAATTCAAAGATAATTCTTAGCACATTTTGTCAGTAAACAGTTAAAGCAACTTAAATTTTAACTTTTAAATATTTTCATGATTTTTTTATTAATTTCAAAGTGTTAAGCCAACTTTTCTTGATAACTGTTGCTTTTCAGAATCACAATGCTACATCATATTGCTAATATTTTTACTTATTAGACAACAACAATATTTTCAACCCTGGTAACCTTATCTGAAGCTAACATCCTTACATAAATTTAAGCTATATAAACTTGAAATAATTGAAAATTTATTTTTATCATGATTTAATGCTCACTCTGGCTTTTAGAGACATGTGTTTTTATGAGATTCGTTATATTTTGCTTATATTTTAGACATCTTGTTTGTTTTTGCCAATTTTGGCAACTGGTCAAATATTGCAACAAAAGAATAACATTAGTTCCATTGATCCGTATAGAGGCCCATCCTCCCACTTTAGCTCTATATAAAGCACTAGAAATTCTCTGTATATATATGGAAATATACAGTATTTACAAATCTCTGAAAGTTATTTAACTCATGATAGAACTAGAAGTAATTTAATATAAATACAGTTTTTTAAATATATGAGGTAAACAAATCACTTAAAAAAAGTCAACAAGGATATATTAATTAACTTTATTAAATGTATACTTCCTTTATAAGCGTATATACTAATGCAAAAAAAAAATGAAGTATATTGATTTTTAATTATTTTCCATATAGTATTACTAAACAGGGTATATATAATCAGTGTCTTTAAAAATTACATTTTGATATATTTTAAAGATTTTTTAAAAAATATTTTGTAATTAATTATTATGGAATAATATATTAATAAAGCATAAAATATGACTAAATTTTAGCCATATATATGTATCCATATATTTTAGTACTAGATATTTATCTGATATCTGGTACTAAAATATATGGATATGTGTATCTGGCAGACAAGGAAGATCTAGATATCTGATATCTGGCACAGTCACTATCTTTTTAATGTCAGTAAATATTTAATAAAAGTATGTTTTCAGTTTCAAGTTATTGTGTTTAATGGTGTAAATAGAATTAAAATTTCTTGTTGATAGTTTTTTTTAAATATTATTAAAATTTTTAAAATATCACCTTCATAATACTTTAATCATTTGAAAGGAATGATTAATATTAAGATCCAGATATTGCAACTACAGTGATTGCCATTTACATTTTTTAAATATGAAAATATATGGTAGATCCTAAAGCAAGGAATAATTTAAATCTAATGCTACTGTACTTGCTATACTTTCAAGATCCTTTCCCCTCCTTTAGTGTATAATTGATTTTAGAATATGTGGTACATTAAATAAGGTACATTGTTATAAAAATGTATTGTATATACTTTCAACTCAGCTTATATAATGTATATACATATGCATGCACACAAAATTTATTTGTAAATGTGAACATAATATATTCAATAAGTACTAAGACTTGTCAAGAAGCTATTGATCAAAATAATATCTGTGGAATAAAAGAAATGTTGGTGTCTGCATTAACAATAGTGGATAGATGGTACATATAGGCTAACATGTCAGATTGTTATATGACTAAATACAAACTTGTTTTGCATCACCTGCAACCCTTGGCAAGTTGCCTACAACCTGCAGCAAGTCACCATAATAATGCAGTGGCACATATTACTGCTAATGTGTTGTACCATTTCAGTGAAGAATAATGTAGATATACCTCACATTCCATTTAATCCTAATCCTGTACCATATGATTTTCGGCTTTTTCCTGAGCTCAAATAACCACTAAAAGGCAGCCATTTTGAAATAATAAAGTATGTATAAAAGCTGTAAAGGTGGTTTTGAAATCTCTGAAAAAACACACATTCATGTGTGCTTAAGAAGTTACAGGAATTTGGTACAAATGGTTTGTATCTCACGGTTGTTTCTTTGAAAAATACTGTGGAATAAGTAACAGTTAATGTTAATTTATTTTCTGCATAAATTATCACATTGCTTATTGAACAGCCCTTACACATAATGTTACAGAAATATAATTATAATATTTGTGCATGAATGTAGTAAGATTTATGCACAAATTACAATATATAATTTTTGGCTAAATATTATCACAAAGCTCAAAGTACAGCAATATTCAGAATTCACATATTAAAATGAATAGAAACTTGCAATGTTAGATATAAGTAAGTAGACAAATAAGTTGAATTCATAAGTTCATGCTACAAATAAATAAAACAGACCATTTGGTAACAGTTATAACATAAAGTTTAAAATGTTTCTTCCTATATTTTCTTTATTTTTAAATTTTGAGACAATGTAATACAAATAAATGTTTGTTAAGGATCTAGAGTAATGCTAATTTATAAGCATTAGTAAGTATTTTCATACTTTTAATAATTAAAACCCTCATTAAAAAGTTATTCAAATAATTTCAGTTTATAACTCCTTTTTTTTTTAAAGCTGTGTATAATTATACATATGAATAAAGTAAATTAAAGTGTTGAATTAATTTCAGTTTCTATGTACAAGAAGGAGTGCTTCTTGCATTTCTTTAATGTGGCTTTTTTAAGTGCATGCCTCAAAATACAAATTCTCAACACTGAATTAAAAGTTGCAGAATACTCATTTGTTTCATATTTTGAGGTGAAAAAGTGTTATTTTTTTAATTATATACCTAACAATTATACATCTTTATGCATTATTTTAATTAATTTGTGGTATATTTGTTTGGGAAACACAACAGAAAAGTCAAAAATATTAGATTTTCTATGGTTCTAGCCCATATTTAATAACTACATATATAACAACATATAATACTTATTTATTAAAAAAAAACAATAATAGGAGTAAAGTTATTTTAATTTAAAAGAAAAAAATTTATGTAGAGGCATAATTTATTCTATAATTTCATTGAAGCATAATGGCTATTAGAAAATTTATTTGTAATCTATAGTAATCATAAGTTTATAATTTAGGCAGATGTGAGTTTTATTTATTATGTGTTTCATGGAATGTCTGGTTTCCTTTTCTTTCCTTAAAAAGATCACTGTCACAAGCCTTAGAAAGTGTATTGTTTACAAATTATGTAGTAGTTATATTTACCATACAATTTTTCATGTCCATCCTTAACCCCTTGAGGATAAGCACGTAAATGCTATACGAGTTGACTGTTGTGAAAACCGCTGCTGTCAAATGCCATCTAGTAATTAAATCTAGCATTTAAAAATTGAAATAAAATGTTCCGTTCTCTAATTATGCATATGCAGAGCTGGTATCTCAATATCAACTGGAGCTCTTCACGTGGTGGCAGCTCTGGACTGATGAGAATGGAATCTGTGCATCACGACCAACATCTCGTGGATGTGAACTGGTTAAAAGGCTAACAATCATCATGTATGCTAAAGCTTTACAAGGTGTTTTTATATAACCCTTTGACTACCAATTCAAAGAATTTCGGGCTCTTCTTAGGTCTTTAATGGAATAAGTAGATTCCAGGGTACATTTTTTATATGGAATTTTTTTTGTAAAATGGTTTTTAAATCAGGACCTTGAATATGAAGACAATGAAAAATATTAGTGAGAGATATTTGTCTTAGGCATTAAAAGTTATTTTTTATACATGTTAAGAGGTTGCAGTTCTCAGTAAACAGTTAAAATTGTTGAAAACTTATGCCCATAATGAGAGACTAATAATCAATAAGTTTTGGTAAGATGACAGAGGTTACAATTTAAGTGACCGCAGATTAAATATACACAAATGTTCTTGTATATGCTGAACATTTTACATTAAATTTCATTGTATTATTTACACAACTACTAATTTTTGAAATCTCAGTGAAACATATCTTATTGGTAGTCAAAGGGTCAAAGAAAGGCTTTGTCAGAGAAGGAACACTATTTCAAAATTAATTGATCAACTATGTATGATCAGCTTTTATCATATCAATGAGGAAATTGTAGCTATAAAAAATTACAATTTAGGATTTGGGTTATATGTTACTTAATAAACCTTTAATTTATGATTAAAAACTGTATATGTGAATGATGGCTGTTGTTTAGTTTTAATATTATATAGAAACTATGACAGATGTAAGCATTTACATCTGTATTCTATTTACTTTTTTTTGCTATTTAAGTGAGACCTTATAAGCTAACAATGTATATTACATGCACAAACTCATACAGATTTATTATTTATGCTTCATAATGACTGCAAATATTTTTCATCATATATATTCTGCTGATATATTAAACTTAGGTACAAGCAATTTAATCTTACTTTATCAGTTTGTGTCATTACAGTAGCAGGTAATCATTCATATTGGAAAACATATTGCATAGGTATGAGAGGGGTTTTTAATTGAAATTGTATTATTATTAATTATTAAAACCTATTTGCATGCTTAGAATTAAATTTGGTATTTTTCTGAGAAATATTAAAAAAAATATTACTTTTTTTTTTTAGTAACTGGCACAATATCTGATATAATTACTGTGTTAGTAAGTGTATTAATCCATTTATTACTCTCTAAATAATTTTTCTGATACTTGTGATAATGATATTCAACAGTTTTCAATTTTAATATATTATCTTAGTATATGAGGCAAAAATTGCACAGTTTCTTTTAATATCTGTTCACTGTGAATTAATTTTTTCTTCAGAAGGGAAATATTGTAATTGCTTTTATATAATATAAAGTGAATTCTTTCTTTTTTCCAGTTCACCTAGTTTATCTACAATATCAGCTGGAAATGAAGAGGAAGATCTTCCTGTGCAAGGTCCAATTAATAAGGAACCTGAAGATAAACTCTATCCTGAAAGAAAAAGATTAGGAATTAGGCGATTGTAAGTATAAATGTTTCTTATGTGTGAATGCTGCTTTTAAATGCTTACTTGTATTCTTTTATATTTTTTCATGCTGTTGGGCTGGTTTCTTTTAATTTCCAAATTTTATTTAAATTTCTATAATTTTGCTTCTCTTTCTTTGCTTTATTTTAAATTAAAAAAAATTATCTAATTCCTTAAGCTTCTGCATGGTATAGTCCTAACTTTTTTGTTTGCATTTTTTTTTATTTTGTGCTATTCAGTTTTCATTTTCTTCGACGAATCTCTGTGGATAGTCCTGTACCACTCGTGCCATTTTCAGCTTCCCATCTGTCACCTGGCCAAAGCTCATGTAGATGAAGATCTACCAGTCCTATAAATTGCCATTAGTGTGCTGAGGGAAAGCAACCTGAGCCTATCTTCTGTGCTAAAACATATGGACAATATTTGGAAAGAAGATGCCATCTGTGATTTCTTTTGTAAAAGTTTAGTAAGTCAATCTCAGAATGGGAAGCTATCAATTTATTAGTCAAAACTTTTAAGTTTTGATGCAGCTTTGTACCATGTGACATAATGTAAGCAATCTCCTGAAAAGGGAGATACATTTTTATTACTTTTTTCTTTGTTAAAACTTAATGTCTTTTTATTTAAGTTCTAATTTCTGTTGTTTCTCTCTTATTCAAGAAATTTGTAAAGTAAATTATTTTGTTTGATGCTAGGCCATTGTAAGGAGAAAATGTATGCATTTGTATGTGTAAACCAGTCAAATGATTAGAATAATTTTTCATTATATATTATGAGTTTACTGAAATTGTTAAACAAAATTGCATGTAAATTGTAGAAGAATGAGAATTAAAAATTTTATTTATGATACAAACCATGCATGGGTAATGCTAGTGTCTTTTCAATTACTTGTGACAAATGGCTACATCATGCATTTTAAGCTTATGCAAATTCCTTAATTGTTTTAAGTATAATAAAAGTAAAGAGTTAATATATACCATATTTCCTCACCATATTTATCAATGATCTCCTATTTTTTTTTTTTTTTTTTTTTTTTTTTTTTTCACAGCTGCACTTAATAGTTAAATTCAAAATAGTTCTATATATTTTAAATAGAAAAGTACTTTCATTTATTTTTATTATAATGGTCATATTTTAATACTTTGTTTATAGTAGTTATATTTGGAATTTCCCCCCTGCATGTAAGCAGCATAGTAATTTAATGTTTTCTTGTTTACTGTTTACTTGTTTCTATTTTTTATGTAAATGTTTTATCCAACTGTACATACAGTTATTTGTGTTAGTTTAATCTGACATGTGCCATTTTTTTAAATTTTTAGTTTGCTTATTTTTTGTGAATATAAAAAAAGGAAATAATGTTGAGTTATTAATTAAAAAGATATGAAATGCTTTTTACAAGGATCTGTTGCAAACATAACTTTGTCATTATCATTATCTTTAATTAGGTAATAATGTGTCAGATTAAATGTTAAGTTTTCAATATTTTTGTATTTTAAAATAATACTTAATTAAGATATACTATAATAATTCTTGATTAAGTAAAGACTAAAATAAGTATCATTTAGTGTTTACTTAATCTTAGTATAATTATGCAGCTCCATCTGTTTATGATCTAATTGTTGTGTATTTTAATTCCTGTGTCTGTACAAATTACTCAATTTGCCTTCTTTTTTTAATTTACTAATTTTATTTTTAATATAAGTTGTACGTTTTTCTTTTAAAACATCAAAGTTTCAAAAACGATTATATGTCACATAGAAGTTAAAATCATGGCATTAAAAAGGCTAAGAATGAAGTTTCAGCATTATCATTTCAGTATGTATAATGTAATTTGAGAAGTAACTTCAAAAGGACACGCGAGGATCTTTTATAGGAGGGTTAAATATCAGATTTCAAGTTTAAAAGTAATAACAATGTAGTGTAGTAATCTTAATAATTTTGTTATTTTCAAGCATAAGAAAAAGGAGTAACTCCTATAGTTCAAAATTAGCATGTTTTTAGTTATAACAGGGCAAATGGTGTATTTTAGTTTAAGTCTTTCATCCATTCAGTAGATAGACAAACTGAGGATCGGGCATGCTGTGTAACTAAACACTGGAGGTTCCACATAAGGTTGGCCACCTAACTGGGACTGTGTTTCACACCCCTGGGTCATTAGTTTCAAAAACAGAGATTGGAATCATAGGTCTCCAAGGAGGGTTGTTGCTTCAAGGTATTTAGTTTTGAAATTAAGGTTTCTAAACTAAAATCCTCGACATTACAGCTCTTATTAGGGTCATATCTGTTTATTAGTTTAATGATGTCATTTAATTTTTTCTACACAAAATCAGGCCAGATAGTGGTTGATTTAAGAAGCTGCATTGTAGTTTTAGGGCCTGTAAGTTTTAATCTTATAATTAATATAGATTTGCACAGCCATCCAGAATTGGTTTTTAACAGTAAGTTCTAGTCTAATTAGACCTTATGTTATGATTGAATGTTAACCCTAATTTTAATTTTAAATAGATGAAAACCTTTTTTTTTATACATTTGATACAGCATTTTGATATCAAATTTAAGTGACTGGCATTATTTACCATTTCTTTTGTAAAAGTGAAGCATTTATTATTGTTTCATTTAACAAACATGATCCCAAACTGGGACTAAACCCTGAAAACAATATAGTAGCTCGTGTTGCAAAAAAGTGGACCATAGCACTCCAAACCAAACCAATATAGTAGCATAAGGAAATTGCTTCATGCCAATGTACATATGAAGAGCTAATTACATTATTCATAAATATTAACTATTATAGTCAAACCCTGTTATAGCAAACCTATCATATAACAAATAAAAATTTTGTCCTCCCTTTTTCCTATGGTTTTTCATGCTATTTTATTCTTTTTTAGTAAACCTCTGAAATCTCCAAAATTGGATTTAATGGATTTTTTTTTCAGTAGTCTATTTTTCAATATTTTGTGTATGAAACTTTTCTTTAGTTATGAAAATAGTATCTCATCTCTAATTTTATAACAAAACACTTAAAATTAATGTTTTGTCCATGGAAACAGTAGAAGAAAAAGTTTTAGAATCATGCCATATCAGGCATATTTTCCTGCATCATAATTGCAATTATTTCTGTATCAAAACATTGGAAAACAATTATAGGTAAAATTACTTTTCCCTTTTCTTTAATTTTTAGACAATTGTGTAAATTTAATATTAAATTGACAACATTGCATACTTAAATTGATTAAAATTTAGTTGTATTCAAATTTAATTAATTTTATTCATTTTAATTCATTAAAGATCCTTTATAATTTTTCATCACTATTATATTCACTTAGAAATTCATTATATATTGTTTAATTTCACATTTTGCTTAGTAATTTGAATAGAGACAACAGATTCTTTAGTCATTTCAAGTTCATTGTAACAGGTTCAACTATATTTTAATAGTTAAAGCTATTATCCATAGAGGTAATATTCCTTAATTTAAATATCTTTAAAAAATTTCATGGTTTGGTGTTGGATTTTAATAGTCATGCATTTTTTGGCTTCATTTCGACAAACTTCCATCCCTTTATAAAATTGTTTAAATTTTTAACTAAGAACATTATATGAAACTTTACATCATGTCTTCTGTTAGGAATCTTTGGGGTATATCTTTTTCATTAGCTAAAATTAGTTGTTGTTTCTTAAAACTAAAAGATTAATTTGAAATTTAGTATGTTTTTAAAGTGAAGGTATAAAACAACTGTTATGTTTTATTAGTTCAATAAACACGTCTCCATTATACTAAGTCTAAGTAGTTCTGTCTACTCAAAGAAAACAAAATGTGTAATCTTCTAAAAATCTCATCATTGAATTTTTATTTCTATTAGATAAATACTTAAAACCTTTTTTTCCCACTTAACTGATAATAATGAGCAATATAGTATAGATAAATATTTTACACCATATGTGTGTATGATGTAGCTATTTGAAACTCTGTAGTAAAATTGGTTTGCTAAGATGTATAGGCTGTTAATAAGGTATCTTTTAAATGGACGAAAGTTCTTAATTATTATAAATATGTAAGTTTATTGCAAAAAATAGTTTGTTTTCGCACGGTAAATTTAGCTTCAGCAAATATATCAGCCCATCTCTGGTTTTAAAATAATTGTGAGAATCTTCTGAAAGACTTAGTAGTATTTGTCATCCATATTTTTAATTATGTTAAAATGATGTATATAATGTTTTTATATTTTTATAAATATTTTTGTGTAATAAATCAATGTTTTCATTTACATTTTGCATTCATATTGACTTTAGAATGCCCTTTTTTCAATTGTTGCTAATGTAATTAGATTTTTAAGTATTAAACATTATTTTTTGAAATCTTAATTTATTATGGTCAGAGCTTTATTTGTTTTTATTTAAAAACTATGTATTCTTAAATCTATTGAGGAATGCTTAAATTTTTTTTTGAACTGACATTGTGCCAATGACTGTAATCTTTTGTTAAATATTTAGGTATTTGTTTTTACTCTTTGAGATCTTTTCTGATTTAGGTTTTTTATTTTGTTTATTTTTATGTTTCTTTAAGAAAATTAAATCTTAAAATTTATTTTTTCATTGTTTTAAGGATATAAAATTAATGTTCAATATTATGATGCATTATACATATGAAATCAATTTATTTGAATTCTTATAAACTAACCAATCATCATCAACTGACTTTCAGTACTTATTTTTTCACCTAATTTACACCTAATAGTTACCTTATTTTCTCATTTAGTAATGTGTTGGCTTATACCTTTTTGTGTACATTTAATATGAAGGCCTTTCTTTGGAGAAACCGTTTAAAATTTTGTTCTGAGTAATAAGCCTATAGAGTATAATATTCATTAAAAAAAAATTTTTTTGTATGATAAAGAAATAGTTTTGAAATTAAATGCATATCAGTCACTGTAGGATGACTTCTATTATATTCATATCTTAATTAGCAGAGTTTTTAAGTTTTATAACTGTGAAATTTTTATTTCTTCATCAAACATAATAGTTCTTGGTAATTATCAAGCATTAACCTAGCAGTTTGATTAACTAATGAGCAGGGAACAAACTCATTCTTACTAGCAATTAATGTTTCAACTATAATGGTCTTCCTATCAATATCATGCATTTGTATCATTAGGGGTTTTTTATAATTCCTTTTTAGGTTTCTTTTGTAGTTTGGATCATAATTTGTACATGTCTTTCCAATGTTATATATGTATATATATTCAAATATATTTATAAATATGCACTTGTGTGCCATTCTTTATAGAATATTACCAAAACAGAGCACGCAAAAATATTTTTGAACTTGAAGTGCACTATTTTAATTTTGTCATTTATTGAGTATATTACTATGCTGTCATACATATATTTGCTCACATATTGATAATCTTAAATTTTGGTTTTGTAAGTTGCAGATAATTTTTTAATGCCGAAAAGTTAGTGCAATAGGCTTGAATGTATTTAGTTTGAATATTCAGTGTTGCATCTTAAAGTGAAATAAACCAAACTACTTTTGTGCTCGTATTCATTTTGTACTGTGGCTGAATTTCATAATTAAAAACATGTACTGGTAGTACATGTTAGCCTGTGTGAGTAGTATTATTTGGTACATTTTTTAGTTCCCTGCGTGTTTAGAAATTGAAATCATCTTCATCTGCCTAATATATATTACTGGGTTTTTCAGGTAATAAATTATTATAATAGTACAGGTGATAATACTGGTGATACTTTAAGTACTACATGTAACTTGTTTAAAACTTTTTTTAATTTAAAATTGAAAGTGTCTGTAACGTTAAAATTTGAACTGTGATATAAATTTTTATGCAAAATAAATCATGAAATATTGATATTGGTTATTGCCAGTTTTACTTAACTGTTTTTAATTATAATAAATTTTAAGTCATATTTTGATAAATTTTCAATTTTGATAATCCTAACTTAATTTTAAATTTTATTGAAAACCTGCATTATAAAAGTGTTTTAATTGAAGGTGTACATTTTGCCTTCTTCACTGTTTTAGAACTTATTGTGCCTAGGTAAGTTCTTATTTTAATAGAAAAGGAAATAATCTAACTTGTATCCCTCTTTCTTTGTATGAGTATCACATATCAAGAAACAAATTTAAACACAATTTTCCTATATAATTATTCCCTACATTTCATACAAATTAGTTAAAAGTATGAAAGCAGAATTTTCCTAACTCTTGCATGGAGTATTGTCTTACTATTTTACACATTTATATAACATTTATAAGAAATTTACATATATATATATTCTGATTTGAATTATTTATATTATTGTAGATATAAGGCAGGTTGGCATTTAAGTATTATTAATACTTTTATATTATACATATATAGTAACTGTTAGGAGAAGAAACATTTTATGCGCTAAGTAAATATAATTTTTGTTGATGAGCAAGCAAGCAATGCATTCAATCTCTATAAGGTATATTATATATATAGTTAAAAAATGTTACCATGAAGAGGAACAGTTAGAGCTAGACATTTATACATGGAATTTTGTAGTAGAGGTTGCTTGCATTGTCCTTATATTTGCTACTAAAAATTGGAACCTTCAGTTTTAATACCAGTGAGGTTTCACTGAACTATCCAAAATGCAGTAGTATTTGTGCATCTACAAATATCATTTTGATCTTATCCTTTTGTATTGCTTTCCTTAAATGTTAGGTTTCATTTATATTTTGTGTATTCAAACCAGGTTTGTTTAATATGAAATATTTTGATTCCTGTATATGTATTGTATATTGTAATTGTATGCTGGTTTACTTCATTTTTTGTCATTAAGTATTTTTAACTTATATTTCAAAAGCTTCCTATCCCATGAAAACTAAAATTTGAATGTAAAACAAAATAAAATAATAGAAAATACAAATACTTTTATTCCAGAATGTTTTTAACTTTTCTGTTTCTTACCAGATTTTCGATTGTAGAATGAATCAATTAGTATGAAATTATCAAATTGAATTTATGTAACATTTCATATTTTAGAATTTTGCTTTTTTGTTAAGCAATATGTGTGATTAGGAAATAGTAGTGTAGTAGATGTCACATGTTATGCATATTTTTTATATAAATGATTTCTAAATTAAACTATATAGAATAATGGTGTAAACACTTCAGTTGATGCTGTTTTAAACATTGTTAAAGCTATTAACCATGGTTTCTCTAGTAATAATTTCAAATTAATTCTTATATTATTTTATAATGTTTGGAGGTCTTGTTTTATTCTCACTGACAGGCCTTCTCTTTTACAATAAAACAATTTTGTGGTGCTGTATCTCATAACATGCTGTTTTGGTTATTATCTTGCTAATTTTGCTAATGCACATATGTTTGTGCAATAACATGTTTTAACTCGCTTTCTATCTGTTTTTTGATTAATAATTTTAATAAGGAAGAAGGAAATTCTCAAGCATTCATCAATATAGAATTAATAAACATTTTGGTATAATAAAGAATGGGTTTTATCCATAAGATATTTTAAGATATGCTTTTTACTGTATAAAGTATTTAAGGATATATCAGTTTCTGTTTCATGCAAAATAATTTGTTTTAAACAATCTTGTCAAATGTGTAAAATTTGTACTATATACCTTAGGGTTCATGCATTCCTTGAAAAATCCTTAAAAGTTCTGAAAAAATAAAACTCAATAAAATAACGGCAATTTTCAAGGTATTTAACTGTCCTCGAAAGTTGAAAATACTCCTTGAGAAGTTCTAAGTTTTCAGTAGTACAGAAATAGTCCATTTTGTCTGTTTCTTTTTTCCCTCTCAAACATTGGCTTTTAATATCGCTGAAGACTATGGGATAACATTACAACAGCAAGTTATTTTTTATGTTTTAATTGAAGAATGAATCATTGTCAGAAGGGGTGGGCTACAGGTACGTATCTAGTTTTTATTCACCAAATGTACACGAGTGTTTTGTTAAGATTTGTAGGTGCCTATCCTATGGTGAAACATGTTTTGAAGTCATTTTAAAGAAGGCATCCATGTTTAAATAGGGTGATAAAAAATCTTTAACTAAAACAAAAATGCCTGGTCATATTTTGGGGACAGTTGGCATGTAGACAGCCCAGCTACTTAATGATATGTTAAAACATTAAGCTAACAATTACTCTACCCTACTGTTAAAACTACATAATTTTTGTTATTAGTATGCTTTATAAAAGTTATCAGTCTGAATGAAAAAATGCTAGTGATATATGAAGATGTCAGCAATTCCAAGTACAAAATAAGTTACTTTGATTGGAAGACTTTCACTCAGCAATTTTCTAGGTTAGTTTACTTGTTCTTGCATTTTGTTTTAAATATTTTGTGTATTTTCTAAAGTGTTTGAAGTACTTCCTTAAAGATGTCAAGATTAAAATTTGTAATAATTA
Organism: Pardosa pseudoannulata; assembly: GCA_032207245.1. NCBI lineage: Eukaryota > Metazoa > Arthropoda > Arachnida > Araneae > Lycosidae > Pardosa > Pardosa pseudoannulata. Next base: position 15,991,674 of record CM063503.1, on the reverse strand, counting down.
CAGCATTTTTTATTTACTTTAATACTTGATATCTGTATCAGTACATTTTTGATAGCCTGTCAGGGTTAACTAACATATTTAAAAACTAACATAGCTAACACATTCAGGGCAACTAGTATATTTCAAAGTCCATTTCTTAAGGGATTTATGTCATTAAATGTGATTGAATTTTTAACAGAATGTGAGATTTATCTTTCACATAACTGTGCAAAGGGGGATTTGTTGTTGCAATTGTCATACTATATTACTGTGAAATAGAACATAATTGTGTGGTTGACTTGACTAATATTGTTCAATTTTGACTCTTTGAAAAATATGATTTTTCTTTAAGGACTGCAATTTTTTCTCTCCTGGTGTGTATAAACCCTGAGACCAGTGTAAAAGTATAAAATTTGTTGCACCAATACAAACTAGTATTTTGAACATTCAATATTGTCATTTTATTGCCTGTTTATTCCCTAATGTCCATTTAAGATTGTATTATAAATTGAGGTATTTATTCTAAAACATTCTTTTTAAGCACCAGGAAACATATTTGAACGTGTTATATTCTGCATACATCTGAAATAAATAGATTCAGTTAATAGAATGCTATTGAAAAGGATGAAGATTTTTTTTAACAATGCTCTCAAGAATCTAAAGGAAATCCAGAAAGTCTGTTCATCGGGGGTTGTATGCCATTTTCTAATTTAAAGATAAAATATTGATTATCAGCAACTTTTACAGACAATTATGAAAAGGGCTTGTTTGTAATATTGTGAAGAGTGAATATAAAATTATCTTTATAATCATGCAGAATTAAATGGGCAACCTTAATCATTTCTGAATTAACTAATTTTAATTTTGTTGTTTATTTATTTCTACTTAGGAAGTTTTTTTTTTCTCTGTGTGTCTTGTTATTTTTAGGTATTCATTAGTAATCCATTTGCTTATACAAAGTATTACTTATAAAATCAGCTGACAAACTATTTCTAGTGAAAACATACTTCAGTTGCTTCTTTATATTATAAGATCCAAAATTTTAAAATTCATACAGTGTAACGTCTTTCTGTGATTGTCAGAACTTTCATTGAATAAATCACTTAAAGTAAATCAGATTTTATTCATAGATTGGACATGAAAAACATCATAGCAGTTAAATATTTAGCACAATTCCTAGTTGATATCCACCATTTTTCTTTAACATTTATTATTTTACTTTTTATTATTTTATATACAAGGCTTGAATTTTTATTTGTTAGTTGTCGGTGGTCAATTTTGTACATCTACGATTGAATTGTACTTATTCTTTGCATATTAAATAACATTTAGTCAATTTTTTTCTCTTACTACATATGATTCTCTCTTTTTGGACATTGTAGCAGTTTTTGCTCATATGTACATGTAATCTGGTATGCAGATTTTTGTCTTATCCAGTTTATGATTAGTATATGAGTTAGCCTGTTACAAGTAACACAAAGGATGATATTTTGAATTTTGCCCTTTTTAAATCTCATTTCTAAGTCTACTTCCCACCGAAATGCACATTTTTTCAACTGTTATGTTAGTGAAAAACATATAGTTATTATTACTGAAAGAGATTGTATTATGAGGTTACAAGGATGGAAATTTTGTAATTTACAAAGAACATTTCATAAGTTTTGAATAAATTTCATTTTATTTGACACAAATTCAAATTTTAAGTAGAGCTTCAGAAGAGAAAAATGAAGGATTCATTAATAGTGAATTAAAAAAGAAAATGAATAAGTAATTAAAAATAAGAATGGTATCGTGAAGACAAAAAAGTTATTAATAAAAATTATTATAAATATAAATAAAGAAAAATATAATTCCCCCCCCCCTTAATGCTAAGTTTTCGCTTATAAATTGTTTCAGTTGAACTCTTTTGACATTTTTGGATACATACTTATACAACCTCCATTTCTCAACATAAAAATTACAGTGAGAATGACTAAAAGATAGCCTGTTTTTATTAAGAATAAAATGCCAAATTACTTATCTACACTGAAGTGCCACTGAATTAGAGATACCTATCTAGTAACGAGTTGGGCCTCCTGTGGCCTTGATAATGGCTGCCACACGACAAGGCATAGGTTCCACAAGTTTCTGGAAACGTTCCACGGAAATAGCTTGCCAAATATTGGCTAAAGCTGTCCATAATTCTGTAATGTTTGTTGGTGCTGTGTGATGGCCTTTCACGCCTTGTTCAATAGGATTTAAGTCTCGGCTTCTAGGTGGCCAATTTATGACAGAAAAGTCAGAGGAATGCTCATCCAACCAGCTAGTAGCCAACCGGAACTTGTGAGAAGTATAGCTGTGCTGGAAAACCCCATTACCGTGCGGATAGCAGAACAGCATAAACGGACTGAGGTGATCAACCAACAACTCTATGTACCGAATTACATTGAGGGAGGTTAGTACACGCACCAAAGATCCCAAATAGTCCCGCGATAAAACACTCCAGATTATGATTGAGCCACCATGCCTTTGTGCAGTTCCAACCTGGCATGCAGGATCCATGGCTTCATGAGCCTGACGTCATATTCTCAGTTTCCCGTCGGCTTTAAGTAGTTGCAATCGGGACTCATCACTTCATGCTACTAGTTTCCAGTCCTTTACACTCCAGTTTTTGTGCTCTCTTGCCCATTAAAGACGTGCAGCCCGATGATTTGTATAGAGCAATGGTACTCTCGTAGGTCGACGGTTCCCGAAACCCATACGGTGAAGCGAGGGTTGCACAGTCCGGTTACTGACTGTACGACAGGGACCGTCATTCAACTGGGTGGTAATTTGAGCTAATGTTTGGCATCGCTGGCTACGTACAATATGCCTGAGCCGTCTCTCACCATGCACTGTCACCATGCTAACTGTTCTTTTCAGTTTGCCCGATCGCTAGTTTTTTTTCCACCATCCATGTATTCTTGGTATACTCTTGACTCTGTTCATATTGAAAATCCTAGCTGTCGGACGATTTCGGAAGTTGAATGGCACATGTTCACGCACCTACGATTTATCCGCGGCCGAAGGCGTCTAAATCAGGCAGTTTACCCATACTGGCAATTCCAAAAACTAATTCAGAACAACTACAGTACGTTCTGTATATGCAGTTAATACAGCGCTTTCACTTGCGCATAAATGATGCTCAGCGCTACGTAATTTGCATAGCCCTTGCTAGCCTTAATTCAGTGTATAAATTTAAGGATGAACCATGGCTGATTTTTAAAGGCACTGACGTTGCTGACCAGTCTACTTTGGACGTGATTGTAACTATTAAGAATCAGCTTAAGATTAGACCCCAGTCTTAAAGAAAAACATTAACCGTGGCATCCTCAACCAACCCTCATTTTTAACATTTATTTATAAAAGGGTAGAATGGAATTTTTACTGAAGTTTCGCTAGCTCTACTTTTTTCACAGATTTTTTATGTTGAATAAGAAGTATGTCTTTTTTCGATGTATGAAGTGCTAATTAAAAAAAGGTCTTTATAAAAGGCCAAGAAAATTTATACTTTTATTCTTTCTTATTCATATTTATTCTCGATGTCGTTGGCTTATAGACTGGTTAGTTGATTAATTTTGCACATTTTTAGCTTAACTCTTGCTGTCTATGAATTTTGCTGCATATATTATCTTGGATGTAAAGGCGCTTAGAATGACTCCTTCTGCTGCTTGTATGAATAGATTCTTTTATTTATGACACCGGGAAGGCGTTTGATTTATTTCCTGAAATATACTCTCCTAATCCGATAATACATTGTGTATTTATGTCAGCGCTGACATAAATGGTTGAACTAAGTATTTGATTTTCGATTATTGTGGTGTTATGAGTAACAATTTTGTAAATGAATTCGTAGCTGTTTACTTTCTTGCACGTTAATGTTCGATTCACTCATTTTGGAAAAGATATTAAATCGAATTTTTCCCGGTGAAGCAGTTTTCGTTTTCAAACGCTTTCTCCGATATTAATATTTTTTTTTTTTTCTAATTCCAGTAAGCAGTGCGTTGCTCACCGGAATTAGAAAAATTTGCTTTGGACTGATGTATTTACGGTTCTTTTTACATACATCTGAAAGAAAATTCCATCTAGAAACAAATTCTGCCCTAATGCGAGCCTCTTTTTTTGTGTATTATAAGCAAAGATATACATTTCTTCTCACTTTATATAGTGTTCCTGGAATTTTGACAAGTCTAATGATTTGTGATTTTCATTCTTATGATTTATAATGCGTGAGGAAATTTTAATTTCATACTGGCCTGAAGTGTATTCCCTAGAAAACTTTTCATACAAAAGAACCGCCCTCATTCAATTCGAAACAACCGAATTTTAGAGCTGATATTTAATCACTTCCCCACCAAATTTGTATAATCATCTTTTACACGAACCCAAACTTTAAGGACTTTTTTCTCTTTATATGGCGCAGAATTGGATTAAACAATTTTCTGGTGATAAATAAGTGTTAAATATTAAGTTCGTAGTCGAAAGGCAGTCATCTTATTTTAATCATTATTCTACATTTTGTATAATTCTGTCAATCGGATAACTGTCCCAATAATTAATGTTTTTTGAAGTTTAATTTAAAATGTGTTTAATGTTAAGGATATTAGTATAAGAGCTCTATTTGAAAAGTTAAAAAAAACCTTTTCCTTTTAAAGTTCTCAAAAGTTACTCCCACTGGGTCCGCGTAATTTAAAGACAGGGACCAAACAAAGATCCCCAGTCTTGGCTTGCCGCCTCCAGAGGTATCGTTTGGGAACGTGGAAAGACATTGCGACCATGAACCTATTTTACATACTCCAGCTACCATTAATAAAAGACGACGGATCTTTGGCGGCTCGAGCCTCAAACTGATATTCTATGGCAAGTTCTTTAAACTTCGCAAGCATTTTCTCTTTTATATTGGATCTTTTGTATTACCCGTATATTAAAGGGTCTGAACACCCTTAAAGTTTTGAAAATATCCTTTTTACGGAAAAATATATGAAAGCAGGGTTAGTTTTGTACAATTTAAGTCCTGAGAAAATATTCCTTTAATTTAATGAGTTATAGTGTAAAATATATAAGCTGTTTTATAGAAAATGCATGGTGAAAAATCTAGGCATTTTATTGAAAGGACTTTTCTTTCTTGCGCGCATGACTTACTATTGCTTGCATTTTTATAAAGTTTTTCTAATATGTAAAATCCTTTAAAAGTTTCAATTTGAACCTAAGTTTAACCATTTTGTCATAGGGTATTTTTTATACCTTCTCAAATACTTGAAAATCTGCTATTTTTTTAATGTATTAACTACTAATGTATTCTATTTTTAAAAAATATATCAGTTCTCTTAAAATAAAAGTAATATATTTTAGGTTCAAACTGACACTTGTTATTAAAAATTCGTGTTATATGTTTATTTTGTATGTACAATTTATAATAAAATGGCAATCTTGTGCGCAAGTGTATATAATCTAAATTTTAACTTTAAAATGTAGTATCTAAATTTCGGTATACAGGGTTATTAGGGAAGAATAATTGAATTACAAACTTTCATATATTCTGTAAATACAAATAGAACAATATGTTACTGTAAAAAAAAAACTTAAGTTTTGTTTCACGAGCGTTCAATATGACTTCTTCTAGTCACTCGTATATCATTGTGATATGCTTTTCTTGCCTCGCACGTTGTAATGTTTCGCTATTAACGGTTTGTTCAACATCACACATGCGTTGTATAAGATCAGGCAGATTTGTACACAAAGATGGTATGAACACAAGATTTTTGATATGCAAGGAAGCAGTCATGGGGTGAGCTATGTGGCATTGTTTTTGTTTTAAGTGCATGTTCCTTCCGTTTCAAAACATCAGCTAGTATATTAATATTAAACATTTATTGAAAACATGAAGTAATAATGATCATTCTAACAATGGAAATGATTCCATAGTCCAAATTCAGCGTTTGACCGTCGAACCCACAATGCCACTCTTACATAACGATAAAAAAACGTACAACGAATTCTCCCTCGGTTAGGGAAGATGCGCGATGGAATTTTCCCTTTTAGGGATTACTGTGGGCCAAGTTGCCACAACCTTCGTTTGGAGAGCTACGGTCTATTGTTTTGCTCACGAGGGCTAATGAGACCGAGACTTACTGCTTAAAGCCGATTCCGAACGGCAACGAACATCCTAGCCCGTATCGGGATGCGAACCCCGGTACGGAAGAGTAGTGCCCTGCCATTCGGCCATCGTTCTTCGGGGTGACCTATTAGGATAGCTGAGCAGTACCAAATCATCGGCTGCACAGCGAACAATCCAGCGGTTTGGTAGTTCTCTGTTTAGAAATTTACAAACCTCCAAATGCCAATGGAGCAGTTAATCATCGGGCTGGAAAGTGAAAATTTTCCATATCTTTTTTGAAATGAAGGTAAAGCCAAATTTATAACATTGCGAGGTAGCCAGTATCACTTTATAATTTTTCGAAAAAGAAAATTTACTCTTGCGGAGGAAGTTTAGCAAACTTTAAATTTAACAGTTTTTCTTTGCAGTGCTATATTATTTATAATTTCCTGTTTGTAATTATGGAAAATATTAAAGTTTGTAATCAGGTGATTCTTTCCTGATAATCCTGCACTTCACTAATTTTTAATGGCGAACAACACATCGTGCTGAAAAATAAAATTTTGCATATCTTTCAAATGAAGGTAAAGTTAAATTTGTAACATTTCAAAGTAGGCAGTATCACATTTTCGGGAAGAGCAAACTTTTTTTTTCGGAAAAAAAAGTTTGCTCTTGCGGAGGAAATTTTACAAACTACAAATTTAACAGTTTTCTTTGTAATGCTATATTATTTATAATTATCTGTTTGTAATTATGGAAAATATTAAAGTTTGTAATCGGATGTTTCCTTCCTGATAATCCTGCATTTTACTAATTTTTAAAGGTATTTTTCTAAAGTTGAGAAATTATTTTGCATTTAATAAAATATTTTTTATTCAGTCTGTATTTTGTGAGATATAACTAGGCAAAAACTATTGAAAAATGTTTTTCGATCTCGTGTTTAAGTGTGGTGAGTCTTTAAGTTGAATTTTTATTAAATTCAACTTAAAAATAAGTCTGGTTGGAGGTTATGGAATCAGTTGACTAAGATTATACGAACTGTCATGTATAGCTTGTCTCCAGAAATATATTTTTTATGAAGCGTTTTGTGTGTGCTCTTCACTTTTCATCTCTTTATTGCTCTCAAAATACCCGGAAGTGCATGCAACTGGTGATCCTGACGTCGAGGAGTTTATTTCTCCCGTCCCTCCCTATCGAAATGAAACTGGAGAATAAGATCCCCGTCCTCGAAATGAGAAAACAGACAGAAAAAGAAGACCAAAAATAATCTCTTAAGAAATTTTCCCTCTCAAAAGATTGTGTATACGATTGAGACATCTTTCATGTGCACTTTTCCACCGTAATCCTTTTATTAACCAAGGAAAGAGGACAGTACAAAATTGTAGAAGGAAATGTATGTATAGATAGAATGTAGGCAATAGTTACTCAGAATGCCTTAGTTCAACTATGATACCCATTAATATTTGTATCCTATATATATTTGTTTGAATATTTAACGTCCCTTAAAGAAACTTGAACGTTTTCAACTTTTAAAAACTGTATTAAGACTTGCTAACTCTCCGGGTTAAACTGGATAATACCGAATACTTTACATTCCCGCAGGTTTATGGAGATAAAGTTATTTTAAACATAATAAAACTTTGAATTTCAGGTTATTAATAAAGTTGTTTTAAACTTAAAGAAACTTTGAATTTCAGGTTATTATAATAAAGTTATTTTAAACATAAGGAAACTTTGAATTTTAATTTATTAATTTTAATGGTTCCATTTAATAATCAGGGGTGATTGTTCTCGGAGATACCCCAGAATTCCGGGTTTTTAAAAATTATCTTGCCGAATTTTGAAATAATCATATCTTCCAGGTTGAAAATTTTCACCATGGTAGTTTAAATTCAAAGAAGAAAAAAAAATAAAAAGGGTTTTCGTCAAACTTTTGTTATCGTTTGTGTTTCGCGTTTCAGCTACAGAGCGAGTATTCTACAACAGTCAGTCCAGTCATCGTGGTGTGTAGAAGAGAAGAGGTGATTTGCAAATTAGAATATTGAAAAAACTTCTGATAAGAATACGTTTGAAGCATTTTTTGATTAGGAGGCTTGAGTGCTTGTTTATGTTAATAAAAATAATTTAGTTTCTTGTGTTTCATATTAAGGTTTTTTGCATTATATATATATCAAAATAATATTTTAAATAGTTCCTTATTTTCTTTTTCTCCTTCTTTTCTTCATTTTCTCCATTTTCTCCTTTTATTTCCCTTGTTTTGTCTCAAATATTTTACTTCTGTGTCTGGTTATACGAGTAATTTGATCTTTCAATTAAAATCACTGCTTGAAATTTATTAACAATATATTCAATCTAATATTAGTAACATGCAATTATTTGTTATATGCAATTAATTTTTTTTAGTTCAGGGTTTTTCATTACGAATGATATAAATTCCAGGTTTTTTTTACTTAAGTCACAATCACTCCTGAATAATGCGGAGTTTGAACGAATTATGTCACAATTATCTTTCTTTTATGCAGTCTTTTTTTATTAGTGTGGGATAAGGTCATTACATCGTTCAATAAACATAAGTTACTATAGGATTTTTGATTTTTGGGGGTTGACAAGTCTGTTGATAGTTAAATTTTCATTCTAAAGTAGTAGATGTTTTGCCCATTTCAAAAATTCATAGTTTTTATAGAAATCGAAGCTTAAACCCTTGTTAATAAGGATAGTGCAATGTAAACGACCATAGTCATATACAGGAACTTATAAATTTAGTTTTTTTTCAAAATGTGTTTTTTTTTTCAGTAATTAGGTGAGCTTTTTTTTTTTTTTTTGTTTTTTTTTAAAGAGAAATCTGAAATTTTGTATGAATTTTTTTTATAATGTCAGTTCAATCATTAAATTCAATTTATTTGAATTCATTGATTCATTTAAATTTATTTCAATGAATTCAAGTTTGTGTTGTAACATATATGAATAAGCATGCAGTTTACATTTATATTAATGTAAACTGTATGTATATTGGCTTATATTATAGCGCAAACTTCATTATTTTTACTACAAAACTACAAATTGTCTTAATAATATCATATATAAAAAGTTATAAATTTATTAATTATAAATTTAGTTTTTCTCAAAATGTGTTTCTTTCAGTAATTAGATAAGTTTTTTTTATTAAAACCTTTTTGAAAAACATGAATTTTTTATGATATCAATTCAATCAATAAATACAATTTATTTGAATTCATTGATTCATTTGAATTTATTTCAATGGATTCAAGTTTGCGTTCTAACATATATGAATAAGCATGCTGTTTACATTGATATTAATGTAAACTGTATGCGTATTGGCTTGTATTATAGCGCAAATTTCTTCATTATTTTTCCTACAAAACTACAAACTGTCTTAATAATGTCTTATACAAAAAATTATAAATTTATTAATTATAAATTTAGTTTTTTTCAAAATGTTTTTTTTTTCAGTAAATGGGTATGCTTGTAAAAAAATATCTTTTTGAAAAACGTGAAATTTTGTTTGAATATTTTTATGACATCAGTTCAGTCAATGAATTCAATCTATTTCTTTCATAAATATTTTTTTTAATTCAGGGAATTTGTAAGAAAAAAAAACACTTTCTCTTTAGATTTTCAAAATTTTTAAATTCAACTCATTTTATAAAAGTTTATACTCAACATAATGGAATAAAAATATTTAATTTATAAGTGCATTTATACTGATATTAAAGTATACTTTATGGTTTTAAAAGCAATAGAGCAATTTTTAAGTGTACCTATGCATTACCAAGTGTTGTAGTAACTCTTGAGTCTCTATAGTTAGTTAAAAAAAATAATGAAGTTTACGCTGTAATGTATAAGAATAAGCATACACTTTATATTTATGTTATGTAAACTGCATGTTTATTCTCATATATTATAGCGCAAACTTCTTCATTATTTTTCCTACAAAACTACAAACTGTCGTAATAATGTCATATACAAAAAATTATAAATTTATTAATTATAAATTTAGTTTTTCTCAAAATGTGTTTTTTTCAGTAATTGGGTATTCTTGTAAAAAAAAATCCTTTAGAAAAACGTTAAATTTTGTTTGAATATTTTTATGATGTCAGTTCAGTCAATGAATTCAATCTATTTCTTTCATAAATGTTTTTTTTTATTCAGGGAATTTGTAAGAATAAAATACTTTGTCTTTAGATTTTCAAAATTTTTAAAGTCAGCTGATTTTATAACAGTTTATACTCAACATAATGGAATCAAAATTATTTAATTTAAAAGTAAATGCATTTATATTAATATTAAAGTATACTTATGGTAAAAGCAATAGAGAAATTTTTAAGCGTACCTATGCATCACCAAGTGTTGTAGTAACTCTGGAGTCTCTATAGTTAGTTAAAAAAAATAGTGAAGAAGTTTGCGCGGTTATATATAAGAATTTGCATGCAGTTTATATTTATGTTATGTAAACTGCATGTTTATTCTCTTATATATCTTCTCATAGCGCAAACTCCTTTGTTATTTTTCCTACAAAACTACATCCTTAACTAAAGTACTGTGTTGTATTTTAATTAAGAAAACTTGTTAATTTAAAAATATTGAAGTTTTTGTAAACTGATGATTTTTGCATTCTGTAAAGTCAGAAACATCCGAATTCTCTTAAGAGTACTACAAACCTATGATGATAATCGAATATACTGCTTTTAAGGTCTTTTAATTAAGGTTTCTTCGCTGTACACTTTCACAATACTGTGAATGTGCATTATTCTTTGTGCTTATTATAATTCACTGAGAAAACTGATTTTATCTGTAAAAAATTTGTATGATGTGACATCTACTGCATACCCTAATCTGTTCAGAAATATTCTCTCTCTCTCTCTCTCTCTCTATATATATATATATATGATAAGCAGTTAATGATGAAAAATGTTCAGATGGATAATCTGTTAAACGTTTTATGAACTATTTAATATTTATTTGAAATAATCACTTTTTAAAGTCTCGCAGTAAAATATCAAGAAGACTTTTAATGTTTTAATATAAAGCTCAGTTATAAAGTTTTACGCTTGGCTGGTGTAGTTGTATTTTTAAGATTTCTTTTTGTAAGTCGCCATCAGTGTTTTTTAGCTGAGTTATTTGTACTTAATTCTTATATAAATATATTTAAATGTGACTTCTACCAAAAGTGTGCAATAGTTGTCCTATTTTAGTTAGTAATTCTTAAACCTAAATAATGGCCTACGAAGGTAAAATCGGCTTCTATTTTCTGGTGTTAGTTTTATAGCTTTAATTCTGCAAGTAAAATATGAAATTACTTTGTACCAGTTGATTTTACAGTTGTAACTACACTTGATTGATAATACCGTTTTTCTCTTGTCAATTATTTTCTTGTATGGAATGCAAAGTGTTATATCGATTAGGAAATAAAATAGTGAAATATGAATTTTGCTTTGAGAGAATTTTTATTTTTTCTCGTATTAGGAAAAACGAAAATAAATACAAGCAATGAACACACCTTACTTAAATTGGGTATATTTCGGAAATATCAACTGCTTAAATACACATTATGGGAAGTTAATTTTTAATATTAACACATTGTGTGCGGGTACATTTCGCAGCGGAATTGTACCGGGAGCGGGCGTTTTGCGCTTAAATTTAGTTAAGTAAATCTCAATAGACCGAAAATTGTTTGATTTTTTAACTAACTTTTCGTATTTTATATTGAAATATATAAACAAATATATAAATAGACAAACAAATATATATATATATAAATACAAAAAATATATATAATATATAAATATATATATAATATTTCCGTTTTCCTGTATATAACGTTATTTTTGTAACCACAAACAAACCATGTTGTTACTATAACCCGTACAAGTACGAGACCCGCGCTCCAGTATTAATCATCTGAAAACATACTAGTACGTGTCCCGAGCTCAAGTATCAATCGTCAGAAAACGTACTAGTATGCTTCCCGCGCTCAAGTATTAATCGACAGAAAACGTACTAGTACGTGTCCTGCATACAATGTGTTAATTTAAAAAATGTACACGCAGACACAAGTGAACATTTGTATATATGTTCTTTATACAGATACACATGGTCGCAGACTTACCAAATTTTGAACAGAAATATTTTGATTCCGTGGAAAAAAATATTGTTCACATTAAGAATCTCCTTCGTGCACACTATCACGTGATTTCATCCTTTATTGTATATTGTTCTTCCCAGTTAATGATAAATTGCAGCATACGAGTGTCATTTTGATGTTTAATCGTGTGAAATGAACATTACCAAAGATAGGTACAAAAACTATAACTATATATAGCGTAGCCATTGCTGAGTGCGTCAGCTAGTAAAATACTAAAAAGAAAAATGCTTTATATAGCCTAAAGATTAACATATGTCCCCTAAACATCTTGTATATGTACAGTATATATAATTTCCCAATCTAGCTGGCTATACAGACATATATCTTTAAGCCAAACACGGCTGTGAAGCTGTTACTCAGGTAGCGGCCCCCGAAGGCCACGTATAGCTTAAGGAATGCTACGGACTCGAGTAATATTGATCCCTCTGTGTCCTCATAATTTAGAAGCAGGAACCAAGCTGAAGACCCTCGCCCGAGGCCTGGTCTGTCACTTCCAGATGCATTGTTTGAACTGAGGACATTGCAACCACGACCCTATTTTACGTGCCCAGCCGTCATTAATGAACACGGAGGATCTTTGGTCGACTTGAGCCTCGGAACTCGCAATTTTCTGGTTATGAGATCGACGACTTTGACGACTAAGCTACAGCGGTTCATCTGTTGTTTGCTTTAAAGATAAATCTGCGTGTCCGAAAATTCCCTATCGGAGGTGGAAGAGAGAGGATAAATAATAGTAGCGAAAAGCAAAGGGATTTAAGCAGGCTTGCAATTCCGTCACTTTTCTCACCTTTAGTCACTTTTTTTACAATTGATCACTTTTAGTCACTTTTTTCATGGTCTATCACAGCAAAAGTCTTGTTGAAAAAAGAAAATGTGAGTTAATAAGAAAATATTTTGATAAAAGACCAAAAATGTGATGCTCTAATCTTATTTATCTTATGAAAATGTAATTAGTCATGGTTTCCAGAATTTAGTGATTTTAAAAAGTCGTAAAGAAGTTTCTGAAATCTACATTTGTACTGAAATGTACATCTAATACATCAAAGTAATTTACGTCAAAGCACACATTTCTCTTTTTCTTCACAATTTTTGTTTACAGACTCTAATCTAGCTATGTACATATTTCAAAACATGATTAATATATGTAGAAAATTGTGATTATAAAATTAATGTATGTATTCAAATCTAATTTATAGATTTTCTCGAATAAAAAGCAATGTTAAGTTGTGTTAAACAAAATTTTTAACCTTTTTTGTATCTGACTCTAAAATCATATCTTGCATGAATCATTTGATTTAGAGTTAAAATAAATAGAAAAATCTTAATAATAGCATCTGTAATCAAGGAGAAAAAAAACCCGCTTTTTTTCAATGTTTAGTCACTTTTTGGTCACTTATTCTGTATTATTTGTCACTTTTCTCACCTTTTTGAAAGTACCTCAGCAGTTGCAAGCCTGTTTAAGTGACAAAAGTAACGTTTATTTATACAAAAATCAGACTAGAGTGAAAATTCCAGAAGATTTTCATATATATATATATATATATATATATATATATATATAATGAGTAACTAAATACATTTATACATTCAATCATTTTACTAGACTTCTCCACATTTTCGTTTTGGTTACTTACACCCCTTTTCATCTTGGTGTCTCAATTCCTCATGGTAATGATAGATTTTTAAGGGAGACCGGGATGCCTTCCTTGTTCATTAAGTCAAAAAGTTTGTGAAACATTAAGTTAATTTTTTACTGTGTAGAAGGTGTGACCGTGCTATTTTTTTTTGTTCGGTTCCTTAGCCACTAAAACCTGGTCTTGCCTTTTGTGGATCAAAATTGTGAAAAGGCTTCTAACTTACTTACGGTGCCTTTGATGGGTACGGAAACTTCACACTTTCACCTTAGATTTGAATGACCTCTGCAATTAAAATTCGTCCCTGCCTCATTGGGATCAAAATTGTGGATATACTTCGAAACCAAATGGGACTTTCTTACTTAGGTACCTTTAGAATTAACGGAAAACGCACACTTCTTAGATTTGATTTAATGTTGGGGTACTAATAAGATGAATGATACTAATATTCACAATTAATTGGATTACATTGAAAATAATTCTTTAGAACACAAGCTTCATTAGGAAAACAAGCTTCAACCTTTAAGGTACTTTTGGACTGAACGGAAAACTCACAGTTTAATCTTACACTTGATTTGAGGTTAAGATAACTAATAAGAACAGCAATGCGAATAAACAATTGGATTACCTGGAATTTTTTTTATCTAGAAAAACCAAACGGGACTTGCTTATTGGCGGTGCCTTTGGACTAAATGGAAAAAACACACTGTCCTCATATACTTGATTTGATGTTAGTATAAACAATAAATTCAATAAAAATAAACAACTGGAGTACAGTAAAAATAATACTTTTTATATAGAAAACTAATGTACCATATCTCTAACTTTAATAAATTTGTTTTTCATTTTTGTCAGCTGCATTGCATGATACATACGAAATTTAGAGACATATAATCAGCATTAAATTAATTTCGAATTATTCTAGAAGTCTATTGCTGTTAGAAAACACTGTAAAAAATCCGACTAACCTAAATTATATTTACGATTCACTGAATTATTGCTCCTTGACACCATAGTTTGTTGGTTTCAATCCCATGATTGGCATGGATGTATGTAGCAGTTCAGAAATGGCTTCAAGTAGTAGGTCCCGATCTCATTAGTCATCGTTTAGGAACGATGTAGATTTGTTTTGGTTTGGAGTGCTACAGTCTACTGTTTTGTTCACGATGGCTAATGAGACCGAGACCTACTGATTACAACCAATTCCGGACGGCTACGAACATCCATGTCAACAGCCGTAATCTATTCGAATTCCGATACCAAAGAACAGCGCTCTACCATTCAGCCATCGTTTGGCTAGGAAAGAAATTGAACGCAGCGCTCCAAAACCAAAACAATCCCGAATTTTTCATTGAAATTGTATTATAAATTACTGTTAAAATTTAAATTGAATGTTGCCACGTTATATATAAATATAATTTTTTATGTTGTCAGTACTTGCCAAATTTCGAATGTTTTATTGTGTCAGCAGAATGTTTTACGTATAGAAGGATTCATTTCTGAAGGAAAGGAAAGGCGATTTGAAATGATGAATTCCGTGACTTTCAGCAAATTCCAAACATTTCTGTTTAATTACAACGTCTATGGTATTTTTTTTTAATTCGAAAGTTTGAAAATTAAAGACGCCAATCAAGGGCTTACGTAGTATAACGTTAACATTTTTGTATGCTTTTCATTTATCCTGTCGAAAAAACATCAGCTATTTCTTTTAGAAAATTAAATTTTCAGTCGAAGTTATTGATTACTACTTCCCCAGTTACTGATTGCATTTTGTTGTTAAAATGGATAATAAATTCCCTGGATGGAAGAGGGGTTGCACGAATATTTTTTTTTACCTCCCAACTTCTCATTAATGGGCACGCTCAACATCTTAGTTCATCCAAGCGTTCAAAACGTTAATAAATATCTGCAAATATATATATCCCCTCAAAAGTTAAAACGGAAGTGAACAGGTGGTATTACCTCTCTTCGGAACGATATAGATACTGATTTTAATTAATATTTATATCGATCACATCATAAAAACGTGGAAATACTGCCTTTTAATCTTGTTTTGGGGGCTGTCAGGGGATGGTGTTTCAGATACAGGCATTTTTTTTTTATATTTTCCTTGAGATATTATGCTTTTACGCTGCGTCGAATTAACGCCTGTTGGAATTTCTTATACAAATATAAAAATGATGTGGAGACCACAAAACTTTCTTAGATGCTTATTAAATTATACACATTTTTTGCCGCACTTCATTTAAATTTGTTTTATTTGAATGTGAGATCTTTCAATTCTTTATAAAAGGGTAGAATTACTCAGTTGCTAAAATATTATATTTAAAAAAAATTATACGATATTTATTCTGGAATCAGTAGAGCTGAAGCACCTTCTGGCATATGAAAGGCGTTTTAACGTTTGTTATATTGACATTTTTCTATTTAAAAATGGTGGGGCATAAATAGATGTTACAACTGTCTCAAATACAAAATTTCAACATTCTACGTCTATTTAGAGTGGAACACTACGCTCTTCTATTTTGTTATAAGAGCTAATGATTACGTGACCTACTGTTTGAAGTCAATTCCGACCGGCTACGAACCAGTAGACTCTGGAAGAGCATTGCCTTGCCATCTGGCCATCGTCCGATCTAATCGTATTTGAGTTATACGAAGAACGTAAGTACGTACTGTGACGTTTCGGGGTACCTCTATTTTTGGTAGCTCATAGGTGTCACGGCATTGAGAGAATCAGAACATGACTTTGGTAACAAAAACGCAAATTTAAATCACAAAATAAATTTCAAAACAGTTTCTGAAGAGATATGGTGATTCCATATAGTGGGAATTTGCACCGGGTGTGAAAAGACTCTTGCCGAAACTAAAAGTAGCAGATCGGAAGTCAGGTCTCCAAGAAACAAGTTGTACCTTATGTACTCTCACAACTCAGAACGAGTCGGTGATGAAAAGATGAGATCTTCTCACAAAATCTATCTCTCACACCCCCACTCCGTGACTTCTTTTCTCTCTTTCTGAACTTCCGCTTATCCTTTCCCTCTGGATTGTCCGTGCCACTTGAAGTCAATAGGTTACTTCTCCTTAGTTTATCAGTTTAGGATTCTCCACTAGCCGGCACCCGACTGTCTGACCCAGCCTCCTTCAATCATTAAGGAAAGTCTGTTAAGGGCGGGACCTTAGTAATTTCCTTTTTGTCCAGCATTGTTATTTTCCCAGACAGACAAACGCCTCCGTCGTCCAACAAATTCAAGTGTCTATTGTAAGTTGAAAACTGATGGTCCAGATGTCACACTACGTACAGACGTGATGGCGAAACTAGTCAAAATCATGTAAAGATGATCAAAATGAATATTTAATACTAGGTTTAACCAAAGGGTTATTTTCACCTCTCCGAGAAATCTTTTCGTTAATATTCTTAAAATTGCGGTTTGTAAAAAATGCCTCACCTTAAAATGTTAAAATTGCAATATAATAAAAATTAACTGGTGCAATTTTGTTGACATTTTTTTTTCTGCTCTGTTTCGTTTTTTCTACTTTAACTTCATAGCCAATATATATATTTTTTCTAATTAAATCCGAATGGACTGTACGATCACAGAATGATAGAGCGCTGCTTTTCGTTACCGGATTTCGCTGTCTCGAATCGCGCTGCCAGCATGGATGCTCGTAGCCATTTGGAATCGGCTTTAAGCAGTAGGTCTCGGTCTTAATAACCCTCGTGATGCAAAACGGTAGACCTTAGGGCTCCAAACGAAATATCGAAATGGGTCATTTTGACCCTTTTCGTTATAATAAATTCACATCAGTTCATGGTAAACCTACTGTTAAAGTTTCCCTGTAAGTACAGACGAAACGCTCAAACCTTTTAAGATCTTCAAGGACCAAATAGGAAAGCTCCGCATGCATCAATATTTCGATTAACTCTTGTTAACAATCCTTGCGTTAGAATGTCTGAGCAAGTACTGCGTTACCTTAGGGTAATAGGGTTAGTAGATTCGAATTCCACCACTAGTATGAATGTCCGCAACCGTTCGAAATCTCTTTTAAGCAGTAAGTTCCAGGCTCGTTAGTAGAAAGAAATTGACTGAGCACCCTCAAACAATCAAGAAACCAATCAATGACGTAGCCAGAATTTTTTTCGGGGAGGGTCCACAGTACAGTGAAAAATCATTACACACGTATACAAAGTGCATAATAAATACATACGTCTTACACATACATCCATAATTTTGCATGCATGCCTAAATACGTCGTCAAATGATACAACGACGTTGTAAGTAATTTTATTGTATCTTGAAAAATATATTCGAAACCACACTGTGTCTTTTGATTTACTCTATTAAGTTTTCGCCAAATTTAAATCTGCATGGTAAATACTGGGGCATATATAATTTACGCTCCAATATTTACCAGATGTATTTGTAAATTACAGTAAATGATAAATAACTAGGAAAAAATTTGAGATAGAAATTCTGACATATCCTTTTATTTTTCTTTTACAAAATTACATACATAGTATGATAAGGAAATTTAAAATCAATTAATGTATAACGAGTAATTTATTAACGACCGTTTTATAGTAGTAATTTAATTCTTATAAGCTTACTTCACTTTTCGTCTTCAATTCAATTTGAACTTAAAAAGTCAAATTTTTTTTTTATGAAATTTCTACGTACAGACACAGTAGAAATATTTCCCATTAATGAATTTTCTAGCTATAGATAAAATAATAACCAAATATGTTAAAAGCAGATTTTTAAATAATAATGACGCAAAAATAAAACAAAAAAGATGAAAATTAGTTTTTAAGGACCATTTTAAAAATTCACAAAACGTTTCAAAAAATTGAATTTGTGAAAAATTATTTTCTGATTTTTAAAATTTTTAAAATGAAATTTTCTTTGTTATACTATACTTCAATGTTTATGCTTACAAAGTTTCATGATTTAAAGATTATAATTTCCAAAAATGTTTTTTAATGTTGTCAGTCCATTTATATCCTGGAAACGTCTGGTATTTCAGCTAGTTGTGCATAAAAATAATTAGTGCATAAACGGATTTGTTTTATATTTGGATGTAGATTAGAAAAATCTTTCCGGAGGAACCTGAATGCTGTCCTAAATTGATATAAATTGTACTATTGATAATACCTACGTAAATATGTATCGCACCATTTACTACTTTTATGTGCTTGTCCCAGGTGCTGTGAACTTGGTACTTGTTATCAAAAACTCTATTTAAACAGAATATATTTTAATGTTACTTATATGTTTACGGTATTAAACTGTTCGTTTAGGCTACTGGAGTAGAGATGAAGGTACGCAGTACTTATTCAAACAGAAAAGTATGAGAACTGGTACACCGGTTGAATAGAACGTAATACTGCGGTTGACATAGGAAAATTTTGCCCTCGTTTCTAATGAGGAATTTCAGTGAAGCACATGAAATTGAGTGGTTGATGGGACCCATCCCTTATTAGAGCTTTCCTCTCTATGAAATGTAATGGGAAATTAGTCTGCGTATTTCATAGGGAAGCTGTTTTCACCTCACTGACAGTTATTAGAAACCATCCCCTGTGATTGTATGACGAAGCATTCCACTAACGAACTCGTCTGGGTATTCAAATTATATTCTACTATTAGCTTTAGACCATTGACAAATATATTGAGGCCTCTACATTTTAGAAGCGAAGTGATAATTTAATACTGTTGAAAAATTTTCGTTTTACATGAATTTGAGTGATTTTGAAAGATTAAGCGACCGTGTTTTGACATATTAATCCACTGACAACCAATCATAAAAGTACTCGGAATAGAACGTAGGGATTATGTGTTTTATTTTCAATCTTGGCCTTTTGTTTTCCATCATTTTGGACTATACATAATCGCATTTGGCAGATAATTTCGATAATTTTTTGAATCAGTGAGAAGTGTTTATTGGATGAAAATATTTATCTACAGCTCAAGGAATGTTTTGATATATGATTGTGTTTGCAGCCTAACATCGGTGCACTGAATGAGGTATTGCTCATTTTACAGCATACCCAGAAGATTTGACTTAGCACTGTATCTAATGAATACTTCCACCTCCTACTCTCTTGTTATTATTCTCTTAGGAGCTGAGGTGATAGTCTGTCGTATGCATTTAATGCTAACATTCGTCTTTATAAATGATAGGTCTTTAGTTAGTTATTGCCCTTCAAACTCAGTATTATCTAGTTAGAAACACAGCACATATCTATCTATATATATATATAGATAGGTACGGCTATATATATATATGTATATATATACATATATATAAACTTACATATGTATATATACATATATATATTCATATACATGTATATATACATATATGCATATACATGTATATATATACATATATACATACACATATATATATGTATATATATATATATATATATATATATATATATATATATATATATATATATATATATATATATATATATATATATATATATATATATATATATATATATATATATATATATATATATATATATATATAAAGACAAGGGGGAACGGAAACTTCTCCATATAAGTGAATACTTCGTTTATGTGTTTCTGCTTATGACTATATGAAATCATACGACGGAATTCTTTTAGATCTGCAACGGAGTTCTGCTGGTTGTGGCAGAACAGTTTTACCAGTAGAGATTTTTCTTGTAACGGAGGCATAAAGTGCAGCAAGAAACTAATGTTTGACTTAATGAAACTAAATAAATGTCATATGTGTTTTAGCGTCACCTATAGGTGGATTTTTGTACTAAAATGTTTATGTAATAAATGTCAAGCGTATCATTTGAATTATCTGTAGTTCCAATTGTATCTCATTTTGACCAATAGAACGTATTCAAGATATATAGAAGACGATATAGAAGTGGGAACTTATTTCTTACTATCCCTGTATTTTGGAAAAACATGAAGTCTGTAACATTTGGAACAAAAGTCTGTAACATTGTGAATATGTTATGAAACTAATGAACTAATGATTGTGTTTATTTTTAAGAAAGAAATGACCCACTGGAGAATTGAATCCACTGAAGAAGATGAATTTCTGTTGTTGCTAACAACATGGCTAAATCATAGGGAATACCCACCGATTTGCAGATACATCCAACAGACATTTTTAAGGAAAAATTACAGTAAAGGATAAAAAATTTTACTGTATACCATTGTAAACCAAAATAAAATAGTATTTTCTTTAGTACTACACACAAAAGCGTTACTGTAACTGATAACCCTAAAATCTCTTTGAATCTGCAAATTTTTACAATTTCTTTAAGTATAGCATATAGGTTCTTAATCAAACGATTAAATTGTACACGAAGCTAGTGGCTTTTAGAAGATTATCAATTTAACATTCTAGATATTGCAGATGTAAAGTCATGAATGTTTTTAAAGTGTATAACTATTCTCTGTTTTCTCATAGATCCTTTTGAATGACCAATTTAACATTCTAGATATTGCAGATGTAAAGTCATGAATGTTTTTAAAGTGTATAACTATTCTCTGTTTTCTCATAGATCCTTTTGAATGACCAATTTAACATTCTAGATATTGCAGATGTAAAGTCATGAATGTTTTTAAAGTGTATAACTATTCTCTGTTTTCTCATAGATCCTTTTGAATGACCAATTTAACATTCTAGATATTGCAGATGTAAAGTCATGAATGTTTTTAAAGTGTATAACTATTCTCTGTTTTCTCATAGATCCTTTTGAATGACCAATTTAACATTCTAGATATTGCAGATGTAAAGTCATGAATGTTTTTAAAGTGTATAACTATTCTCTGTTTTCTCATAGATCCTTTTGAATGACCAATTTAACATTCTAGATATTGCAGATGTAAAGTCATGAATATTTTTAAAGTGTATAACTATTCTCTGTTTTCTCATAGATCCTTTTGAATGACCAATTTAACATTCTAGATATTGCAGATGTAAAGTCATGAATGTTTTTAAAGTGTATAACTATTCTCTGTTTTCTCATAGATCCTTTTGAATCTTGTCAACGAATTGAAATTGCCATATTATTCATCTAAGAAGCTACCTGTATGATTTTCTGAATAATCTGAAACTACAAATAATAAGGAATCGATGTTTTTGCATTGAAATAATACAAAAGGAAGTTGCTTGTCATGTCTTAAACATATTTGCGAAAATTTAAAAAAAAATATGCATTAAGGAGCTTTTTTTGAAAATCATTTGTTAATGTCTACAGTGATATGCAACTATTTTATGGTAATAATATTTTTCCTGAAATAAAGGTTTCATTTTTTATGTAATAAAATGATACTATAGAAATTACTCCATGCAATTTAAAACTGTTCAAAATCAGCTTTTTAAATTTTTATTTTTATTTTTTATATGAAAATTCAAATTACATATGTAATCTAAAATTCTGAAGCAAAAGGCAAAATTACACGAAGAAGTTAATATGCACTTAAGTGTGCTACTGTGCCATGCATCACGTCATATTCATAAAATTGCTCATTTTGTGTCTTAAAACACTCTTCAATTTAGTTTGTTTTCGTTCATTTGTTTCTCGAAATCATCGAATTGGTCATCTTTTCTCTGAATTCTCTTGACATGACTTTGACGAACGTACATGAAATTCCTCTGGATTTCGCTTCTCTTTCCAGCAGTGGTGGAAAAGGGTGACAATAGAATTTTAATGTTTTTGCGATATCAATTTCTACTTTATTGGGGGTTAACATCAATATCTATAAGAATTTTTATTTTATCTTGTACAGTAAGCTTGCTCTTTTTCGAATATACTACTTGAAATTACAAAACTAAGAATATTTTTTTAAAAATTAGAGTGTTATTAAACAAACTGGAATGAAAGGTAATTCAAAAAGAGCATAACTTTTTCAATCTATAATGATTCGAGAAGAGGCTTTTATAATGAAAATTTTTGCCCCATTAAGTAGTTGTTCCTGTCAAATTATTTCGCTGTAGCAAAAAGTTGACCGTAGATCTCTAAATCAATCAAAGTATAACCATCCTTTTCGTTGAAAATAAACGTCGGATGGTGATCAAATCGGTAAGACACCGCCTGTCGGCATCAGAGTTCGCGGGTTCAAATCCCGGTGCATATATGTGCATATATGTAAGTTCGTAATTAGTAGAAAGCAGTAAATTTCTGTCTAATTAGCTCTCGTGTAGCAAAAATATTGACCAGAACATTCCAAATCACTTCGAACCTGACAAAAAAAAAAAAAAAAAAAAAAAAAACACTATAGAAAAAACGGACGGTAGTTAAAAGTAAAGAATATAAAAATATTCAAAAATTACTTTTATCGGTATTTATTTCTAGTATGAGGTGAGAATTTTTAAAATTACTTCTAGCAAACTCCAGCAGTAATTTTTTACAGAGCTCTATTTAAGAAAAGAGCAATTCTGAATCCCGTTGCTGGCTTGGATGTGGTTTAGAAATTGAATTTAAGTAGATAACTTTATAATTAACTCTCGTATAACAAAAGTATTGACCAGAACACTCCAAACCAAACTGATTCAAAACCGAAAACCCTACAGAAAAAAATGCCGGCAGCCAAACGTAAAGAATATAAAAGTATTCCAAATTTATTTCTAGCATGAGATAACTTATAGGAGAATATTTTAAATCATTTCTAGTCAAACTCCAGTAGTATTTTTTTCAGAGCTCTATCTAGGGAAAGAGCAGTTTTGAATTCTCCACAGATTATCGTATCGTCCCAGAGTAACCACATGTTGCACAGATTTTCATAAGAAAAAGGAATAAAAAATATATTACGACACCGCTTTGAATGCAAAAATGAAATTGCGTGTGCTTTATTTAATTTAGAAAGTGACAATTCTTATCTCTTAGCTTAAAAGATAAAAAGTGCAATAAAAAAGGGCGAGCATTGATTGTGTGTAGGACGCTAAACACTCGAGAAAACCAAAATAACTAATAAAAGAGATGACTGCCGAAATAATAAAAAAAAGGACACCTCTATGAAAAACTAAGTGTGACCAGATAAAATGCATTAGTTTTGAACGCTACCCAACAGGCTGTGAAGTAGTTCTTCAAAATGGTAAAAGTGCGTGCAAGAGCTCTTCATGCTGTTACTGGGGCAACTATGAGATGTCGTCATAGCAACAAAATGCTAACCAATCAATAGCGTTCATTACCAAAAATAGTTTCAAGTTCCTATGAAAAATTTTTCAGTCTGATGTCTTATCTAAATAAGCTCAGAAGACACAATAAGTTTACGATAATGTTTCGGACTATCAAGCCTCCGTGCGGCATAATGTGCAGCGCTATTTTTAACGTAGCGTGGAAAATTTAGGGGAATTTTTCCAAAGTGAGGGGGAAAACGCACGGACGCCAACGTAACATTTTTTTTTTATAAAAACTAATGAACTTTTATGAGAAAGCATAAAGTAAGAAATAGTATTTGCACGGACTAATCAAGAGATCCTTTCTATAAAACTCGATAATGTATCAAAAAGATATTTCTTTTTTCGGGGAGAGATGGTGGCAAAGCTTTATTGGTAAAGAGTAAAATAATAAAATGTTGTACAAAATATAGAGGGCGGAAAAATAAGGATTAATTCAATTTCTGAATTATGTCTACTAGGAAACAATATAAAGAGCGTATTTATAAATAGCTCCGTCACAATTTTAAAGCGAATAAATAAATTGTTACGGAATGATATGAAGTTACCGAGAATCAGGTGAAAATGCATTATTTTTTAGGTACCTAGTTAGGATAGTTGTTGAAATATATCTATGCTAAATCGAAGATTTAACCTAATTGGAAAAAAAGAGTAAAATAGTAAAGAGTAAAATAATAAAATGATAAAATAAAATACAAAACATACATGATGCATAAATAAGGATTAATCCAATTTCTCAATTATATATGTAAGAAAGCAATATAAATAGCTACTGCATTAATTTTTAGATACCTAGTAGTGACTGTTCAAATCTAGGTGCTCAAATCTAAAAGTTTAAACTCATTGGTAAAGAGCAAATTAATAAAATGATATACAAAACATAAATGACGGAAAAATAGGGAATACTCCATTTTCTCAATTATAAGTATGAGAAAACAATATAAATAGCTACTGCACAATATTTTAATGCCTAGTAATGACCATTAAAATTTAGATGCTCAAATCTGAAGATTTAAACTCGTTGGTAAAGAGTAAAATAATAAAATGGCATGCAAAATATAAATGACGGAAAAATTAGGATTAATTCAATTTCTCCATTATATATATATATGGAATTACTGAGAATAAGGTGCAAATGCATTATTTTTAAATACCGAGTGGTTGGTTAGTTTAAAGCGCTACGGTCTTCTTTTTTGCTATATGAATTAGATACACAATATGTCTATTGAAATAAAAATATAACAGAAACTAAAGGTTTGACCACATTATTAGTACTGACATTGCCAGTAAACATAACATTAGAGTTGTTCATAAAAATCTACTAATTTAAAAGTTGATTGTTGCATAGCTCTCCAAAGGGTTTTTATTCGAAAACCTTTTATTAAAAATTAATAAAATTTTAATTTGAAATTTTTGAAAATTGTGTTACAGCAATTTTGCAATAAATTATATAAAATTTATTTGAAAAATTTTAGATATTCTGATCCTTTCTGATCCCTTTACATACTTTCTTGAAATATTAATTTTATTTTCGTTTTTACTTGGCCCTTTGCATTTATTTTCATCCACAAATGTCTTTGATTTCTGATTGATATTTTCCATATTAATGATGAAATTAAAGACTAATCTATTTTTAACATCTATATCATGTAGAAATAAAAGTATTTAACATTTTACGAGTATTGTTAAGATATAACAGAGTTTGTTGATATATACGCTGCTCGCCAATCTCGCGGCATTTACATTCCTAAAGTTGTATTTTAATGCAAAAATACTTCCGAGAATTTGAAATCATGAGATAAAATGTGGTACTTTTTAAGTTGAAGGCCATATTAGTTGAAAAGCAAGCAACAACAGGGGCATGAATAAGAATAGGCAAATAAAGATAAAATGTGTTAAGTTAAATTAAGTCTGACTCACAAATGATCGGGGTCTGAAATATCACATGCGGCTTCTAGAAATGAGCTTGAAGAACACCCTGAAATTTTTCACCAAGTAGAACCAATCACAAGGATATCCAAAAGTAGGGGATGAGAGATAAAAATGAAATAGACAGACTGTATAGTTAGATTTTCAGAAGGACTTCGCAGCGAAATGTGGTTGGGGAATGATAAATTCCACCAGTTGATTTAGAGGAATCCCACTGCTGGAGATGTCCGACTTCAGCCCGCCATCCATGCTTTTGCCTCATGTTTCGGTAAGACACTTTGCCCATGCTATAGTGACAAATCTTGAAATTACCCTTTTTTTCCCTCTTCATTCTTCACATCTTCTTCATAATTCTTCCATGTTGAATTGAATTGAAATTCTTTATATTGGGCAATCCGTATAGTCACACTGCTATTACATTTTATTCGTATCAATTTAATATTTCCTATATATTTGTTACTTATTAATGAGAGCGATTCCTTGAATAAACATGCGTGTATCTGATACTGATTGGAAGTTAGAACTTCCCATACATATTGTTAATAATGAATAAATATTACAATTTTAAATTTATAGTTCTTACTCTGCTTGCTTATTTAAAATCCCAGCGCATTGTTTCTAAGAATAAATCCCTCACATACCTTTATAGAATAAGGTTAATATAACTAAATCTCATAAATCGCAAACTTTACACTTCCCATTTTTGTCCAGTGTCGTGTTTGATGAAGATATATATCGGCTGGAGGATTAAAAACACTGAGCATATAAAACCAAATGTTTATATTATGAATATTTATGCAAATACTTATACTTTTTTACACACAAATACGATTTTTACTTTTTTACACTGAAATTCCAAATATATACACTGTCAACCAATAAGTATTTGGATACCTATGCAAATGACGGTATCTGCGGTCCTGAGGTACGTCACGGAAACCGCCGTTATACATCGTGTAGGAAACAGCATCGGCATTAGTCGCATGCAAGATGCCGCGCAGTTCGGAGCTCTCTGATTTCGAGAAAGGTATAATTATCGGGTATTACAAATGTGGCCGATCCTTAAGGGACATATCTAGCGATCTGAAGTACCCAAAACCGACAGTGGCCTATGTGATTAAGAAGTAGAAGGTGAGGTGTGATTGTCGGAATGTGCTCCGAGTCGGCAGACCAACGAAACTGGGAGATAGAGACCGACGAATGCTGTTCAGAGGAATTCGGAAGAACCGCACCCAACCGCTGGCCCTCATCCACGAGGAGTTTCAACAGGCATCCGGGAGTATTGTTTCAATGAATAATATCTGTAAGGAAGCACATCTGCTTGGTATTCATGGTCGTGCTGCAGCCCATAAGCCTTTTATCACAAAGTCTAACCACGCTGCTCCATTAATGTGGTGCAAAGCACATCGAAATTGGACCGAAGATCAGTGGAAACGGGTTCTTTGGAGAAACGAATCAAGGTTCACCCTTTACCGTTCGGATGGCATGGTCTGGGTCTGGAGTCTACCTGGAGAACTTCTCCTGACAGAATGCATTGTGCCAACAGTCAAGTTTGGCGGAGGTGAAATTATGGTCTGGGGGTGTTTCTCCTGGTATGAACTGGGACCCTTGGTCCCCATTCATGGTAAGCTCAACGCCGATGCCTACTGCACTATTTTGGATGGCAATGTGCTTCCTACGTTGTGGCAGTTTTACGGGTTGGACCCCTGTTACTTTCAGGACGACAATGCCAGTTGTCATGTTTCGAGGTTAACCAAGGCTTGGTATGGTGCCAGTGGAGTTCATCGAATGGACTGGCTTGCCCAGAGCCCAAATCTGAACCCTATCGGGTACCTCTGGGACGAGTTGGATCGCCGAATTAAGAGGTGCACTACCCGTCTAAAATCGGTGAAGGAACTTGTATGGCTACTTCAAGCCGAGTGGAAGACAATACCACTAGCTGTAATACAAAGACTTGTGGAAAGTATGCCCTGGTAGGTTCACGCTGTAATTGCATCTCGTGAAGGCTCTACCAACTATTGATTTTGAATAAAGTTAGTTTTTCTTTTCTATCACAAGTGTCCAAATACTTATTGTTAGGCAGTGTATGTATATAGTTGGAAGAAATATTCTTCTAACTGCAGACATATATGTGTGTATGTATGCTACTTCCGGAATTTAGTCCCCCTGTAACTCTAAATCTCTTTACTTATACTCTGCATAGAATAGTAGGTTTGAAATTGACTATGTCATTTTAAACAAAATCAATAGTAAAAATGAAAAGGTAAAAATTTTGTTCCAGAATTTCGTAATGTTACTTCCTTTTTGAAACAGTTTTTTGAATACAGGGGAATAAAAAAATTAAATATTTATTATATGTATATTCATATATATGCATATATACATACATATATACACACATATATATATATATATACATATATATATATACACATATATATATATATATGACACGGACAAGTGGTTAAGGTGTAGAAGACACATTTGATTTCATATTTGATTTCATATTCTTTATTGTAGTCCTTCTGTCCATGGCTATGCCATTTAGATGTCCTTTGTTCTCATATTTTGCCACACCAAGCTTGAAGAATGTTAACAGCATGAGTTCCCGCTCAGAATTGTCTTTTTTTGGCGTTGCTACCTAAGAAAAATTCCTATCTCTACTTTCGTGTCAGCTCTTTTACTCTGTATAGTTCCGCCCGAGGTGTGTCTTTCTCCTATTATGTTGTCGTTAATGAGTTTTAACTATTTTTAATTATAACTCACTTAATTCTTAACCCTAATTTTTAAACCTCACACACACACACATATATATACATACATACATAAATATATATGAATATATATATACATATATATGTATATATATATATATATATATATATATATATATATATATATATATATATATATATATATATATATATACATACTCTACTCACGTGAATTATCCTTCTTTTTACCTAAGGTAGTAACTACATTATAAACTTTTGTTTCAAGGTATTTTGTAAATGTTAAGGTAAATTCAGTAACTAAAAAATAACTACGAAATCATTTCTTTTTTTCACTTCGGAGTTTTTATATTTAAAGTACTAAGAGTTTTATTCTATAGTGAAAGTTTCTCACTTCAGACTTGGAATTAAAATATACCCTAAAAACTTTTAAAATTAGATTAGAACTGCTTTATATAATTTTTATATAACAATAATGTTAAACTTCTATATATTTATTATTCATGTAAGAGCTGTTGTAAAAGTAATAAAACTATATTTATATATTGAAGTGATTATATTTTATGATCCTCATTTCCATATTCATTTTCGAAGTAACTTCCAGACACGCAATGCAGTTTTTCCATAGTTCAGTCCACATTTTAAGCACATGTGAAAGTCCGTCTTTAAAGAGTTGTTTCAAATCGTCTCCACAGCTTTTATGTATACTTTGTTGCTTTCGAAATTGCTGCATCATAGTGGTTTCTTAAGCTGTGTATGTAGCCAGCTGTCGTATGAAGCGACTGCTTGAAGGTGCAGTGATCTCTATATTCTTCCTTCCTAAAATGTCGAGTAAACAGCTAACAATATGGGACTTTTTATTATAGTAGTGCATTAAAAGGTCATTCTCCAGCAATAGGTGATTGTGTATGACGTGTTGTATCATTTTTCGTAAGGTATTCTTATGAGTCGTTTACAGTATTCTCAGATGCTACAGCATGTTGATCTTTATTTCCTATTATTATTACCATTATTTATGGTAATGATGCAATAATGGTAACATTATTATGCAAGGTAATATCTTTGTAGTCCTATTCATTGTCCTAAAGTTGTCTATGTGACGGGTATTGAGGTTGTTCGTTAATGTTCACAATCTTCCGTCTTTTTCCTTCCATCCTAAAAGTTATGCTACAAAAAAAAAAAAAAAAAAAAAAAAAAAAAAAAAAAAAAAAAAAAAAAAAAAGCTTTCTTTTGACATTGGTTCAGCGTGAAAATCCTCTCCATCATATTAAAAGTGTCTAATGCCGATTTTTGCATAGGTACCCAGAATTTTATTGCATTAGACTGCTCCAAAGACGCATCCATTTCGACAACTTGCCTTAGGTGGGAGGCGCCGTGTAATAAGCTTATGTTTACTCACGTGACACTGCCATTCTGGCCTATATGCCCCATCCCTCGAATTATTTTGATAATATAGGCACAAACATTTCGTTTTTTCCACCACATTTTTTATTGGAATTAGTATGTATTCAACAATAAAATAAGTGTTATTATTTACTGAACAGCCTACATATTTCAAAATTAAATATAACTGAAAATGTTTTGGAATTAGGACTAAATGATTTTATTTCATTCACCTAATACAATTTTAAATTTCCTACTAAAAACCTTTATAATTATTATTTTTCAGCATTTAAAATGTATTTGGAATGCGAAAACTTAACTTGAATTAATTTCGATTTTAGTCCCTTTGAATCTATATTATAATACATGTTTCTCCCAGAACATCAACAAAAATGTCATAAGTATTTGAAAGCTATTTTAACTTCCTACTGTTTCATTAAAAAACAACTAATTAAAAGTTTGCATAAAAATATAAATAGCTTTTTATCTTCAATTTCCGTTGCTTTGCTTTTATTACAGCTATTTATTTTTTAACTAACCTATTTTTGTCGTAAGCTTCTAGATAATTTCCGGAAGAGGATATCAAATCTCGAATAATAAGTCAATAATTGAAGAAAAAGAGGGAACATTTCTCTTAAAGATATTTTTAGTATGTCAATTTTTCTCTAAATTTTACACTGAAGCTTTCCTTTTATTTATTTTATCTTCTAAACGAAGGATTAATTTCATAGGGACAAGAAAAAAAGGAGCTCAGCTGCAGATTAAGCGTATGTTTTGAAACATACTAAAAATTGTTTCAAATAACTGAGAAAAATACTAGTGATCAAGAGCTTGTTTTTTGTAATGTTTGATCTTGATATTTCTACATTAGGTATTTTAGTGCATTGTTTAAAAGTTTATCAAAGGTAAGGACTACATATTTTTAGAAATTTTGAATGGCATCAGGGATGTTTAATATTTTTGCCAGTATGGTATTGACTTTTTCTTTTAGAGGGAAAAATGCAATATTGCTGATTTTCCC
This sequence comes from Pardosa pseudoannulata, assembly GCA_032207245.1. Lineage (NCBI taxonomy): Eukaryota > Metazoa > Arthropoda > Arachnida > Araneae > Lycosidae > Pardosa > Pardosa pseudoannulata. Next base: position 15,960,542 of record CM063503.1, on the reverse strand, counting down.
ATTTCTTTAGCTGTCACTGATGATTTATGAATTATATTTTTAGAGACGTTTCTTTTTATAGCAAGCAATGCAATATAGCTGTTTTTTTCATTTATTTATCTGTCACCGATGTTTTATGAATTACATTTTTATAGAGACGTTTCTTTTTAAAGCAAACAATGCAACGCAACTCATTTTTTCATTTATTATCTTTTATCAATGATTTTAAAACCATGATTTTAAAGACGTTTTCGTTTACAGTAAACAATACACTAAGGCTGATTTTCTATTTATTTAGTTGTCGTCTATGATTTTTTTTTTACACAAAAATGTTTTCTTTATGAACAAACAATGAAATTTAACTTATTTTCCTTTTTATTTAGCTATTATCATTGATTTATGAATCTTGTTAAAAAGACGTTTAGTTTTGATGAGAGTTAAATAAAGCATATTATCAAATATAACGCCGGCGATGATAATTTCTGAATTAGGTTTTCTAACTTTTATCTTCAGTGCTGAATTCCTTTCTGTACCTAGTACTGCACTGTAATTTAAAATTTCTCATAAGTTTAGATTTACTTATATTTTTCTTAGAAATAGACATACTTTTTAAAGTTTTCTTTTATAATGCATTTTTTTTTTAAAATAGTTCTTAACTTATAGGTGTTTAAAGACTGGATCAAAAGCAAATACTGTGCAGGATATTAAAAAATGAAAAATAGTACTTAACTGTAATGTTAATTTTCTAAAATTCTAATTCTATTGGAATAAAATTTTCCCCCATATATATCATGAAGTTACTGAAAAAAAGTTTTCGCTCATGATTTGTCTTTTCAAAAATTATTTCCTATCTTACAGGTTTAAAGACTGGTATAGGTTTAACCCCTTAACGTGTACGCTCGAGTTAACTCGAGCGCGGTAAACTGGCCAAACTGTGCACACTCGAGATAATTCGAGCGGTGTTGTACTTTATGTTGCTATAATTTTTCACACTCGAATGCAATCGAGAATTGAAAATAACAATGTGAAAAAAAACCAGTCGTTTTATTGATATTTATCATTTACATGGGATTGTAAGCTATAATTTTTACTTATTTAAATATAAAAAATACATATTTTTTCTAAATTCAACGTTCTAAATTGTGTTTTTTACATTAAAAAAATTGATTTTTTGGGCCGGTTTAAAAAAAAAAACTGTGCATTAAGGGGTTAAAGACTGTACAGGATATTTAAAAATTAATATAAAAGAACATTAATTTTATGTCAATTTGCATAAAACTAATTGAATTGGAATTAAATATTGCCCCATATAAATAAATTAAGAAAAAATAAAGTTATTAAAAAAGTTGATTCTGATAGTATTTTAATTTTACGGATTTAAGGGGACTTTCTGGGGGGAAAGACTTCGTTAAAAGAACTTATTTTTTTGTGTACTATAAAATAGAAAAATCTGATTTATGTAGAATAAAAGTTTTCCTTAATCATTAATATGGTTCTAATTTTATAAAAATTATTTAGTTTTGTTATATAAAGCAATATATTTTACAAAAGATAAAACATAGACACCAAGAGAAAAATCAGAAATCCACAAAATAACTTTTGAAATTTGTAAATTAGCAACTAAATTTTTATATCAAATTGAAGCTAATTATCTTTTTCTAGTCTGTGAATTTCAGTTATACTAATATGAGCAATATATTTTATATTATAATATAATCAAGGATAAATTTCTTTAACATTTTCAAATTCTTCAAAGTTTTAATTTTTTTTTAAATTTTTAAATTTTTATTTTCTTTTACCTCTAAAAGTTTGGTTTATAGAATAAAATAGATATTTTGCTTCAGTTTCAAACAGAAAATTAGTTTCTAATATACATATTTCAAAAGTTATCTCACGGGTAAGTGATTTTCTATTTTTCATTTAGAATATATTTTTATGTTATTATAAAAAATGTACTACTTGAAATAACAAAACCGACCATTTTTTAAAAAGTTAGAACATTATAAAATAAATGAAAATTCATTTATTATTTTTCATTATTTATTCATTATTGTTCAAATTGTACTATTGATTTTATAAAATATAAGGGGAAAATACACGTGTTTAACCCTCTAAGTGGTTCGCACGTACAATTCCGCCAAACCGATGATGTCTTCAAAGCGGTTGTCACGTACAATTTTCGACCTCCAAAACGTTTCGAAAATGGATGTAATGTACATTTCTGCTAGTGTTTTCCCCTATAGAGTTTTGAGGTAGGAGGGTCAAGTCGATTGTTTAGGAACTGCACACCTACTCTCTGAGGCACAAAGACGCTGATATCTTTTCATGACTTTGTAAATCTCTATTTCGAAGTATTTCGTTTGCGGTAACAGATGTATCTCTAATTGTACCATTTAAATAGCTTGGATGACTTTCGTAAAAAAGATAGAAATCATTCTCTTAAAAAATATTTTTATTTGTACTTTTAGAACAAATTATTTCTTATGGGATTATCTTCATGACTTGACGAGCTTTATGTGTATTAAAAATTAACAATCTATAATGTCTATTTATATATCTATTTATAACCGGAAGTAAACGGACAGTAACGAGGGTGGGTTTCCCGTATTCCAATCTAGTCGACAAAGGGTGACGTAAAAAATCATAGAACACTTTGGTCACTGACACAATGAAACTTTAGCGTATTTTTGGAGACTTTTTTTTCTCGGTGTGTACCACTCGGAGGGTTAAGAAAGAATGCAAGATAAACGGAACTGAGTTTGATATCTTATTAAACAAGATATATATGGAGATTTTATTCGAAGGAACTAATAGAATAAATTAGAAAAATAAGCATTGATAATTCATATCTCTTATAATGCAATTACTTCTAAACGTTCGAGATGCTTTCTCAGAGTTACAAAAACCAAGAATATGAAGAGTGGTCCCACTCCATGGTTTTTCCTTAGCTCATAAGTTCTGTATGTCATCATTACTGACTTTGGATGTTTTCGTTTTGTTTATATATAATCTAGTTTATCTAAATACTGTTTTAGTTGTCTTACAAAATGCTGTTAAATAAAAACTACCCATGTATAAATTCATTCCAATCTCTCTATAGCTTAAAATAATAACTTGTACAGTTTATTTTGTGTCTTTGGCTTTTATGCCAGAACAATTAATTTCAAAACGATAGCGATGAATATTTGACAATGTTGTTAGCTAATATAACTATATATTCTTGAAATATCAGTATTTATGTTCTTAATAGTAAACTTGATAAACCTCCTGGTCTTAATAGTAAATACAAAGTCTCACACATGATAAATACGAAACGTCTCTCTAACACGAGAGACATTGTATGCTAACTCTAATTTTATGACAGTAGAGAATTGTGATCATTGATAGAGTATAAATATGACTAAATCCTCAATGCTCGGGTTGTATGAATGTCAAACAGGCATTGACGATACGTTGACATCGATAATTCATAATTGAATGAGAGAATGGCGCGTTTACGTCAACTAAGACAGTGACTGAAAACTTGTGATAAGCGTGTTTCGATATTAAATATCTGCTAAAACTATGATAATCGAATATATCCCTCCCCCTTCATTCCATCACTTGTAACATTTATATTATAAATTATATGAAGATTATGTTTAAAGGGACATACACGTTTTTTGAAAGTTGTATTTCCCTCGAAAAAAGAAAAAAAAGGAAATTTTACTTTACCGATGAGAACTACTGTCTCTCAAAAATTTCTTATTCCTCGGCCTTTTGCATATTAGATTCTATGAATACTGTTTAAAGTTTTGACTAGCCTTAAAATTTTCGGAACATTCATGTTGCAGAAAAATATTTATACATGGTTACTTTTGTGCAATTAAAAAAATTGTCAGAGAAACTTTCTTGAAACTTAATAAATTATAGACAATAACGTATTAGATGATTCAGAAAAAATATTTCATAAACAAAATCTTTAAAGCCCTATTTCTCAATACTTTTTTAATTCTTTTGTAAAGGGTTACGCTCAAACTATTGCATGCAATTTTATGAAAATTTTTAATATGAAAAATCATTCAATAGCTTCAAATAAACCAAAATTTAAACATTTCGATACTAAAGAACTATTTTTAACCTCCTCAAAATCTGCTATTTTTCTTATCGTATTAACTGTCTGCTTTATAAAATATCAGGCCAAACAATATATTTTATATTCAAGCTGATACTCTTACTTTAAAAATTCTTATTTGTTATTTTGCATTTAAAATTAAAACCAAAGTTATAACCTCCATCCAAGTACATATTCCTAATTTTAATTTTAAATAGTGGTATTTAACTTTCATTACATTTCACTAATATTTTATTAATTGCTACATATTCAGTTACTATTTCTAAAAAATTGTATGCATTCAACCATATTTTTGAAGATAAAGCTAAAGACTATCGAAAATTGCTTTATGACCTCACTTGAGTAATGAAAACCATAAAAATATAATTTAAGCTGATTCTGAAAGTGGGTTAGTATAACTGTTACTTTTTTTTAACGATTTGAAGTTAACAGAATGGACGGAGCACTATTTTTGTGAAAATTATTTACAGAAAATATTCCCAAATGGAATTTTCCCCTTTTATTAAATTCCGTAATGGTAACAATGATACTATGATTTTGCATATGCAAATTGTAAGATAAGTAATTACACTTGCTTAAAAAATGTAAAAAATTATTTTCCAAAAGTAGCAACACATATTAGAGAGCTTAGTTTTCATTAGAGCTTCTGGATATGGTGATTTTAGCTTAAAAATGCAACATTTTGTAGATCACGCCAACAAATTGCATTCTTTAACTTGTCATAAGAAGTTGGAATTAAAACTAAATCTATCCAAAAGTGATTAGTATACTTGTTACATTTTTAACACTTTAAAGTTAACACAATGGGTGCAGCAACATCCTGTGAACATTATTTATAGAAAGTTTTCCCAAATCAAAAACTTTCCCTCTTTTATTAAAACCTGTATGGTGTCCACGGTACTATAAGTTTGAGTTTTAACATTTAACACTTTAACGGACAGTGGTTTCACAGCGAAACCACCTATTAATACTTTTTCTCTTCTTTTTAAACATATCCGGAAGATTTTTTTCGATTTTCTGTGTTACTGACTCTTTGATGTAGTAATAGATAATAGAATTTTGCATAATTTATTTTTCCCTTTGAAATGTATTAGTTTAAAATTGCTTTACAAGAAAAATCTCGTATTTGATTTTTCTCCTTATGACTTCAAATAAAAACACCTACTCAAAAGAACAATGAAAAACTGTGCAGTTATCTATTTGTTACATCATTTTGATGATAATTATACATTGTTCTTCCAATATAATTAAACTTTAAAAAACTTATTTTCATGCTGTAAAAGGGAAAGGTATCAATTATCCCCCCCCCAAAAAAAATCCCACCTCCCAACGAAATGTAAAATTTGTTTTCATATGGTTCCTACCTATAAATTTTACAGTCATCGTTTATAACCTAATTCTGTTAAATCTGAAAGAAATTTTAATCGTGACCTTTAAAGGGTTAAGCAAATGTAAAAATTGATGTTCTAAAAGACAGTAACAAATTTCAGAGAAATAGTACTAATTTTGTTTCCCATTAGAGTTTCTGGATTTGGTGATTTCAGCTTAACAATGCGAGATTTAGTAGGTTATGCCAACAAACCGTATTCTTTGACTTGTCATAAGAAATTGGAATTAAAACTAAATCTATTGAAAAGTGATTAGTATAATTGTTACATTTGTAACACTTTCAAGTTAACACAATGGGAGGAGCAACATCCTGTGAAAATTATTTATAGAAAATTTTCACGAATACCAAATCAAAAACTTGCTTTCTTTCATTAAAACCAGTATGGTATCCATGGTACTATAATTTTGAGTTTTAAATTTTAAGCAACTGTAAAAATTTATGTTCCAAAACACATCAACAAATTTTAGAGAAATACTATTAATTTTGTTTCCCATTAGAGCTTCTGGATTTAGTGATTTTAACAATGGAAGATTTCGTAGGCTATGTCAACAAGCAGTATTATTTGACTTGTCGTAAGAAATTGGAATTAAAACTAAATCTATTGAAAAGTGATTAGTATAATCGTTATATTTTTAGCACTTTAAAATCAACACAATGGGTAGAGCAACATCCTGTGAAAATAATTTATAAAAATTTTCCCAGATCAAAAACTTGCCATCTTTTATTATACTCAGCAATGGATACTATGTCTCGTATAGGAGGAGTC
>CM063503.1:15894293-15949293 GCA_032207245.1 Pardosa pseudoannulata | reverse complement strand
TTTTTTGTAATTGTATTAAAGTAAAATATTGAAAATATATTTATAAAAGTATGTTATAACCACTGTAAAAACTTTATTATCAGCAATTTGTTGTTTGTTAATTTGTTAAGCTTTATCTGTATTACAAATAGTATCATGCATTTAAGATCTTTTAGATATCTAAGTTACTCTAACTCAGTAACGTGAAAGCGAGAAATCAAAGAAAAAATATTAACAATAGCATATATGGGGATAAAAAGAAGATTTTATTTCATTTAATATAAACCTCAATCATTCTGAAAATATTGGCTTCTCGCATGTGATCACGCAAACCATTTTCCTAAATCTCAAAAGATTTCTTGGGTAAATATTTTGCTAAGTTCTGTAACCTAAGGTAAAAAAACAATATAAATTGATCTAAAAATATTAATTTTTTATGTAATTATATGGTTGGATTTCTTTGAATACCCATCCCGTTTCTTCATAAGTGCCTCGGGCAAGCAGAAAATCAATGCACTCAAGTGTTTTCTTTCATTCAAGATGAGATATTTTGAAAGGAAATGCTTTTCATACAAATACGCACATTTTAAGTAAATAAATAATTTTCTATTGCATTTTATCAATTCGCATAGAATTTTCTTGTACAAGCTGAATAATTTGTTTAATTTTATACTCCTCTAAACTCTCCCGATACTTAGAATGCAGTTTAGAATCACGTTGAATTCATTTAGAAAGATAATTAAAAGTTCTCTTAGCTACGTCAAAATTATCGTTAAGTTCTCAAATTTTTGCAGCATTAATTAATGGAAGTAAAGGAATGAAACTATCATTTCCACTACAACCTGGAGGTAGATAGAATTTGTTGTTAATACCGGTGATAAAATTTTTATTGCCACAAAAAATAATCGATGATTAAATTTAAAATTATCACATATGTACCTAATCTATTATTTAAGCCAAATATAAAAGAAAATTATTTAAGTAATATCTAAGTTCAGTGATAAAACGTATGAAAATAATGCACACTTTTAATTCGACATTTATTTTTTTTTGTCATAAAAAGAATTCTTTTGAAAAAGTGGAACTTTATAAGAAACCTTGCTACAAAAATTGTTAATGAGAGAGATATTTTTCTAAAAGATGCTTCTTCTAGAATATTCGATGGCAGACATGCCAATGATTTTCTGGATCAACCATTCTCTCCGTTATATAGAAACTTCTTTGAAACCAGCTTTCTGCAATTGTTATACATTTTATTTATTAACTAGCATATAGCCGGTCATATGACGGGATCAGTAAAATTTTTAATTTTCCAGAATTGGTAAAGTACATTATGAGGCAGGTAAAAAATGGTTTGGTTTTAGGCTGAGAATTATCTTGTACATGCTGAATAATTTGCTTATTTTCATATTCCTCTAAAGTTTCCCGATACTAAGAATGCAGTTTAGAATCACGTTGAATTCATTTAGAAAGATAATTAAAAGTTTTCTTAGCTACGTCAAAATTATCGTTAAGTTCTCAATTTTTTTGCAGCTCTAATTAATGGAAGTAAAGGAATGAAACTGTCATTTCCACTACAACCTGGAGGTATATAGAATTTGTTGTTAATACCGGTGATAAAATTTTTATTGCAACAAAAAATAATCCATGATTAAATTTAAAATTATTAAATATGTACCTAATCTGTTATTTAAGCCAAATATAAAAGAAAATTATTTACGTAATATCTAAGTTCAGTGATAAAACGTATGAAAATAATGCACACTTTTAATTTGACATTTATTTTTTTTTTGTCATAAAAAGCATTCTTTTAAAAAAGTGGAAATTTGAAAGTATAAGAAACCTTGCCACACAAATTGTTAATGAGAGAGATATTTTTCTAAAAGATGCTCCTTCTAGAATATTCAATGGCAGACATGCCAATGAGTTTCTGGATTAACCATTCTCTTCGCTAGATAGAAACTTCTTTCAAAACAGCTTTTTGCAATGGTTATACATTTTATTTATTAATAGCATATAGCCGGTCATATGACGGGATCAGTAAAATTTTTAATTTTCCAGAATTGTAAAGTACTCTATGAAGCAGGTAAAAAATGGTTTGGTTTTAGGCTGAGAATTATCTTGTACATGCTGAATAATTTGCTTATTTTCATATTCCTCTAAAGTTTCCCGATACTAAGAATGCAGTTTAGAATCACGTTGAATTCATTTAGAAAGATAATTAAAAGTTTTCTTAGCTACGTCAAAATTATCGTTAAGTTCTCAATTTTTTTGCAGCTCTAATTAATGGAAGTAAAGGAATGAAACTGTCATTTCCACTACAACCTGGAGGTATATAGAATTTGTTGTTAATACCGGTGATAAAATTTTTATTGCAACAAAAAATAATCCATGATTAAATTTAAAATTATCACATATGTACCTAATCTATTATTTAAGCCAAATATAAAAGAAAATTATTTAAGTAATATCTAAGTTCAGTGATAAACGTATGAAAATAATGCACACTTTTAATTTGACATTTATTTTTTTTGTCATAAAAAGCATTCTTTTGAAAAAGGGGAACTTTACAAGAAACCTTGCTACAAAAATTGTTAATGAGAGATATATTTTTCTAAAAGAAGCTTCTTCTAGAATATTCGATGGCAGACATGACAATGAGTTTCTGGATCAACCATTCTCTCCGTTATATAGAAACTTCTTTGAAACCAGCTTTCTGCAATTGTTATACATTTTATTTATTAACTAGCATATAGCCGGTCATATGACGAGATCAGTAAAATTTTTAATTTTCCAGAATTGTAAAGTACTCTATGAAGCAGGTAAAAAATGATTTGTTTTTTGGCTGAGAATTATCTTGTACACGCTGAATAATTTGCTTATTTTCATATTCCTCTAAAGTTTCCCGATACTAAGAATGAAGTTTAGAATCACGTTGAATTCATTTAGAAAGATAATTAAAAGTTCTCATAGCTACGTCAAAATTATCGTTAAGTTCTCAATTTTTTGCAGCAGTAATTAATGGAAGTAAAGGAATGAAACTATCATTTCCACTACAACCTGGAGGTAGATAGAATTTGTTGTTAATACCGGTGATAAAATTTTTATTGCAACAAAAAATAATCGATGATTAAATTTAAAATTATCACATATGTGCCTAATCTATTATTTAAGCCAAATATAAAAGAAAATTATTTACGCAATATCTAAGTTCAGTGATAAAACGTATGAAAATAATGCAGACGATATTTAAATAATTTAAAATAAGAAATGATTAAATGAGATGGTAAAGGAATGACGTCATAATGCTAGAAAAATTGTTATTTTTACTTATTTATTATGTGATAAATTGATAAATTTAATCTCCTGCTCTTAACCAGGGAAAATAGGGATTGAAATAATTGCATTAAATGCTAGAAAAGGGGGGGGAAGGGATGGATTTCGAAAGTTTTAAAGACGGCAGTATTTTTTGCTGTGAAGCAAATTTTTTGTTGTGACGGCAGTATTTATACCAATTTCTTTTAGAATCAGATCGATAGTTTAGGAGAAGATAAACTTTACTCGTTTTGAATTTTGCTAACCCTAACTCATCAGGAATCCAATATGGATGCCTCTATCCGTTCCAAGTCCAACCACTTCATCGATGGCCGATTGGTTAGGGTGCTGGCCTTCGGTACCGGAGTTCGTGGGTTCGAATCCCACAGTGGCATGGATGTTCGTAGCCGTTCGGAATCGGCTTTAAGCTGTAGGTTCCGGTCTCATTAGCCCTAGTGTTGAAAAACAGTGCACTGTACCCCACCAAACCACCCTAAGTGTTCAATTTATTTCTCGAATAATTTCATCTCACAATTATCTGAAATAAAATTTATATTATTACAACAATTCCTTCCACTATTTGCAATGAGAGGAGAATAATTCGTAAAAAATAGACCGTAGCACTCGAAACCAAGCCAAATCCAAACCAAACCAACCACTTCATAAATTTGAGGACAGACTGGCTGATAACTTAGTCTATTATTATATAGGGGGTTCCCTACGTTGTTCTATTATTTACTGATATACTATTCTTCATAACATGTCCTAAATATTAGTCTCTACACCAGTACAAATTCTTAAGATATTGTAACTTCTTCAGATCAATGTGATTAAAAAAATGGGATTTATTGCCTCTTAAACCACAGTAATTATTCAAACCATAATTCTAAATCACACACTCTTTTGGAAATAATTTAAGCTCTGTAACCTAAAAAAGTAAATAGATCTAAAATATTCGTTTTTTATGTAACTTTACGGTTATGTTTATTTGAACACTCATCCCATTTCTTCATAAATGTAATAATATTGGGAAAGATGAAATCAATGTACTCAAGTGTTTTCTTGCATTCAAGATGAAATATTTTGAAAGGAAATAATTTTCGTAGAAATACATCCATTTTAAGTAAATAAATACATTTTCTATTGCATTTTATAGAATTGCATACTTTTCATTCAGATAAATTGACTAATAGCGAGGAAATATACAACGTATTGAAGGCAACTAAGAACAATACTGACCATCCCCTATATAATAATAGCATAAGTTATCTGTCCGTCTGCCCTCGAATTTATGAAGTGGTTGGACCTGGAACTGATAGAAGCATCCATATTGGATTTTTGATGAGTTAGGGTTAGCAAAATTCAAAGCGTCGTCTTTAAAACGTTCGAAATCCACCCCTTCCCCCTTTTCGACCGTTAATACCTGTATATCAAGCCCCATTTTAAGAGCAGGCGATTAAATTTATCAATTTATCAAGTAATAAATAAGTAAAAATAACATTTTTTTTCTAGCATTATGACTTCATCCTTTTAACGATCTCATTTCATAATTTCTTATTTTAAATTATTTAAATATCGTCTGCATTATTTTCATACGTTTTATCACTCAACTTAGATATTACGTAATTAATTTTCTTTTATATATGGCTTAAATAATAGATTAGGTACATATGTGGTAATTTTAAATTTAATCATCGATTATTTTTTGTTGCAATGAAAATTTTATCACCGGTATTAACAACAAAGTCTAGGAGTCTATTTCACCGACTAATAAATATGTAGCTTTTAAGTTATATATCTTTGAAAATTAAGAAGTTTGTTCGTTTGTGTGTTTGATTTTTATATATACCCACACGGTTTGCAATCGATTCACCACATTTTGGACATCATTACAGTAAAAAAATCACTGTGAATATTAAAACCTCTGCTGTCTATCCTATCATGTAATATGACAAGATAAATTAAAGTGGGCAACTAATATAAGACCAGTAAAGTTTTTTACTGATCCCGTCATATGACGGGCTATATACTAGTTTTTTAATAAATCTTCAATATTTATTCTTAGTTTGTATTGATTAATAGAATTCTAAGATTATACAAATAGTTAAGTCATGGGCTTTCAACCCATGACCCAGAAATCTGTAGGTTTTCATGAAATAATCGTATTGCAAAAATCATTCTTTTATATAAACTTTGAAAAAACTCACCTGAGGAATTTTATTTTATATTTATTGATGACATGATGTTTCGATTATTTTAATCTTTAGTGTCGATTCTTTGTAGCTTCTTTTAGCCGCAGAAGCTATTAGCAAGCTAAAAATTACTAGTTTCAAATATGTATTTGTTAATTTTATTTTCACCAATGTATACTTTTTATAGAAAAGTAACTTTATAAGCAACAAAATCTTTTAGGAGAAAATTGTTAATATGAGAGACAAATTACTCTTTAGTGTCAATACTGTGTAGCTTCTTCTGGCCGCAGAAGCCATCAGCAAGCTAAAAACTACTAGTTTTAAATATGTATGTGCTAATTTTATTTTCACCAATGTATACTTTTTATTAAAAAGTAACTTCATAAGCAATAACATCTTTTAAGAGAAAATTGTTAATATGAGAGACAAATTACTCTTTAGTGTCAATGCTGTGTAGCTTCTTCTAGCCGCAGTAGCCATTAGCAAGCTAAAAATTACTAGTTTCAAATATATATTTGTTAATTTTATTTTCACTAATGTATAATTTTTATAAAAAAGTAATTTTATAAGCAACGAAGTCTTTTAGGAGAAAATTGTTACTATGAGAGACAAATTACTCTTTAGTGTCAATACTGTGTAGCTTCTTCTGGTCGCAGAAGCCATTAGCATTCTAAAAATTACTAGTTTCAAATATATATTTGTTAATTTTATTTTCACTAATGTATAATTTTTATAAAAAAGTAATTTTATAAGCAATAAATTCTTTTAGGAGAAAATTGTTAATATGAGAGATAAATTACTAAAGGAAGCTTTATCTAGGTAGTTCAATGGAAAAAAAAATTGTAAGCAAATTTTGCTGTGTCTTGCATAGAAGGAGAGTTAAGTCTCATAATTGTTGTCCCCCGTCTTACTTTTGCTTTTATTTATGAATTTTCCACTTTAGTAATGTGAAAATAATGTTACGTTGATTTAGTGTTAAGAAAGAAGAAATTAATACTCATTAAATAACACTTTGACAAATATGTATTGATTAAATGATTTTATATAATTAAATGCCTAAGGAATACAACTTATCATTTGCAGATTTGGAAGACCCTTCTGAATTGGCGTCGGTCTCGCAAAAATAGCAACGCTTTTCCCTTTTCTCGTGTCGCTCCAAAAAATGTCTGTTTCACAAGCAGCGGATGCCAGCAGCGTTCACCCTCTTCTTTCCTCTCGTAACAACCTTGTCCTCTAAAAAAATCAAACTGCCCTGCGGAGATAAAACAGGGGTCAGCATCCCGCCAAACCAACGCCTTCTATTGGTTGGGAGAAGTCTGAAGTTTCTTCTAGTTCAAACTGGTTCTGTTCTGTATCTCTTTGACGATGGATAATGGGAAGAGGTAAAAAAGCTGAACCGAATGTAACTTATTATTACAAGTCTCTCATTTATTCATGCCCTTCAAATTTCAAACACTTTTTCCTTAGCAAAAAATAAAAATAAAGAAATTTCTCAAAATATTATAATTCCTCCAGGCCAGTATAATTAAACGAATTAGAGCTTATTTTTATTTCCGTAATGTCTTGTGATCACAAAACAAATATCAGATTTTTAAAATTTAAAATTAGCTTTTATAGTCCTTAAAGAACTCAAACAGTCGAAGTTTTTGACAAATACTAAATTTTATTCCTGTAAAAAATTTTCCTCTATAATATATTTTTCCTGAAATGAAAGCTTACAAAATACAATAGAAAACAATGAATAGCTCACGGTCCGTTCTAATTTTTTAAAACGAGATGCTGAGTGAAACAAATGACTCTTTCAGATATTAAGAAGCTTGAGAAGCTTCGAAACTCTAAGAGTTGTTGATTGTTATTGTTTTGTGCTTATATGATTTCTTGTACTCAGAATAAAAAACATCTTACGGTAACCGCTTGCTGTGAGGCACGAATCTCTGAGAAAATATCGTTTTTTAAAAAATCTTTTTAAATCTAGAATCTACTATCTTGCTTTTTTAAAATTCCGTTAAGTTTTCATTGTACAAATTTAAAACTAGATTTATGGTTGTTTTTATGTTACTTTGTATATTTATTTTGGCATCAGAATTTAACTAAAATTTTTATTTATGGATTGTTTCTTGTAACTTTGATATCACACTTCACATTTATCTAAATAAATATTTTTTATAACTATATAATTTAAAAATATTATATTTAAAAATATTAAAAATATTAAAAAATTAAGGAGGCACATCACCTTTAAGCAATTATAAATGTAAGATTTTTCTTATTTTCACTAAATCATACCTTTTTTAACGATTAGATTAAATACATGGGGTTTCCAGCATTTGTTCTCTGTTAATTTTTATTAGTTTTAATGAATTTACTTTGTTTCTAAAATACAATGTGAAGTTCTAGAAGCATACCTCGAAGTACAATTCCAACTTGTTAACGGCGAGGAAAACAGGCAATGCCCTGCTTTTATTCTCTGGTAGGTGGAATAACAATGGAGTGGAGCCGTAAAGTCTGGGGTTGTAACACTATAACATAATAGCGATCATGCCCCTGATGGCTGGCCGATAAAAATTAATATCGAGGCATATCGATAGCCCTAACCTCCCCAGCCTATGAGGGCCCCCGAAAATGAGTGAGATCATGTTGTACTGACTTCACTTCGGGGAGGTTAAAAATCGGGAGCGAGCCAGAAAGAGTTCACGCTTGCAGAGCGACGTGTCTACCACTCTAGAGAGAGACAAGCCTTGGTGAGTCGCCGGGCGACTTTATTTTCATTTTTGTGGTCTGTGAGTCAAAACTTGATTGTAGACTACTAGAGTCTAAGGAGAGAAGTTTTCTCTTTCTTTGCGGCCAAGTTACCTGATCAGCGATCGACTTCATCTCGTTCGAGAAGCAGCGAAAGCAGTCTACACCGGTTAACGACATCAGAGGATTTCCTTCCGGTGGACTTTTGGATATAACTTGTATATATACCCATTTATCCAACATCTCTCAATAAATGGAATTTCAATGTGCTGGTTGTCTGAGTGGTCTCCCTAATTACCTGTGCACTTCGGTTTAGGTGATCCCTAGTTAATACGTTACAACAAGCACTATTTATATAAAGTAAAAAGTACAACTTGTTTTGAAAACTTTAAAACTTTTTGATACATTGTGCGCAGACTTACGAGAACACAAAGTGAGTTTCATTAATAATTTCTGCCTTTTTGAAAACAATAATTATTCTGTATAATTATCCCCCTATTTAAATTTTTAAAAAGTAACACAACTATTACACTAGGGGATTGAATTTTCAAAAGTCCAAAATCGTATTTAAAAATTTCATTTCAAACTCTATAAATACTAAATTAAATAAACAACTCTGAAAAAAATTAGGTATAATTTCATGGTATATATTTACTGTGATAATTTGAAATCAATACGTGCAAAAGTTTTTGTTTATATTGCACACTTGTGGAAAGACCACTATTTTCTGTAAAATGCATTTAAAGTTTTAATAGTTTCCTTAAAAGCTATGATATTCAATGTAAACTTTATATTGTTTAACAGGTTCTAAATCAATTGTGTCAATGGGATTTGTTTAAAACATTTCAGAAATGTCCAGAGACTTTGAAAATGTAAAAATAAAAAAATTAGATTTTTGAAGGCTTAAAGCTGATGCATTTTGTATTTTCATTTTTCTTTCTTTGAGAAAAGAAAAACTTATTGCATTATTTTCATACTATCTGTCTCTTTAATAAACTCCAAAATTTATGAGATTTCCATTTATATTAATGCTGTTCATTTACAAAGACACACCTTAAAATCATGTTCTAGTGTGTGTTAGAGTTTTTAGAGCCAATGCAAGAGCAGTTCGCGAAAGGAATATATAAATGTTACCAAAAAAGTTTTGGTTCTAATGCTGCTTTTAAAGATAAGTACAGTGGATTGTTAAATGATATACTGAACACAGTCTAACCCACTTATTAATATCTCAACTTCTAAAAAGGATCTGGCGATGCAAAACACACTCTCAATGAGTACCCCTATATTCTAAAAATATTGTCAATAGTAAAATATATTCTTTTTGGCATATATATGTATAAAAGTAACCAAATGAGGTTATTTTTGTCCTTCAAACTGAAGAAGTAGAGGAATGCATCCCTGTAGTACATCTTAATTTGGGCTGTTAAAGAAGTCACTGAGAAACTGAACATTCAAGCTGATGTTTTTTTTTACCCAAAAAGTATATTGAAATTTAGACTTGAGCTCTATTTTTGATTCAAAATGAAATATTACGACTAAAGTATAGGAAAATTAAGAAATCACTTAGAAAGAGAATTATCACTAGTAAAGTAAAAGGTGAGTTTTATATATCTGATATGAGAGTATAAATATACTCTACCATGTATATTACGTTATTTCTCTACTTTTCTCAATATCTGTATTTCCGCATTTAACCTTACACAAAACAGCTTACCTAAAAACTGTTCAAAAGTTTTCAAATATTAAGTGTATTTTGGGAAATTACCTATTAAGGAATAAGTTACATTAACAAATGAAACTTGTTTAACAATTTAACAGTATTTAATTCGTAATTTGTGTAATTGTTTACGAAAATTTTGAACAAGGTTGTACTTAGGCCTAATATCTTTGCAGGTATTACCATTACAATTATTACAATTCTGTGATTTATGTGCATAAATAACAAACTATCAAAATTTTTATATATATATGTATATATATGTATGTATATATATGTATATATATATATGTATATATGTATATGTATATATGTATACATGTATATGTGTATATTGTAACGATCCGTTACATGACCCCAAAAGAGCGAGGAGCCCGAAGGTGACCTTTCGCCGTGGACTCACGATTAGCCTCGAATAGAACCAGGTGGTCTAAGCACCTTAATTGAAAACTGTTCGTTGCCGGCTCCTCATCGTCTGGGCATTGTAACCTGTTAAATGGAACGTTGCTGTGAAAAGTGTGTACATAATTAGAGTGCACCTTGCCGCCCATTAGCGGTTACAAAAAGGCCATTAAGTTGGTTAAGTTGATGGATCTGAGAAACTGCCTTTTCTACCACATCTGGGAACATAACAGCTGATCGGACACTTGGGCGCAACCGCAAGATTACGTCACCCTGGTTCTGGAAGTTTCTCAAAGGACCGAGAAAAAGGGAGCGAGTGCCGCTATAAAAGGAGGGACAGGACTAGAACGGAGGCTTGTTCTTCTCGAGGCTTCTACCTGATAGAGCCTGGTCGCTCAAGGACCGCTCGTATCTCCGTGTCTGGAGTTTGTTTTTTTAGAGACCGCCAGCGTCTCTGTTGCTAGAAAGTCGACCTTCGACTTGGGAATTCCTTCCCCGTTATCTGCAAATTTTTAGTTAACTTCTTGCATAGAAGTAGGCAGCCGAGAGTGACTTTGCTCTCGAATTTGGATCGTCTTGCATCCTGAGATTTTCTTCACGAATCCCAGCGTGATACGCACTCGGAACTTCCCAACCTTGCTGTGAAAGCCAACTGTGCTAATCGACAGACGAAGTGATCGTGTCAGCATTAGTCCCGGTACTAATTAGTTCCCAACTCTTGTGATTGGAAGCCCTAGCCATACTGTTCCGGTATCCCACGCATCCTTGTGTGTGAATATTATCTCTGTACGAGATCCCTGAATGTTAACATCCTACTGAATTTGTACATAGCTGTACATAATTTATTCTACTGAATAAAATATTTAATCCAGAATACCTAAATTTCTAGCCTGTTTCATAGACGGCCTCGCCTACTTTATTCCCAGTACGTTACAATATATATATATATATATATATATATATATATATATATATATATATATATATATATATATAGATATATATATACATATATATATATATATATATATATATATATATATATATATATATATATATATATATATATATATATATATATGACAGCACTCGTCATAGAAGTCAATACACCAATACACTCACAAATGCTTTTTTCCAGGATCTATGCAGAGAAAGACAATGGCTACGCCATCAGTTTCATTTTCTTTGTTCCATTAGCACAGACAAACATCGCGGAGTTGCCTCCAGCCCAGATCCACTAACCAAAGTGTCTAACTTTTTTTTCGTAATTTTTTTTCGCAACATAACCTTGCTCCTGTCTTGGCCGAACGATGCCCGATTGGTTAGGGTGCTGGCCTTCGGTACCGGAGTTCATGGGTTCGAATCCCACAGTGGCATGGATGTTTGTAGCCGTTCGGAATCGGCTTTAAGCTGTAGGTCCCGGTCTCATTAGCCCTCGTGTTGCACAAAGTAGACCGTAACACTCCAAACCAAACCAAACCAAAACCTGTCTTGTTTTCTCTGTACTCTTCCGCTGATGCTCGTGCGTTTCCTTATTGACGTAATATTAGTTCTGTGTGCTTTTGATAATAATTCTCTTAATTTTTATTCCCCAATTTCCCCAAACCTGACATATATCTACACACACGCACGCACACACACACATATATCTGTAATATATCAAAATTATTTAACTTTAATATTTTCTTAAAAACCTCCTCTCTCCAATTCTAATTCCTTAAAATCTTTTTCCCATTCTCTAAATGTCTTAATCGAAGGAACGTTATCGACTTAAATTCTTCCGATCTATTTCCCAAAGCTTTCTATCCTAGAGATGTAAATGTTTTGTCTCTTCAACACGTTTCCCATCTGTCGCCTTCAAATGACTCCGCGTGTTTCCTTATCTTACACTTAAATTCGCTGAGTAAGTGGAAAAATTCTTTCTGTCTTCGCTCTTGGGTGCACCTCTGTTCGAGCAGAGTGATTTTTGTGTCTTTCTTTTGTCTTTCGTTGACTAGTAAAGATGTCCGTTTTAGCAGTTTTGAAATAAAGTACAAGGGCAATGTACTCCCATATGATTTTAAAATATTCACTGATCTGTAAATGAATTGATATTTTATATTGATTCCATTGTATCAAATAGCAATAACCTGAAAAATAAATAGGAAATAAAAAAAATATGTTTAAAGAAGCATTATAACCCCATATTGTTTAAAAATATTTACTGGATTTTAAAGGATTTTATATTTTATATTGGTTTAATGGTATTAAGCAGCAATATCCTGAAAAAAAAAAGAAAAAGAAATATAAAAAATAAAAATAACAATACAACCCCGCAATGATTAAAAAATGTGTACTGATCTATAAATGATCTTATAATTTATATTAGTTCAATTGTATCAAACAGCAATACACTAAAAAAATTAATAGGAAATTTTTGAAAAATTCAAAACAGGACAATGTACCGCATATTGTCCAAAAATATTCACTGATCTTTAAAATGTTTTATATTTTATATTGGTTCAATTGTATGAAGCATCAATACCCTAAGATAATCTTAAATGAAAACTTAAATAGTTAAATGAAATTTTAAAAATATATAACAGTTGATTACAAAATTTTAGGTAGTAGTCTGAAATTAAAAATATATATAAGCCTTCTACACGTTTCTATGGAAACAAAAATTAAATTTAAAAATAAAATATTAAAATGGTATTTTAGATTATGTATTTTATGTAGAAAAAATAGTTTTTCTTCTTAATAATCCTATTAAGTAAAAATTAGGAGCCTCATAAGAAATGGAAATTATAAATGGTTGGGAGAGGGGAACCTCCAAATACATACAGAATGTACATTCCATACGTTTATACTGAAAAATTAAACAAGAAAGAAGTTCATATTAGGAATTAATTGGTAAAAGAATAATTATATTCTTTTATCATTTTTGCAATAAGCCTGCTTTTGCAGGTCTCCTGTAAAGCAATCTTAACATTTGGCATGCGTTTATACTTCACCGTCAACTTAAGCGTGCAACGGGCGTTTTTTCATGAATCGCGCGAAAGTTTAGTTATTTAGAAAAATCTCAGTAAATCGAAAACTACTTTGTTTTTATGAACGAAACTTTTTTATTTTATAATTTAATATATACTGTATGGTTATTTAAAAAAAAACCCAATATTTTTACGAAATCACAAAAATAAACGATTTTTAAAATTAAAGTCCGATAATCTGTCAGCGCATATTTCTTCATCACTATCTTTGTCACAACGGCTCATTTTATCAATTTTGTATTCAACAATAAAAAACCAAGCTTCAAATTGACAAAACATTGATTTGACAAAACAGTTGACTTGTACGTTCTGGAGCTAGGAATTCGATTAAAGACGAAATAACGCAACAAAAGACCGAATAACTCGATATTCATAACTTGTGGAAAGAAAAAATGCAAAGCGTTGCATAGCAACACAAACACGAATATAATGTCACACATACATATAATTATAATTAATTAGTAGATTTGTGGTGGTTAGTAGGTATCCGCCACAAATCTACAAAATACGTTTTTTTTACGTGGTCCGCCCTCCAGTGACAGACTGCAAAAAACGTAAAAATACGTTGCCCTCACGCGAAGTGTTAAGAAATAGGATGTCAAAGAAAAATTTAAACTAATCTAAATATTTTTGAAGAAAAATAAAAGTTTTCCTTATATGTATTGTATTTGATTGTTCTTATGTTTCACAAGTAAATTCAAGGTTAAGTTTGATTAGTATTATCTACAAACATATTTCACGAAGATATTTTATTTATGATATAGAAGTGAGAGTTATGTTTCTCAATGCGAGGGTACTCACATGGGTATGCTGGGGTCTCCTTACAGTAGATCTGTATGTCTACCATGCTTACTTTTGGGTTATTTAACAGAAAAACTAGGAAAACCACATGAGAATCACCACCGCATTAATTCGGATGACTTTATGGGATGCAAAATTCGTTAACAAGCAAAAGTATCTTCCATGTCCAACTGCAGGTCTTTTGACCACTCAATTATAATTTTTACTTTCAGAAGGAAATCTCAATTTCAAAATCCGCCTAGAAGTTTCTTATAAAATTTTTGCTTTATGAGTTCAAGATCCATTTAAACTTCTACGAAAATCATAATTTTATTTCATCACTCGGAGTAAAGTTTTCCTTATGTAAGTTTTAGGTATCAAGTCTATTCAATTTTAGGCCAATCAAATTATTAGTTTCCATGTCAAATTTAATTACATTTAAGAAAGAAAACAATTGTTAAGAGTTTTAAAAACCTTCTTGGTACTACATCGAGAAAATTGCAATAGACAGTTGTGTGATTAGATTTCAGTTTACTTTTATTTCGTAAATTTAATTCAGGGAATATATGCTCCCTCGAGTTTTATTATTATAACAGAATTTCTGAAAAATATGCTTTATTGAAGATTGAGGTATTTATTTAAGTTACCTCTGTTCTAAAAGTACAGAAGTTCAAGCTTGGGGGTGATATCAAATGATTTGAACTGTGACGTACGACTGTGAGGACGGTATGGCATCAGAAAAGTTGAAATAGAGTAAAGATTTATGCTTGAAAATAAGAGAACTAGTTTGTACGGTTTTCAGATTTAGTTTGGTCAAGTTTCTGACAATTAAGGTCTCATTAAACAAAAATCTACTCCTCATAGCAGATCCTAAATGGGTACGATCTTGGCCGGACTTATGCAGTACACAAGGTAGACGACCGCCTACGCCTGTAATATTTAGGACCGTCTAAACCACCAAACAATTTTTCATAAATTTGTATTTATATTGTTGTCTTAATTGAAGTATATCTCATTTTCTGGTTAAAAGTTTTTTTTATAATTTTCACCTTTTTCTCAACAAGTTATTTTTAGCTTGAGGAAGTAGCCTTCTTTTGGATTTTTTTTGTGGCGGAAAAAATACTAGAGTTAGTCTTGCTACAATCCTCCAAGCTAGCAGAGGAATTTGAAGTCTGGAATTGTTTTCACAAAACATACATGCTTACCTGTTAAGTCATTGTTCATGATCGATATTCAGAGATGATTAGTTCAGATATAGTTACCTATTATTCTCTACATTGTCAACGACAAAGGTCAAATGAGTATAATGCTGTCTTTTGGTGTTGGGGTTTGCCAATGGATCATATTAGAAATAAAAAATAAATCGTAAGTAGGTAGTACTTATAAAGTCCATTTCTTAATTCTTAATATTTCAGGATATAATTCTTAGTATATATACTTAGTATATATCCATTTTTTGTAATAGATGTTTATATAAGATTTAGATTTATCTCAAAGAGAAATGACCAGCTGCTTCATTTTAATGTAATTAAGGAAAATATAGTGTTAACTTAATACAATTCTTTCTCACTTATATCAATTGTCTTGTGAAAGTTGCCCTACAAAATGATTGTGACCCAGTTTTTCCGTCGATATATTTTTGTTGGTTCAGCAAGTACATACATGTTTGGTGGACATCTGAGCTATAATTTTTATTGCATAACCATTTACTACATGAGTATGCAAATGATGCTATTACACTGAATCCCTTTAGAAATAAAAATTAAATCTTAAGTGTGTAGTACTTACTAGAACATTTCTTAATACTTAGTAATCAGCAGAATTTCCTTTTATTCTCCCAAACTAAAATTTTTAAAAATGTAAGCACCTAAATTCCAACAAGATACAGATGTTATACATTAATTTTAATTAAGAACATTTCTCAGTTCTGGAACAATGCATGATCATTTAAAGTATAAGTGCAAGAAATAGCAAAATTGTTAATTAAACGACTTAATCTTTACATTACTGGACCACCTGCGTCACGTAGAGTTAATTTTTCATAATATCCTGCATAATTCTCGCATTTCTAATGGGTTAATTCATTGTATAAAATTAACCCTTCGCACGTCATGCTCTAAAACCACTTATTTTAAATAAAAATCTTTAATTACAAAGCAGAAAATTTTGTAAAAGCTTAGTGGATAATAATAGGATCTTTAACAATTTTCTCAAGAAAAAAAAACAGTATTTATAAACTTATTCATTAATCTCCCGAAGTACATGATTTTTAATTAAAGAATAATACATCTTAATTTTGTTGTATTTATCAAACTTGAGCTTTTTGCACTTAAAAAGTTTGCGATTTCTTATGCATTCCAGATGACATTAATCAAGCAGAAAAGTTAAAAGCACTGAAGAGCTCTTATTTATTTATATTTAATAAGCTTGGTGTATGCAAAATTATGCTCTGAATATTATTCAGCACTGGATTGGGTTTAATACAAGCAGTAAAATATTCAACTTTCGATCGGTTAAGACTTCAATCTGTTTCTTTATTTAGGACGAATCTCTTTTGCTTGAATTTGAATATCTCGAGATTTCCGTAAATTGCCTTAAGCGCTGATTATAATTTACAAGACTGAGTCTCTTGTTCTGTGTGATTAAGGTGAAAAGAAATTTCTGATTTCTCTCTTTCGCTCTTTTAATTTTAAAACAACAAAGTTTTCGGCTCTATAGGTTATTTCTTGAGCTTAAATTTGAATTTTACGACATTAAAATAAAGTAAATCACTCTTGGCTATAATTATGCTTCAAAATAGTTAGTTTTTGGTCCTTGTAAATACATACATATATGTGTGTGTGACAAAGTAGAGGACATAGTAGAGGACATACATTGTGGTGCATCATGGTAAAGTTATTTCTGTGTTCAAAGGTTAAATTTGTTTTGATTTGTTTTGATTTGGAACCTTTTTCATAAGAAATCTAATTAGTTACAGATGGTTATAAAAACTATACTTCAAAAGAGATTCACAACAGTTCATTGACTGTGCATTATATCCTGTTTCCTCGTATGTTGTACGCTTGACAAAATAGTCTATAAATATCTTTAGGAATATAATTTTGCCTTAAAATTTTGGCTTGTTTTAGTTTGTTACTAGTTCTAAAGACATTTTTCTACACGAGAGAGAGAGTAGAACGGGACATCTACAGGTATCTATGCCAGCAGTGGTATTAAAACGCATGGATTCGGATTTATGACCCCCTTACAGTTAGAAGCTAATTATAAACTATAGAAAAGCTAAAAGACAAAAAAGACCTAAATTAACAATTTGAGGGATTTGATGATCATAGTCCATTCTAATATAACACTATTATAAAATTTTGATTATAAATTAATATTATATAAAAAAATATAATTTATCAATATGAAAAATATTATTCAATTAAAAGTATCAGAAAAACAGTTCAAATACTAGGATAAAATTCTTACATTTTTAGCAATAAAAAAATTAAATATTACTAAACGTTGAATACATTTAACTGTTACTTATATAAATACAAATTAATTTTGATCGGCAGTATTCAATACTTTTTTAAAGTGTACTTCTTTCTTAAAATAATAAAAGAAAATAATTCTTAAAAATTATAAAAAATAATGCAGTAAATTTTATTTAAATATATCTTGCAATTAAAAAAAGATAGTTTCTTATCAAAGATAAACAGACTTTAATCAGAAAGAGCTTTCAAAGTAATTAACTAGCAGTTAAAATAATTAATTTAACCAAAAAGACTATCATTTCAACGCATCTTTTTTCATAAATTGCTCTATTTTACTATTTAATGTTTCCTGCAAGTGCTAAATTTTAATCCCACTGTTTAATTCTGAAGACTGCATTCAGTTTTAAGCTTTAAAATTATGTCTTCTTGTATTGTTGTCTAAATGGAGATTATACATTTTTTTTATTAATCCGTCGTCCTCGTAATTACCGATGTGTGCCATAAGTATAAAAAGTAATTATTAAAGACTGTTAAGTTTTAAACATAATTTGAATAAGACTTTATCTTGAGACTTATTAAGAAGAAAAAAATTGAAGTCATAGTTACTAGACAAACGAAGAAGGCTTTTTTACGCATGGTTTTTACGCTTTTTTACGAATGGTTATATAGAATGGAAAGGATTTCATTTATAGTATAAAACAATATAAAACGTGCTACTCGTAATAATTCGAATAATGTGCTTCTTCTAGAATCTACAAATTACTATCCAAAGAAAAATAGTCGCTATTGAGTGCTGCAAGTTTTTGAGATTAACCATATTAAGACGTTTGATAATGCGTAAAATTATTTCATGACTTATTCAAGGATTCTTTTCTATGGACCCCAGTATTATCTTTTAAGTACACGACACTGCATGGAGTGAAGAATCTAAAAGTCTGTTTTAATACCTTTGCTTACTGCAACTTGCAACTAATAAGAGGAAAAGTCTTCACTTAGCATAAGAAAAAAAAAGGATTAAAGAATCGATGCTTGAAGAAAAGAACCTGTCTAATATTGTTGCAGCTTGGATATAAACATTATTAATAATACTATTATGAATTCTAGTACAATTAAAAGAATTACAATTTTAATCTTTTTTGCGTAAAATATTAATGATTACCAAATTTAATAATAGTACTACACAAAATATTATCGAAATAATTACAACGAAAATTAGTATTTATTTCATAATTACTTACATTTGTAACATGCATATAAGCTGCAATACCAAAATTGCTAATGACACAACGAAAAATATTACTTATACAATTACTAACATACTATCAGTAAAGTTAAATAGAAAATAACGGGGATTTTCTAATAGCTTACATTCAAACTATGGAGACTTCTGAAATAAAATCTAAGAAAAAAAACATTAATTGCTAGAAAAGTTTGTGAGTAAATGTTTCAATAAAACGATATAAACTGTTATGCATATGTTACTAATATGCATAACAGTTACTGATGCATATGTTACTGATATGCATAAAATATTAATATGGTTATCAAATTTAATAATAGTATTAAACAAATTATTATTTTAAAAATTACAACCAAAATTAGTATTTATTTCATAATTACTTACATTTATAACATGCATATAAGTTGCAATGCAAAAATTGCTAATGACGCAACGAAAAATATTACTTATACAATTACTAACATACTATCATTTAAGTTAAATAGAAAATAATGGGGATTTTGTAATAGCTTACATTCAAACTATGGAGACTTCAGAAATAAAAACTAAGAAAAAAAAACATTCATTGCTAGGAAAGTCTGTGAGTAAAAAGTTTCAATAAAACAATATAAACTGTTATGCATAAGTTACTGATATGCATAACAAATACCGATGCGTATGTAACATACGCATCGGTATTTATATCAAAATTAATATCAAAATTGCTAATGACATAGCTAAAAATATTACTTATACAATTACTAACATACTATCAGTAAAGTTAAATAGAAAATAATGGGGATTTTCTAATAGCATACATTCAAACTATGGAGACTTCTGAAATGAAAACTAAGAAAAAAAATTATGCTAGGAAAGTTTGTGAGTTAAAAGTTTCAATAAAACAACATAAACTGTTATGCATATGTTACTGATATACATAAAATATTAATATGATTATCAAATTTAATAATAGTACTACACAAAATATTATCGAAAGAATAAAACCAAAATTAATATTTATTTCATAACTACTTACATTTGTAACATGCATATAAATTGAAATACCAAAATTGCTAACGACATAGCTAAAAATATTACTTATACAATTACTAACATACTATCAGTAAAGTTAAATAGAAAATAATGGGGATTTTCTAATAGCTTACATTCAAACTATGGAGACTTCTGAAATATAAACTAAGAAAAACAACATTCATTGCTAGGAAAGTTTGTGAATAAAAAGTTTCAATAAAACAATATAAACTGTTATACATAAGTTATTGATATGCATAACACTTAGTGATGCATATGTTACTGTTATGCATAAAATACTAATATTATTATCAAATTTAATAATAGTACTACTCAAAATATTATCGAAAGAATTACAACTAAAATTAATATTTATTTCATTATTACTTACATTTGTAACATGCATATAAGTTGCAATACCAAAATTGCTAATAACACAGCTAAAATTATTACTTATACAATTAATAATATACTATCAGTAAAGTTAAATAGAAAATAATGGGGATTTTCTAATAGCTTGCATTCTAACTATGGAGACTTCTGAAATAAAAACTAAGAAATAAAAACATTCATTGCCAGGAACGTTTGTGAGTAAAATGTGTCAATAAAACAATATAAACTATTATGCATTTGTTACTGATATGCATAAAATATTAATATGAATGTCAAATTTAATAATACTGCTACACAAAATATTATCGAAAGAATTACAACCAAAATTAATATTTATTTCATTATTACTTACATTTGTAACATGCATATAAGTTGAAGTACCAAAATTGCTAATGACATAGCTAAAAATATTACTTATACAATTACTAACATACTATCAGTAAAGTTAAATAGAAAATAATGGGGATTTTCTAATAGCATGCATTCAAACTATGGAGACTTCTGAAATGAAAACTAAGAAAATAAAATTATGCTAGGAAAGTTTGTGAGTAAAAAGTTTCAATAAAACAATATAAACTGTTATGCATAAGTTACTGCTATGCATAACAGTTACTGATGCATATGTTACTGATATGCATAAAATATTAATATGATTATCAAATTTAAAAATAGTACTACACAAAATATTATCGAAAGAATTACAACCAAAATTAGTATTTATTTCATAATTACTTACATTGCCAAAGATGCCAAACATTGCATTACATTCCATTACATTGCCATTACATAGCAATGCCAAAATTGCTAATGACACAACGAAAAATATTACTTATACAATTACTAACATACTATCATTTAAAAGTTAAATAGAAAATAATGGGGATTTTCTAATAGCTTGCATTCTAACTATGGAGACTTCTGAAACAAAAACTAAGAAAAAAAACATTCATTGCTAGGAAAGTTTGTGAGTAAAATGTATCAATAAAACAATATAAACTGTTATGCATAAGTTACTGATACATATGTTACTGATAGGCATAAAATATTAATATGATTATCAAATTTAATAATAGTACTACACAAAATATTATCGAAAGAATTAGAACCAAAATTAATATTTATTTAATAATTACTTACATTTGTAACATGCAAATAAGTTGCAATACCAAAATTGATAATGACATATCTAAAAATATTACTTATACATTTACTAACATACTATCAGTAAAGTTAAATAGAAACTAATGGGGATTTTCTAATAGCATGCATTCAAACTATGGAGACTTCTGAAATGAAAGAAAACTAAGAAAAAAAAATTATGCTAGGAAAGTTTGTGAGCAAAAAGTTTCAATAAAACAATATTAACTGTTATGCATATGTTACTGATATGCATAAAATATTAATATGATTATCCAATTTAATAATAGCGCTACACAATACATTATCGGAAGAATTACAACCAAAATTAATATTTTTTTTCATATTTACTTACATTTTTACCATGCATATCAGTTGCAATACCAAAATTGCTAATGACATAGCTAAAAATATTATTTATACAATTACTAACATACTATCAGTAAACTTAAATAGAAAATAATGGGGATTTTTTAATAGCTTACATTGAAAGTATGGAGACTTCTGAAATAAAAACGAAGAAAAAAATTTTTGCTAGGAAAGTTTGTGATTAAAAAGTTTTAATAAAACAATATAAACTGTTATGCATATGTTTGGAGAGATAAATTTTTGTTTATAGTATGATGTGTTAAACCCTTTAGGAATTGATTCCGAATAAATAATTTTTTACACGCGTAAAAAAGCCTCCTTCATTTGTGTAGTAACTATGACTTCAATTTTTTCTTTTTAATAAGTCTCAAGATAAAGTCTTATTCAAATTATGTTTAAAACTTAACAGTCTTTAATAATTTCTTTTTATATTTATGGCACACATCGGTAATTACGAGGACGACGGATTAATAAAAAAAATGTATAATCTCCATTTAGACAACAATACAAGAAGACATAATTTTAAAGCTTAAAACTGAATGCAGTCTTCAGAATTAAACAGTGGGATTAAAATTTAGCACTTGCAGGAAACATTAAATAGTAAAATAGAGCAATTTATGAAAAAAGATGCGTTGAAATGATAGTCTTTTTGGTTAAATTAATTATTTTAACTGCTAGTTAATTACTTTGAAAGCTCTTTCTGATTAAAGTCTGTTTATCTTTGATAAGAAACTATCTTTTTTTAATTCCAAGAAATATTTAAATAAAATTTACTGCATTATTTTTTATAATTTTTAAGAATTATTTTCTTTTATTATTTTAAGAAAGAAGTACACTTTAAAAAAAAAGTACTGAATACTGCCGATCAAAATTAATTTGTATTTATAGAAGTAACAGTTAAATGTACTCAACAGATAGTAATATTTAAATTTATATTCCAAAAAATGTAAGAATTTTATCCTAGCATTTGAATTTTTTTTTCTGATACTTTTAATTGAATAATATTTTTCATACTGATAATTATATTTTTTATATAATATTAATTTATAATCAAAATAATTTTATAATAGTGATATATTTTCATTCCTAAATGAATAAAACTACGGGCTAATCATTTTTTTATTCATTATTAGCATTTAGCCAGTCATATGACAAGATCAATAAAATTTTTAATTTTTCATAATTGTAAAGTACCCTATGAGAACAAAATTCTTAATTTTCAAAGATATATAACTTAAAAGTTAGATATTTATTAGTCCGTGAAATAGACTTGTAGACTTTTTATGAAAAGAATTT
This sequence comes from Pardosa pseudoannulata, assembly GCA_032207245.1. Classification (NCBI taxonomy): domain Eukaryota; kingdom Metazoa; phylum Arthropoda; class Arachnida; order Araneae; family Lycosidae; genus Pardosa; species Pardosa pseudoannulata. Next base: position 15,926,215 of record CM063503.1, on the reverse strand, counting down.
GTTGTTAATACCGGTGATAAAATTTTCATTGCAACAAAAATTAATAGGTGATTAAATTTAAAATTATCACATATGTACCTAATCTATTATTTAAGCCAAATATAAAAGAAAATTATTTATATAATATCTAAGTTCAGTGATAAAACGTATGAAAATAATACAGACGATATTTAAATAATTTAAAATAAGAAATGATTAAATGAGATTGTTAAAGGATATAGAGTCATAATGCTAAAAAAATGTTATTTTTATCTATTTATTATGTGATAAATTTGCCTGCTCTTAACTAAGGAAAATAGGGCTTGAAATAATGGCATTAAACGCACGAAAAGGGGGAAAGGGGTGGATTTCGAGCGTTTTAAAGACTGCAGTATTTTTTGCTATGATATGAAGTATATTTAACCAATTTTTTTTAGAATCGGATCGATAGTTTAGAACAAGATAAGCTTTGCTCGCTTTAAATTTTGCTAACCCTAAGTCATCAAGAACCCTATATGGATGCCTCTACCCATTCCAGGTCCAACCGCTCATAAATTCGAGGACAGACGGACGGATAACTTAAGCTAGTATTATATAGGGGATATGGAAAACTAAACATGAAAGTCATTTTGTGAGGTGTCATTTTTCAAATGGCATTCTAAATTATGTAGAAAAACTAATTTTATTTAGCATGATCAGGTCCCTATCACGATACCTTTGGATTGTGAGCCAACAAAAGCTTTAGGGGTTCATTTCAGGGTTGATGAAATGGATCACAATAGACATCAATACTTATATATTTCTAAAGTGTGCCCCAAACAACAAAACTGCGAATTATAATTCTATTGAAATAAATCCAGGTCTAGAAATATTAGTTTACCTGCATATTTTATTAGGTTCTTTCTTAGATGTGTAATGTTAGCGTAATCAATATTTGCCTTAGTGTGTGTTCCAAAACAGTAGATTGTTAGGCAAAACATTGTAATAAACTTCAATGTAATGTGATGATCTTATTTTGTGATTATTAAGGTATTTTTCAATGAAAAGTCTGTTTTCAAGTAAAACTTAGTAGAATTTAAGCTGATCCTAACTTTGGTAGGGCCTGACCCGTTATTTAACATAGAAACAAGAAAGCCGACGATATGATATCTACTTTATAAAAATATAGCATCTAATTTATGGATTACATGTATATATATATATATATATATATATATATATATATATATATATATATATATATATATATATATATGAATCCTTTGATAAATAAAATTAATTTTTATGAATTTTGTGTTGAAAATGAATAATATAATTGTAACAATAAGTTACATTCGGTTCAGCTTTTTTACCTCTTCCCGTGAGTCATCATCAAAGACATACCAGAACAGGACCGGTTTGAACTAGAAAGACACTTCGGACTTCTCCTAACCAATAGAAGGGTCCGTTGGTTTGGGGGATTATGACCCCCCGCCATTCGGGAGTGGACTCCTGTTTTTTCTCCTCGAGGCTGATTTAATTTAGAGGATAAGGTTGTGACCAGAGGAGAGAAGAGGAGAACGCTGCTGGCATCTGCGGCTTGCGGGATAGACATTTTTTTGAAGCGACAAGAGAAAGAGGAAAATCATCGCCATATTGTTTTCTGGGGCCGACGCCTACTTCGATATCTACAAATGATAAGTTGATTCTAGATGTATTACTTAGGCATTTATTTAATTGCATAAAATCATTTAATCAAGACATATTTGTCCATGTGTTTTTTAATGAGTTTAAATTTCTTCTTTCTCACACACTCGGCCAACATAATATTATTTTTACAATAATTGAAAATCTTCAGATTTTATTTTGAGATTATAAGTTATAAATGTTTTTAAAATTATAAATTAAGTATATATTGAGTCCTTGAAATTTGTGAGCTCTGGAAGTGCCCTATGTGCCATGCCTATTACTGGAGCCTGACCCTGATCTTACTAATTAAAAATCATGCCATCTCTTATAGGGCTTGAATGTTTGAGGCAATGGGCAGCAAATTTATGTACATTTAAAAATTAAACAAAGCAAACACTTCATTTATATGATAAAATTAATTTAATGATATTTAAATATATATAATATATATTTGTAATTAGTATAAATAGACAAAAATCCAACACAAATAAAATGTTTTGTTTCTGTATAGCACTTCTTCAGCAAATATGACATATTAACTTTCCAATCTTGTTTTACCAATTCCTGTCAGATTTTAAATACAGTGGACTCCGCTTAATGTGATCGCCGTTAATGTTATCAATCGCTTATTGCTATCGAAATCACTTGGTCCCGATTTTCTCTATTCTTCACTTGTATGTTAAAATTATCGCTTTATGTGATCGGTACATCGGTTAATATTATCAGTTTACGAGCCTCATTTTAACTGACAAAGGAATATTCACAATGTATTGAGAATGAACCCATTCTTTTCTTTTCCTTCAATGTTGTTTGAATTTCCGAGAAATTTACCTCTCCCACCTAGGGAGATGGGGAATGAACAAAAGAGTGGGAAATTACATATTCCTGGAAATTTTCAGAAATAAGCATAATCTGCTGGTGGTCAGTGGTGGTCAGTGGTGGTCAGATAAGCAGAAGGCATCATATTCTTATCGGAACTGAGAAGATTCACATTTTATCCCTTGCTCGCTTACACGCAGCTGGTCGATATAGAAGCCAGAAAGCAAAAGGATTTAACATTAAAACAAAAGATCGAAATTTTAAATAAGTATGACAGGTTACCAAAAATGATTCAGCCCAATGCTGCAGGGCATTTAAACATTTCTCAGCCTCTGTTGTGCAAAATTTTGAAAAATCTTGATGAACTTACTAGGAGAGATAAACAAAATGAAAATACGGAGTACAACAGCTTCTTGGAATCGAGTTTTTGCTCAGACGATTAGAAACTGCTTCGCCTACGCAGGATGTTTCGAAAAAATGACCAGAAATCCCAAATGATAGAAAATTCTTCCGATATAACCCATGAAGAGTTCGAGTCATGGGTGGAAGTAGATCAAAACATTCCAGTAGCTACACCATTAACATAATCTCAAGTCTGTCAGATTGTCATAGGGAACCAGACGAATGATGGGACTAATGAGTCAGATAAGGAATCTCTTAATATTGAGCCACCTCCTAGAAGTGCTGTAATGAAAAATGCATTAAATCTGTTGAAACGTGGAGTACAGCACCGCTCCTATTACTTTATAAAACATTGTGATTACGAACAATTTATCAATGAACTTCTTAGAAAAAATTGTAGACAGCCAACAATTGATCAATTTTTTAAATTATGCATACAATTCTTATGTTTTAAAGGGTAATATACAGTGCATAATAATAAGGTGAGTTTTTCATTTTATTTTGAAATTTAATGCGTGGGAATTAAAGGGGGGGGGAAATTTAACTAATTTTGAACAATATTTATTGTTATCAATCGATTACTATTATCAAAATCGCGGTGTCCCAAACTGATCACATAAAGCGGAGTCCATTGCATATCAAATATCTATTGCAACTATATCAAATTTGAAATCATATTGAACAAAGATAAAATTTGGATAGAGCTAGGACAAATATTAATATCAGTCCAACAATAAACAGTGAAAGTTAGAATTGAAGAAAACAAAACAACAGATATGCATAGCTTCTTATGTGCACTGGAATCAGAGACGGCTTAAGGGCCGGAAAATCTAAAATTTGAATGGGGTGACATTTCGGCTTGGATTTGTAGAATACTTTCTTTATTAGGGAAAAACTGTACAAAAATATTTTACAAGGTATAATTATTTTTTGCTTGGAAAGCTGAAACATAATTTTATTTAATATATTTTATGAAATTAAATAGACATGATCATCAGTGCAAGTAAATTATGTCATGCATAAGTATGTATTATTTTAAAGAAAGATTGCACTATATAACCATTTGCGGTAACAAGTATTTAACGAAACACAGATAAGTACGCTTTTTTTTTACATGAATTTCACTTTTATTTTATAAGTAGGAAAAATGGTGATTCTATTGTTTTATTTTCAGTAATACTGCTATAAAAATAAAAAGTGCGTAAAAATTTTAATATTTCGGTGAGACAATGAATGGTAATAAGTAATCAGTGTTGGGAAGTTTTTGAAATGAGTAACATAATTATCAGCTGCCTGTACTTTTTTTAAAAAAAAGTACGCATCCCATGGGAAAATTGTGTAGTAATTTTTATTGTAGGGGAGGGCAGAGGGAAGCGAAACTGCTAGAGTCACTCATGTAGTAAGACAAAGTGTGTAAAAATCTAAATATTTCGTTGAGACAATGAATGGTAATAAATAATCAGTGTTGGGAAGTTTTTGAGATGAGTAACATAATTATCAAATGTCTGTACACAGTCTTTTTTTTTTCTAAAAGTACGCATCCCGTGGTGAAATTTTATAGTAATTTTTACTGTAGGGGAGGGTAGAGGGAGGCGAAACTGCTAGAGTCACTCATGTAGTAAGACAAAGTGTGTAAAAATCTAAATATTTCGTTGAGACAATGAATGGTAATAAGTAATCAGTGTTGGGAAGTTTTTGAGATGAGTAACATAATTATCAGATGTCTGTACACAGTCTTTTTTTTTTCTAAAAGTACGCATTTCGTGGGGAAATTTTATAGTAATTTTTACTGTAGGGGAGGGTAGAGGGAGGCGAAACTGCTAGAGTCACTCATGTAGTCAATGAAGGGTAATAAGTAATCAGTGTTGGTTATTTAATTATCAGATGCCTGTACACAGTCTTTTTTTTTAAAAAGTACGCATCCCGTGGGAAAATTTTATAGTAATTTTTATTGTAGGGGAGGACAGAGGGAGGCGAAATTGCTAGAGTCACTCATGTAGTAAGACAAAGTTGATGTGAAGTTTGTGCATTTTCTCCTTTCCTTACACTTAATGCTAATTCCATTAATATCGCAAAGAAAAGTTTGGAAGTTAATATGAATGCTACAACTAACGTGAAAGTTCGGAGTGAAATCTAACAAAACAGTGAATTTGACTTTTATTATCAATAGCTTTGTATGAGACACACAGGATCTGAATTTTAAGCATGTTTCTCTCCCCTTCGACTTCCCTGGAGAGTATCTATTTGTAGGACACTTTCAGCCGCCGAATCATCCCTCGCTGCACGGGGGTGAAAACTCATTAGACTGGGGAGATGCTCTCTGTCAAAATTAAATTTACTTGTCATCACGTGATTCCTTTCGGCCATTCAGGGGCGCGACACTTCGTTCGGTGTACCTAATTTAGTTAGAGGAGAGAGCTAGACACCATTTTTGCTTGCCCTCTCTGCTAGCTAGCTAAACAGACTTGAGCGTGGACGACTCCCAAGTTTGCTCTTGTTTTCACAGTAAGCAATTGGAATTAGGGACGAAATTATTCCAATTTTGTTAATTTGAATTATTCAATAGTTTGCATTTCTGATGCTTCACTTTCATATCATTAATGACGATTTTAGCAATTCACTTGAGTTTAGTTTCCCATAAAGCGATAAAAGAAATTTTGCATATTATATGGACAAATATTTCAAGTAACTTCTGTCTACATAAGAACTTAACTTGCTACTAAGCATCTAGATGTGTTTTAATCCTTTGTAAGACGACAATTCGATAAATGTTTTGTATGTAAAAGGATGTCAAAGTGCCAAAAATTATTTGTATTTCTGATGCTCCATTTCATATCAATGATGACTATTTTATCAATTTCACAAAGTATTTAATTAAGTGATAAAAGTAATTTTAAATATGGGCATATTTTCAAAAAACTTTTTGTTATAAGTTCCTAATTTGATACTTAAATTCTAGACTTGATTTTAACATTGTATGTTGAGAATTTGGTAATTATATATATATATATATATATATATATATATATATATATATATATATATATATATATATATATATATATATATATATATATATATATATATAAACATAGTGTACCATCAAATTCTTTAATAAATATCTTTTCAGTGTCTTATCAAAAATGTACATTACATTAATATATATACATAAGATTTTAAATGATCTTACCATAACTCTAAAAGTTTTATTTATAAATATATATATATAGTGTGGCTTTATAATGCAAAACAGTAATCAAATTATTCTCCTTATATTTAGTCACACTTTAGTTAATTTATTGATTGGTCAAATACGATATAATAAGTGCTTAAATAATTGAAAGCTGATTAAAAACAGGTGATAGCTGTCAGCTGCGAAAGACGACAAATATGAACATAGCACTTTAAATTTATCAAAACAAATAGGGTTTGGTTTGAAGTACTACGGTTTGTTTCGCAAGTTAATTAGACTAAATGAACCTGGACCAACTGCTTAAACACTACTTCTTAACATCCATGGCAATAGGGAGATATGAATACACAAACTCCAGCACCGGAGAGCTGCGCCCTGTTTATTCAGTCATCATCCGGCCAAACTGTATAAGAAACCTTTTTCAAAAGTTGTAAATGATAGAGACTACCGTATAAAATACACAAATAATAGAGCTGATTGAAGTACACATCAATGTGAAGTTTAAGAGAAATTATTACCTTTTGAGCTAAAAATCCTTCATTATAATAATCTATATTTGATTCAATTTAAAATAAGAAGCTTCAATCTGTTTAAAATAGAACTTTTCTTAGATATTTATAAGGGTCTAACTTTAGAAAAATATTTATTTTTTGTATGACACAGTATATTAAAAAACTTATACACTAAGTGATAAAAGAGAAATTCAAGTACTCGCAGTATTATTTATGAAATTTGTAAACCGGAAACTATTTTTTTAAAAATAAAATGAAAGCAATTTTTTTTTAAATTCTGTGAACATCAAGCATATTAATACGAGTAATTTATTTTATAGTATGATAAGGACAAATTTTTTATTTTTCAATTTCTCAAAAGATTTTAGTTTCTTTAATTTTTAATATATCAAACGTTTAAATTGTTAGGTTCATAGAATGAAAATTATTATAAAATATTTAATAAATCAAAACGCTGCTCCTGAAATTTCCGACACCAAGTAGAGGTCTAGTTTGTCCGACCCTAGAATCACTCCTGGCCCCTGCGCCTGCCTGTATATGGTCACCTAAGCAGTAGTTGAACGCGTCTGACAGATTTTATAGTATCATTCTGTCAATGATCCTCAATGGCATATTGATCCGTTCCCAAGATCTGTTTTCTTTCTGGGGCCACGGTAGCTTGCTTGGTAAAGCGTCAGTCTCGCAACGGAAAGGTGGCGAGTTTTGTCCTCGTCTCGGCCAAAGACCGTCGTGTTGCTAATGGCAGTTGGGGCACGTTAAATATTGTCACGAAGATTCGAATGATCACACCATTTAACGTAACAGAAGAATTTATTGAAGATAAGTAGCAACTCGCAACTTTACAAGACAGAGAAGTTGCCTACAACTAGTGGGTATCAGCTTTTATAACCGAACAGAATATTCGAGAAATAACTAATTTACATATTAAAGAAAGATATAGAATATTCAAGAACATAAGGAAACAATAAATAACATTTTTAGATTAAAAGTCCGTACTTTGGATAAACTGCCATGTCAAGCATCGAACCCACAATCTCCGGGTTTGGATTGCGTGCTTTGACCATTCGGCCACTGAGCTAGTTGGCTAAGCCTCTTTATGCGGCAATATGTCGGGACTGCAAAGTTCTCCAAGTTCCCATAGCAAATTATAGCTCTGGGGGTACTGAGTCAGGAATGAGTCTGTCTCTGGTTTGGATATAAATTCTGACTTACGGATAGATGAATGAGTTCAACCAACTCCTAAAAAGGCATCAGTCTCGTAACCGAAAGGTGGCGAGTTCTGTCCTCGTCTCAGCCAAAGACCGTCGTGTTGCTAATGGCAGTTGGGGCACGTTAAATATGTCGTGACTGCAAAGTTCTCTAAGTTCCCCTAGAAAATTATACCTCTGGGGGTACTGAATCAGGGATGAGTCTGTCTCTGGTTTGGATATAAATTCTGACTTGCGGATGAATGAATGAGTTCGACCGGCCCCTAAAAAGGCTGTGTCGTGTGTGTTCGGGCTAAGTCGTACTTTCACCTTAACGGTGCTAGTTAACAACGAAAGGCGCACTCTTCTGCCTTAATTCGAAAGAACAGCTCTCATTCGGGCTTACTATAACCAAGTGGTATTAGACAGACCCACCCAGGCATTTTTTTTTGGTAATCGATCTTCTAGATAAAGTCTTTAATGTGACCCCCTCAAAAAACTCACAAGGTATAGCGCTGGTAAGGTCGGATGACCTGGAGGGAACAAAGCGAGATCATTCTTACTAATAAGCGATGCTGAAGTTCATCGCTCAGGTAATGATGAATATGGAGCAGAATGAACGGTACGTATAAAAAATTTGTAAATTGTTTTTTAAAAATGGGATTGTGTTTATTTTGATTTAGTATTCATATATGTGCATGCAATACATTTGAATATATAAAGTTTTTAAATTGAATCTTTTGTAATAGCTCTATATATTGCACGGAAATTGATTATCTATAACTTTGATAAAGATCAAAGCAGCATATATAAAATTAAAACATCAAAAATAAAATTAAATAAATATTTATTTAGAATGCAAATTGTTAGCGATTTTTGAAAGAAATTGAGTCTGTGTAAAATAAATATTTGTATAGGAAAAATTAATAGCTCTTTCATTATCACTTATATCATCTAAAGGAAAATCGTTTTTATACTTGCTGCCTTTGTTGTTCTATTTTTAGGTAATATTGAGTGCAAGAGACTTATGCTTATATACTCAAGTTATTTTTAACCTAGATTGCTAGTCAATACAGTAATTCCGTTGTATAGTAATGGATGAAGAATATTTACTGTTTCTCAATAAACATAAGATTAAAGAAAATGGATGATTGCAGTCAAAAATGGTTAATCTCCAAAATAACAGGAGAGAATTTAACAATATAAGTGTTTATTTTTGAAACATTTAATATATTTTTTTAAAGTTTACTTACGTGAATTCATGACACAATTATTAAAAATGTGCTAAATAATTAGTATATATTTGACCTTTTCCTTCACATTAAACTAATACTTTGATGGGGCAGAATTCCACAAGTGACTTTTTTCAAAATTTTTAAATTTATTTTCAAGTCACAATGAGGGGAGTAATGATAGAAGAAAAAGGATAAAGAATATTTACTGCTTCTCCATAAACATAAGATTAAAGAAAATAGATGATTGCAGTCAAAAATGGTTAATCTCCAAAATAACAGGAGAGAATTTAACAATATAAGTGTTTATTTTTGAAACATTTAATATATTTTTTTTTTAAGTTTACTTACGTGAATTCATGACACAATTATTAAAAATGTGCTAAATAATTAGTATATATTTGACCTTTTCCTTCACATTAAACTAATACTTTGATGGGGCAGAAGTCCACAAGTGACTTTTTTCAAAATTTTTAAATTTATTTTCAAGTCACAATGAGGGGAGTAACGATAGGAATTTTTGTATATATTTGGAAGTGTATATAAATTTTACTGAGGAATGTAAAGTACTTAATAAAAATAATTTATGTGTTTCGAAGATGTATTCAAATTGTTTTTGATTTTTTAATAAATGATTCTGATTTTTGTAAATTCCTAAATAGTTAGTATATATTTTACATTTTCCTTCCCATTAAACTAATACTTTGATGGGGAAGAAGACCAAAAGTGACTTTTTTCAAAATTTTTAAATTTATTGTCAAGTTACAATGAGAGGAGTAAAAATATGAATTTTTGTATATATTTGGAAGTGTGTATAAATTTGTTTTAGGAATGTAAAGTACTTAATAAGAATAATTTATGTGTTTCAAAGATGTATTCAAATTGCTTCTAATTTTTGTAATACATGATTCTAATTTTTGTAAATAGCTAAATAATTAGTATATATTTTATCTTTTCCTTCACATTAAACTAATACTTTGATGGGGAAGAAGACCAAAAAGTGTCTTTTTTCAAAATTTTTAAATTTATAATCAAGTTACAATGAGGGGAGTAACAATATGAATTTTTTTATATATTTGGAAGTGTATAAATAATTTTTCTGAGGAATGTAAAGTACTTAATAAAAATAATTTATGTTTTCCGAAGATGTATTCTTCTAATTGCTTCTGATTTTTGTTTAGCACGGTATTATTTTCCATAAAAAACAGAATAAAACTGCACACTGAATTTTGCATTTCAGCACGCAAAATCAAGAAATAAATGGTTTTTAAAATATAATGTTTTCAACAATACGTATTAGTTGAAAAGCATCCATATTTGTTAAAAACGATTTAATCACTAGTAGAGAGAAATAGGGTAGGATTTAGATAGAAAACAATGCACGGGAAAATTATAAAGTCACAAAAAGGATAACATTTAAACTGAAAAAAAAGATCATCATCTCATATTTCAGCAGTCTTTGATGTTCTTTTTATGTTTGATTTTTTTAATTTAAAAAAAAGATATATGTTTAATATACACAGTTGAAAAGTTTAATCTATGAAATTCTGAATAACGTTTGCACATAAATATTTATTAGACAATACGCTTTTATTTTGTAATAGTGGATAAAAATGTTTCTCTACATTTTAAAAGGCTTTCATTATAATAAAAACAATAACCGATATGTTTAGACAATATTTAGCTAGTAATTCAAATAACTCCTACTTTCAAGAAATATGCAATTTTGTTCATACTAATTTTATTATAAGACGTAATAATAACCAAAGTAAGCAAAAAAGCTTTTCTAGATATAAACGGCGTAAGGTACTTGGGCTTATTAGTCTCCAGGAGATAAAAACAATTTGCAAGGCTATAATTTATTAATTCATAAGAGAACTTAATATCGGGTAGTATTTTCTTTATTTGCTTTTATAATTAAACTTTTACTCTCGCATCTTGATCAAAGTAACGAATGTATGAAGATAGACTGTTAGTTAGTAAACGGCATAAACACCCGAGATAATACTATTCTACAGTCATACAACTTCTGATTAAAAAACTTAAAAGGTAAGTCTTTTAAAGCTGTTAAGGTATCCATCTACGTTGAAAACGTCATTTTTTGCTAAAAATCATATTTTTTTATTTCTCTATTGTAAAATTTCAACTTTTAGGCTTCTAAATTTCTTTTTGTTTTGTATCTACAGCATTTTAATGAAAAGTTACAGCTGTTTAAACATCAGTGACAGCTGTCAAAACAAAACGGAAGTAGCGATTTCGGAACAGGAAGTTGTGAATTTAAAGCCTTTTAAAGAGCATTTTTTGAACAAAACTTTTTAAATTTTCCTAAAGATTAGTTTAAACATTTTTCTAGTATTTTTAATAATTAGCAACGTGGCAATTAGAAAGCTTTGAAGCAAGAAAGTGTGGGGAATTTTAAACATGCATTTTAATTTTTTAATAGTTAAAATTCCTTTCATAAACTTCAAATGAGTTTTTCTCAGAACGGTATTTTTAATAAAATGTTGAAACTTGAAATGTGATTTCTCAAAAAGTTCTTAAAATATTTTGTTGAAAATTATCATGAATTCTTTTCATAGTATTTACTAGTGAATGACCCAAAAGCTTTAAATTTGGATAATTTTTATTGATGTTACACTCATAGTTAGATATAAAGGTAATGAAAATTCGTTAAAAATTCAAAGTGTATGATTTTGAAGGACTAAAATTTTTTACCAAATGTAAATTAAGTAAAGATTGTGGGTGATTCACTAGTCCAGTGTATAAGAAATGTGTTTCATAAAAAATATTGAAATAATTTAATTTATTAAAAAATTAGACCTTTTGAAAAAACTCGATTTTTTTACTAAATTTTCTTCATTTATTAGATATTTTCTAAAAACTTCTCCAGGAATAAATTTTTTAAGTGCAATTCTCTATGATAATACAAAATATAAATCTAAAAATGTAAAAGCATGAACTAGTTTCTACGTTTAAAGAAAATAGTTCTCCGAACGTAGACGAATATCTTAATTTTTTTACCCTTAGAGATTATTAGCTAAAACGGAGAGCTAAATTTACCCTATTTCTCCAAAAGGACCGAAAAAATACCTTATTTACAAAACTGTAGTACGCGTATTAAGAAATGATCCTTCATATAAAATATCTTCAGTATATTTTAACAATGCTAGTCTTTTCATTACATTTATTTACATGGATTCCTTATATACTCGTTTGTTCACAAACGAGTAGTTATGCATTCATGGATTTCAATGTACATATGGATAAGTCTATGCATGTATTATATTTATCATTAAGAACGTTATAAAATTATGAGCTACACCATAATTATAAACAGACATGTAAAGCCGATAATAAGGAATATTTTATAAACTATTATTTATTTTTAATAACAAAGATGAAATATTTAATTCCCAATATGATCCACTCTAATTTGTTCGCGTATCTTAGAAAATTATTTCCTACAGAGTCAGACTTTTACCCACCCGTGTTTTATATTTTATTATCAAGAGCAATTGCCTCGTGTTTCATAAACATGAATTATTATTTTTAGTAAAAGTCACTCTGTATTTTTATAGTTCTTCTAGATAAAAAATAGAACCACTAGAAATATTTCATTCCTCTCTGTTTACTAATTATTTTAAATATATTTGGACAGGCAATACATTAAAAATATTTTTCTGATAAAGCAGGAGAGCTGAAGTCTCAGAATGAAATGGAAGCGAAAATAAACAAATAAAACTAAAAAACTGATATGATGCTGGCATATATAAATTCAGTCCAAAATAATAAAAATTTACCTGGATTTATAAACCTGGAGTATCAGATATTTGACAAAATAAATGCGCATTTTTATATTTTAAAAGCATATCATAATAAAAGGGATAGAAAGGATTGCAATTATCTTTGACTCTTGTTTTTCAGAAAGTCGACTTTTAACAGCTAAGAAATGGATATTTCATTTTACCCCGAGATGCATTTCAACTACAGGATCTCAAATCGCACTCTGTATGTATTTATGGCATATGCTATTATGGTTTCCGAACGAATTTGTATTTGCAGGTAAAATAAGTTATAAAAGCAGAAGCGAAGCTCTCCGAATATCTTCAAATAGACCGGAAGAGAGAAATGTCTACTCTCGAATGATAAATATCTGAATGAGATTATTCAACAATTGAAACAAAGCAAGAATTTTGAAGACGAAAAGCTCGACATTTCCGTCTTGGAATATATTGGACTATTCAAATTTCGCAGTTAGTTATTGAATTTCCTTTTCGATCTTCCAAATAAAACTTGATCTTACAGTGGAGAGAATTCTTGATTTTTATTTTATTCCTAGCGCTTTCTCCCCATATAACATAAAGGCATTTGGTTCCACGTACAGCGCCAGTGTCTCCCAGGAAAATTCGTTTTTGCGCATCTCATACCACGCTACGGTCTATTCCGTATGTGCTTTCTTTCAAGAGTGAACGCTAAATTATAGATCAATCAGGTGAAATCCAATTCTGATAAAGCGTTACTTATTTCATGGTCGGTCTCTTCATCACTCACAAATCGCAATCTGTTTCTTCCGAGACAAAAATGAGAAATATTTATGGAATTTTTATTCCACTTGGAATCTTTCTTCTGTGTATTCGAGAAAAACAAACCCGAATAAACATTGAAGTGTGATATATCATTTTAGGGAAATGCATTTCATAGGAAAACACATGAGCTATGTTGATTTCTTTTTTGCTTTCTATTTCGTTGCCATTTTTTTTCAAAAATATACATCAAAATGAATGCCTTTAAAAATGGTAAAACATTTCAATGAGCAAACCTTGTTACATGTAATGCATAGTAAGTTATTATTGAATGCCTTTAAAAATGGTAAAACATTTCAATGACCAAATCTTGTCACATGTAATGCATATTAAGTTATTACTTGAATGCTTTTAAAAATGGTAAAACATTTAAATGAGCAAATCTTATCACATATAATGTATATTAAGTTATTAATTGAATCTTCAGTGCGAGATAAAAGAATGATAGAGGGAGTAAATTTTGATAGGAAATACAAGGAGTAAATTTAGAGAGAATGTCCTTTTCATGGGCGATGATTATACAATTTTCTATCATTTTTTTCTTGTCTCAAATATCTATGGAAACCGTCATTTTATATTATTTTATTTTAACGTCATAAGATAGGCATTCCGTCGGCACCCTAATTCGAAGTATGAAATAGAAGCACATATATATACACATGTTTACAAACTCCACAATTAATTCGACAAGAGTTTTTGTCGTTTCAATAATTGTTTTCTCAAATTCTGCTCTCGAAGCAAGTTTTAATTACTCATTACTAGGGATGGGATACTGTTGTAAGTGTTTCACTTTTAACTGTCTACTTTCGTGTTTTGGTGGTCCAGATGGAAGAGAGGCTATTTTTGAAATGTACAATTATCATCAATTCCCTGAAAGTTGAATTTGCTTTCTTCTTCAAAAATGGCATTGCCCCACTATAAGTGGGGCTCCGAAGTACACATTTTAGCAAATAACTATCATTCCTTGATTTATTTTATTTATGAGAAGTTTTTGTTTTAAGATATGACCATTAAGGTTCTAAGAGAATTCATCCTATAGAAGTTTCTTTTTTAGCTGTTTTCAATGCTGCAAATTTTGAAATGTTTGCTGTAGATTTCGTGATAGATCATATAAAGCAGCGAAATGTAAAAAGAATGTCAATGACAAAAGTAAAATTTGTGTAAAACTAGTGCAAAGTTGGAATTAAGTAAAGTCGTTACTAATGACAATAGATCAGCTATTTCATCCTCACCTTAGTCCAAAGTAGAAACACATAATCATATTGAACGAGAAACACATAAAAATTGATGAAACAAACACAAAATATATATTATTTATTAGTAAGCACAGATAACTTCGGCGATAGACTTGAGAAGTGCGTTGTTTTCTTTTCGAGGTGAAAGACATACTTCCTCCTACGGAGACAACCAAGAGTTCTGCAGATTTAAACCCACTCCTTCCAGCGAGGCAGTTGAACGGGTAGGCCATTATAACGGCCGGACCGGCATATTATATAATATTTATATAGTACATAAAGGATTAAGGATTGCTTCTCCTTATTATCAATTTTTTTTCAATTATCTAATTGCTCCTTACATTTGTGGAGCGGCCACAATTGTCATTTCTAGTTCAATCCAATTTTTTAAATTTAAAAATTTATAATATCCTTTTAAATATATTTCTTCTGTTTGACACGTTATGAGTCTGATAATAGTTTGCTTCTAAATATTAGGAAATATTTAATCACATCTCATTTAATTATATTACAGGTTTTTCAACTTTTCAACCTTCTTGTGATCATTATAATGGAAAGACAGTACATCGGTACCATAGCTGATGCTCTAGTTTAGAATATATATTTTTTTCATAGCTGTCTGAGGACATGTAGTTGTTGTTGCAATCAACCTGTGCTCTCTTAAGTAGCTTTTGGAATCACTAAAAACTAATTAAACTAATTTAACGTATTTACTCGAGTAAAAGACAGTTTCATCTTCAAAACTTTTGGGCAAAACTGTATTTGTACATTATACACTGAAACAAAATTACTACTTTAGAAAATAGCTTAATATAATTAAATCAAGAAAAGTATTTGAGAAAAAAAATGAAACTGGAAAATCATATTCAGTAGAACTGTTGCTACATTTTTATATAACTCCTATTATACTCCTGCAGAGCCTGACTAAATAGGTAGGGAATAGCCTGACTAAATAGGTCCTATAGCCCTACATTAAGCTAAATATGCTCCTCAGTGGTGCTTATTGGGTAACGGCTTCGCAGCCTTGTATTGACATAAAGGCATATAGTGCCTGTATTGCCAGCTGCGTTAGGAGAAAAGAATTTCGACACTTGATTGAGCTGATTCGAATCCCACTAGTGGCATGGATATTCGTAGTCTTCAGGAACCAGTTTTAAGCAGTAAGTATCACTAATCTTCGAGTAGAAAAACTGTAGACCATAGCTCTCTAAACAACAACCTATTACACTTCTTTAATATAACAGTGCAAGCAACACTGTTTGTTAACTTTACACTAATTAGCAGTTCTCAAAAAATTCTTGACTATTTTACCGGGAACTTGCAGATATTCTATTTTTGAACGTGAATTAAGAGCTAAAGTGTTTGGATACTGTAATACTGTTTTACTATAATACTGTTGTGATACTGCATTAAGGGGATAGTGGACGTTACATAGCGAAATTTTATGTAAGTTATAACGTACTTTTATACAAATTATAAACTTACAGTTAAGAACCTCCGTATACCTAACTGTAAACAATAAATAAACTATAAGCAAACTGTAAGTAAGTTAATTAAATTAAAATTTCCCTTAAACTGGATAATATTTTTGAAAAAAATTGCTTTTTTTTAAAAATATTTTGTTTATTTCTAAAACGCTTCTTGCAATTTAATTTTTCACAGATTCCCACAAAATTTTTATCCATCACTCCTAATGCCCCTTAACATAAATCTGGGTGTCCGTTTTAAATTTAGACTTCAATTATATATTGAAACTGAATTTAAATAAAGAAATGTCCGAATTTTTCTTCATAAATAATCGTACCAAATTTAAAAAAAATTACAAGTTAACTATTAAATAAATTCATAAACCAATACTTTAAAGTAATCAAAACATAGTTTTCAAAAATAATGGAGCAAAATTAAGAGAAAAAATTAGATATTAAAAAACAAATAACATTTTAAAAATTAACAAAATATTTAAAAATTATCTGAGGTTTAAAATTTTTAAAAGTTTTTTTGCATTGCAAAAAATATACCCAGTTTTTTGACAGATTAACCCTCTAAGAGGTTTGCACGTACAATTCCGCCAGCTGTCACAGACAATTTTCAACCCCCAAATATGTTCCAAAAATAAATGTATTGTACATTTCTGACAGTGCTTTTCCCCCATGAAATTATGAGGTAGGAGGGTCAGGTCAATTGTTTAGGAACTGCACCCCTCTTTGACTGACATTTATTGAGGGATGCACCCCTACTCTCTGAGGAACAAAGACGCTGATAGCTTCTCATGGCTTTGTCCATCTCTATTTCGAAGTATTTCGTTTGCGGCAACATATATATCTCTAATTGCACCACTGAAATATCCTGGATGACTTTAGAAAAAAAAATATAAATAATTCTCAAAAAAAAATTATTCGTACTTTTAGAATACGTTATTTCTTATGTGATGATCTTCGAGACTTGACGAGCTTTATGTGTATTAAAAATTAACAATCAATAATGTCTATTTATATATATATTTATAACCGTAAGTAATGAGACAATAACGAGGGTGGGGCAAAGGGTGAAGTAAAAAATCATAGAACACTTTGGTAACTGACACAATAAAATTTTAGCGTATTTTTGGAGACCTTTTTTTCCCCGGTGTGTTCCACTCGGAGGGTTAATAGACAATATTCAGTATTTTGAATAAGAAACATGTAAAAGTAATTTATCTGAAAGATCTTGAAACTACTATCCAATATTTTCATAGACCAATGATACTCTCTCATAGGGTTGCTGAACATCAAGTTCAAAATCACCTTCAAATTCTTCGAACCATTTCCTGCAAGTTTTATTTGAAACTACATCTTCACCAAAAACTTTCACAACATTTTTTTAGGTATGTGTGTAATATTTATTCCTTCTTGCAATCCGTACAAAATATTGAATAGTGAATTAACTTAATCAGTATCTATGTATATACAGTTCTATCTCATTTAAGGGTACAAAAAACGTCAATTCGCAGTTTTTGAATTTTAAACGGTATTGTTATAATGATAACATATAATGATGTTGCATGAAATATATAAGATACTAAAATGTAAAAGTAAATATGTTTAGGTTAAAATGCGAGACTACAATATTTTTTAATTAAAAATATTACTTAAAATGATACTAGAGCACAACATACTAACCAATTGCTCTTATGTTTTTAAATTTTATCTTTAAAACATATATAGAAACAAAACTGTGTATTGATTTTCATTTACGTTAAACACTATTTATATAACACAAATATTTGAGTTTATACAATGTCTTAGTAACTGTTTTTACCGTTTCACGATATTAAATCTTCTGTAAATACGTAAAATACTTCGCGATTTTAAAAAAACATATCCAGTTTTCTGACAATTAGATTAAAAGATGTAAAAATAATGTAACGTTGGCCTAGTGTTTGAGAAAGAAGAAATTTGAACTCATTAATAAACACATGGACAAACATATCTTGATTAAATGATTTTATACAATTAAAAAAAATGCCTAAATAATACAACTGGAAACAACTTATCATTTGCAGATGTCGAAGACTGCTCTCGAGTCTGCGTCACCCCTAAAAAACAACACGGCGAGGATTTTCCTCAAAAGGTTTATCCCGCAAGCCGCGTAGGCCAGCTGCGTTCACCTTCTACTCTCCTCTGGTAACAGCCTTGTCCTCTAAAAAAATCAGCCTCGGGGAGAAAAGACAGGGGTCCACTCCAGAATGGCGGGGGTGGTGGTGTCAGAATCCCCCAAATCAAAACCAAAGACTCTTTTATTGGTTGGAAAAAGTCCGAAGTTTCTTTCTAGTTCAAACCGGTCCTGTTCTGGTATGTCTTTGACGATGACTCATGGGAAGAGGTAAGAAAAACTGAACCGAACGTAACTTATTGTTACAATAAAGAATATCCAAAATTTCGGATTAGAAGCATATACGTATATGCAATGCACCAGCTGCATTTTGAAACTTCTAAATCAATACAAAAATAGTCAAAATCTAAGATATTTTTTAAACGTTAAACTGAGGATGCACAAAAAGAGGTTTCAGTGTAGTAAAATAATCATGTTTTCCGAAAAATGTCTTTTGATTTGCTCAGAACAAAAAGTCCTTTCCTATTGTTGGTTACATCCTGTCATTACGAAGGTCCGTTGTTACTTTAATCTTTCCACGAAACACTATTATTTCAGTTAATTTAAAAGAGCAGATGGGTATAAATACACCGAAAAGCCATTGCATTATGACCACCCTCTATTTATAACAATGGTCTCACCCAGGAACAAAACCACTGAGCGTGCCCGTTGGAGTGTATACAGAGGCTATGAATTATCTTTCCAAACATAGAGTAATTAGTAACATAATGGGAAAAACAGCTAAATTATCGGACTTCGATAAAGGCCAAATCGTTATGCCTTGTCGACTGGGAACATCAATATCAGAAATGGCTCTCTTAGTAGGCTGTTCACGTGTAGTTTTTGTGAGTACATATCGAAAGTGGTGTATGTATGGACAGCAGTGTGATATCCACGCCGCATTGATTCCAGAAGAGAGAGGAGATTGCTACGCATTGTTCACCGTAACCGTAGAGCTACAACAGTGGTGACCCAGATAGTGCTTCTCAACACACTAAGCAGCGAATGGGCCTACGCAGCCGGAGGCCGAAGCATGTTACTGCACCAACGGCCCTTCATCATCAGCTGCGTCTGCAATGGACCAAGTAACATCGGAATTGGACATTAGAAGAATGAAAGGAAGTTGCATGGTCCAACGAATCCATTTTTCTGGTCCATCATTTTGACGGGCGTGTGCGAATACACCGATTTCCAAAAGAAAACCTGGCTCCTCGATGCACAGTTGGACGGAGAAAAGCCGGTGGGGGTATTATGGTCTAGGAAATGTTTTCATGAAGCACATTAGGGTTCATAATCCCCATAGCACAATACCTGATGTCTGTAAGCTACTTGAACATTGCTGCAGACTAGGTTACCAATTCATGACAGCAGTATTTCTGGAGAGGGAGAATGTTTACCAACCGGATAATGCATCAAATCATAAGGGTCGAATCGTCAGGGAGTGGTTCGAGGAACATTCCAATGATTTTCAAGTCATGTCTTTTCCTCCCAATTCCCCTAACATTAATTTAACAGAGCATTTGCGGTCTCACCTTGAAAACCAAATTCGTGTTGCAACGCTAACCCCTCTTAACGTGCGATAATTGCAGAACCAATTGGTAAGTGCTTGGGAGTAGTTACATCAAAATACTTATCAAAAGTTTGTGGAGTCGATGCCACTCTGGAGGCTGGCGATTTTGAGGGCTATAGGTGGTCCTACATGTTTTTAATAGGGTGCTCATAATGTAATGGCTGTTCGACGTACAATGATAAACAGATATAGCATATACATCATAAACACATGCAGTCGTATTGAATCTTGAAATAAGATTATCAAACAGTTTCTGTTAGACCTAATAATTGCATTTATGACGACCCTAAATTTTTGAATAGAGTGCACTTTGCACTTTGCACACGAGAAAATACAGTATTTCCTCAAATTCTCTTTAACTATATAAGTGTACTTCTTACCAACTATATTTAATTATTTTTTATCTTTTAAATATTTTTAATATCAATACAAGGTAATTGCTAGAGAACAATAAAACCCTTTTAAAGCATAATCTAACATATTATTTTTTTCTGTATTGTATGCTTCATGAATACGCTTTTTAAAAAATAAATTTCTTAAGTGGAATGTTTATTTTAAATTCCAGTCGTACACATAACAATTATTTATCTTGAATCTTCCATAAAGAATAAAATGTATAATGTATGAATTTTAAACTAAGAGAAAGATATATTTTATCATTAATATTTTATTTCAGTTTCTATGCCTCCAAGATATTTAAATAATGCAAAATATCATTATAATTCTTACTTGAAAGAGAAATACGAGATCATAGAAAAATATTTAATTGAAAAGCAAACTATCAAATAGCAATATTCCGTGCAGTGCTCTGAAATATTTATGTTGTTTATGAATGAATAATAAATAAGTTTAATAAAAAAAGTTGCACATGAAAAGAGAAATGACGTCATTTTTTTCTTCATAAATAAATACGCCGATATTATATAATTGGCTTAAATTTAGATTTCGAATTTGCAGAATGTTTGATGTGTGTGACATTTTCATATGTGCCCATACATTGAGGTATATGTATTGCACAGAGGTGTATGTCTACATCTTTAAGATGACATAAATACTTCATTAATTCCTCATAGTTTATAATGATAATCTGCAACTTTATTGTTAACATTTTGGTTTTACTTTATTTATATAAACTATTAATATAAAAGTAATTCCTAATTTTTAGACATTAAACATTTGTACATTTAATTTTGGATACATTTACACTGATTCTCTTTAGCTCTGTAAATGCAATTTTAACCAACCAAATTGGTTATTCTCTTTCTCTTTGCCATAACTGTAGTATGAATCCAAACTTACGGAGAAAAACTCGTTAAAAATTCCATTACGTCTACTGCTCTGGTTTTCGGTACCGGAGTGCGGTGGGTCGAATACCACTGTTGACATGGATGTATATAGGTGTTCAGAATCGGCTTCAAGTAGTAGGTACCAGTTCGTTACTCGTAGCAAAAATGTAGACTCTAGCGCACTATATTAATCAAACAACCTTACAGTTTGTTCCGTCCAGCAGTCATGATGCTGGATCAGCGGCAGCAATTGCTTAACACTTTGACTGCCATGGCTATCATATGTGATATCCAGTGATATTTCCGTTGAGACACTGGCTATCCGATATGATAGCCATGGTGTTTTAACACTTCAGGCTGATTTTATGAGCTAAGTTTTATGAAAAATTAAATATTTGGAACATGCAACAAAAAAGGGAATATATATAAATAGAGAGAGTTTGTTTTAAAATATTGTTTGTTTTGAAATATTGTTTTTATATATAGTTTTATGTTGAAAAAATACAAATTACACAAAAAAAAGTTTGGCCCCGTTGTGAACATTTGCAATTTTGGCTTGGCAGTCAAAGTGTTAATAGTTTTGTAAAGTGTATTTATTTTGTTACCGTTGAGCGTAGCGCCATCTGAAAAAATAAAAATAAAAATAAAAGTGTTCGCCTAGAGC
Organism: Pardosa pseudoannulata; assembly: GCA_032207245.1. Lineage (NCBI taxonomy): Eukaryota > Metazoa > Arthropoda > Arachnida > Araneae > Lycosidae > Pardosa > Pardosa pseudoannulata. The sequence continues at coordinate 15,904,255 of CM063503.1, read as the reverse complement.
GCGGAGCTGAGGGATTAATCGGCTACGAACCAATATACTCTGTTTTTTTCTTGATGTTTCTTTTAAAATGGATGATTTGGACGACGTTTGGAGTGAAAATGTTGAAAGTCATTGTATTAAGTAAATTATTAATTCCTTTAATCATAAATCTTATTGGGTTTTCATTTTCGCAACGCTGATCCAATCCATATACATTTAATTCTATTTGATTGTGTTTATGTATTATATATCCCCCTCGTTCATATTATTCTTATCTATTGTACTGTGTTAAAATCTTAAATGTTAGTAGTCATTAATTCTCTATTGATAGTAATATATTTGCTTTTTAATGTCAAATTCTAATCTACAATAAATTGGTAGTAAATCTCTTCCCTTTGGTCATTTCTCAATCACAAAGTCTTTATTTTAGTTTATATATTTAATTATACATTCCACTAATTCTTAACATCTCACACAGTTTTATCTATGTATTATACCCTATTGCATTATTGGATATTCTTAAAGAAATAATATTTTTAAAAATTCTAATTGTACACATAACTATAATAATTTATCTTGAAACTTTTATTAAAGAAGAAAATACATGGTGTGTAAATTTTAAACTAAGTAAGAGATATATTTTATCATTAATTTTATTTCAGTTTCTCGGCTTGATATTTTAAATAATGTGAAAGATCAGTACCATTGTTACTTGAAAGAGAAATACGAGCTCAGAGGAAAATACATAATTGAAAAATACACTATCTACAGCGCAGTGTTTTGAAGTACTTATGTTGTTAATAAATAATTTATAAATAAGCTTATTTAAAAAACAGTTACACATTTAAAAGTAATGAGCTCAATATTTTTTCTTAAATATCTTCTATACTCATGTTAAAAAATTGGTCTAGATTTAGGTTTTATATTCTCCTAATAGTTGACATGTTTATGCATTTGAAATGGTCTGAGGAAACTCTGTCGTGAAAACTGTCAGGTCATAGCCGGAGGGTTATGAGTTCGGCGCTCGAGACTGCCAAGTCCGTCGTTTTCTTTAACTTTATATTTATTGTCTATTTGTTTCCACCACACACGGATTAACATTTTTGTTAATCTAACCTTCAGTTTAGTTTCTTCAATTTAACCAGCACTTTTTAGTTGTTTTTCTTCTATTCCGTGAAGAAGCCCGCACGGCAGGTAAATTTGTTTTGTAAACTGTGTATTTCACAACCAGCTGAATATATAAAGGCAAGTCACTCGTTATGCTGTGTGGTGTTATTATTTTGATGATTAGTTTGGTTTGGTTTGGTTTGGTTTGGAGTGCTACGGTCTACTTTTTTGCAACACGAGGGCTAATGAGACCGGGACCTACTGTTTAAAGCCGATTCCGAACGTCTACGAACATCCATGCCACAGTGGGATTCGAACCCACGAACACCGGTACCGAAGGCCAGCACCCTAACCATTCGGGCAGCGCTCGGCATTTACCTGGGAACACGCGGTGTTCCCAGGTTGTCACCCTCCCAAGTACTGACCGCGCCCGATGCTGCTTGACTTCGGTGATCGGACGAGAACCGGTATTTTCAGCATGGTATAGCCGTTGACATTGATGATTAGAGACCGGTGTCTAGTTTCTCAATATGTCCTATGCTTAATGAAGGTGCCTGTTTTTTATTATGTTAAGCTTAATGTTTTTTTGAAGTGTTTTTTAATTCAGTGATGATATTTTAAAAGTAAAGTCAGTTACCATTGCATATGGAGTGATCATCTTTTATTCTGCAGGGTTATTTTTATCGATGAGTTGGGATGGTTCAAAAGACACCAGGAATAATGATCAAGAAGTTTCTACGTTTCAGAATGTTAACAGTTTTGATGGCTTAACATGCAAATACGCGAGCCGGGCCTCTGATGCCCGAGCGTTATAAAAACATTCCACAAAAAACCACCCAATAGAAATAAATTTCCAAAATTTCAGTAGGTGTCTTATACATCTTCTAGACACCAATAAAATGCATTTCTGCAATTTTCTCAGAATATTTTTCTCTTAAAGAGAAGCTTTTAATTTATTCTGACTCTAGATCGAGCGCATGCGCATACCCTTTTACATTTTTATTTAGTGTTGGTGGTAGGAGGAAAGATTCTGTCAAAAAATTACAAAAGTATGCTAGATTGTTTCCATAAAAGCAGCTTGTTGCTACCTAAAACTCTTTTAACTATAGTGATCATGGAGAGATAAAATACGATTTGATTTTCGAGATAGCACCTTAGAAATGAAATTGATTTTTATCAAGATTGGAGCCTATTCTCATATTTTGAAAGGAGAATAATTCTTAGATATTCAGCTATGTATTCATCAGTATAACTTGTTGAATTCAGACCGTTTCATTTTTCCCGTATGGTATTATTTTTAACTTACAATAAAATTACAAAAGTATGCTAGATTGTTTCCAGAAAAACAGCTTGTTGCTACCTAAAACCCATTTAATTATAGTGATCATGGAAGAAAAAATCTGATTTGATTTTCGAGATAGCACCTTAGAAATGAAATTGATTTTTATAAAGATTGGAGCCTATTCTCATATTTTGAAAGGAGAATAATTCTTAGATATTCAGCTATGTATTCATCAGTATAACTTGTTGAATTAAGACCGTTTCATTTTTCCCGTATGGTATTATTTTTAACTTACAATAAAATTACAAAAGTATGCTAGATTGTTTCCAGAAAAGCAGCTTGTTGCTACTTAAAACCCTTTTAATTATAGTGATCATGGAAGAAAAAATCCGATTTGATTTTCGAGATAGCACCTTAGAAATGAAATTGATTTTTATAAAGATTGGAGCCTATTCTCATATTTTGAAAGGAGAATAATTCTTAGATATTCAGCTATGTATTCATCAGTATAATTTGTTGAATTCAGACCGTTTCATTTTCCCGTATGGTATTATTTTTAACTTACAATAAAATTACAAAAGTATGCTAGATTGTTTCCATAAAAACAGCTTGTTGCTACCTAAAACCCATTTAATTATAGTGATCATGGAAGAAAAAATCCGATTTGATTTTCGAGATAGCACCTTAGAAATCAAATTGGTTTTGATCGAGACTGGAGCCTCTTGTCAAATTTTGAAGGGAGAATAATTTGAGATATTCAGCTAGGCATTAGTATGTGTCAGTATATGTTGTTGAATTCGGACCGTTTCATTTTTTTCTTGTGTGGTGTTACTTTTAATTTACAATATAATATATAGAGGCAATTTCAGTCATATCTTTGTTGTGATAGATTGGGTTTGGAAGCCAAAACAAATGCAAATAAGAGTAATAAGTTACTGTCTAAGAAATTAATCTAATATTTCACACAAGACTCGAATATAAGAAAACAAAGTGTAGAAATAAGGAATATAAAGTAAAACTTTCAAAGTCATTCAAATAATTAATAGATAAAGGTTAAGTTGGGTTTAAAACGCTATCATCAATTTTTTATTACTCGAGAGCTAGTTAGACCAGTACTTTTATTTCAAATTCTAAGTGGCTACAAACTTCCATGCCAGCAGGGAACTCAAGCGCACATATTTCGTTACCAAAAGGTAGCACCCTACCTATTCAGTCATCGCACTTCAGTGATAATAAAAAACTTGTACAGAAATAAAAAAGAGTAAAAAACAGAACATTAAAGGGAGGGAAGAGTAAATTGGAAAAAAAATGAGACATAATAAGAAAGATTGTTTAAAGAACCAGCAGAAAGTGAAATATATGAAGGTATACGACTGAAATATCAAAAAGGGAAAACTAAATAACTTGGTTGTTATTAATTTTAGTTTTTACTATTATTGTAACTTTTAATAATTAAGTTGTAAAATTCATAATCATACGTCCAAATTTTTTGATTCGATTTGAGGACAGTAGTGTTGATGGACTTAACATCCATTAATGGAATATCTACATAATGGAACTACTATAACTGAATATCTATATAAAGTTCAGAGACAACAGAGGTTTTTAATCAAGATATAAATTATCCGGGGATTTCCTTCCCCTGATAAAATAATCTAATTGAGAGAGTGTGTCAAGTTAGTTTAGTTGCAAAATTAGCTGACCAAGGTTTGAAAAATATTTTCTACTTACTTTTTGTAGTTAGCTTGATTGTAACAAACGAAATGCAAATTTATGTTTATATATGTCATTAATCAGAATTTAAATTATCTTTTTCCAACTTTCTAACTTTTGAAAACTATGATTAAGATTTTGACTACAAAAATTTGACAGGAAAAATTAAAAACTTACGAGAAATTATATGAGAAGGTATAACCACTCGTCAAAACACATGGGATTTTCATGAATGTTACTGGAATTAGTTCCAGTCTGATAAAGTACCATTAAGGTCATTTATGGCTAACAACTAATTAATTTATTGAGTTTGAATCCTAGATAGACGGGTTTTGAAAATTTTCTTTTTTTTAATAAGATTTAATAAATAGAAACTTAGCAAAAAATATATAAAGAAAGATTTTAGTATTTGTTTCTTTCTGCATTGAGATTTCCCCGTGAACTGCAAAATTTCATTATCCATAAATTCCTCTTTTAGTATTTTGTCCCCCTCCTTTTACTTACTAATCATTCTATCGTATGTTGGTCCCATTCTTATTGGACCACGTGTTGAAAAACATTAATTGTAGCACTCGAAACCAAATCTTCTTTCTCATATCATGCTTCCAACATTAGTTAGTAAGTCAGAGTAATCGTCTTTCTTTCACCGAAAGTGAAAAATCTTTTAAATTAACACTCGTATTTATTCTCTCGTGAGGGTATAGGGAGATTTGAAGAAGGTGGAAAAATGTATTAAAATATATCTTGTATTTAGATATATATATATATATATATATATATATATATATATATATATATATATATATATATATATATATATATATATATATATATAATCCAATAATTATAAAACTGCTGGAAAGGAAAAAGCTAAACAGATAGCAGTAATAAAAATGCAGTCGGACGACATTGAAGGGAACGACACTTGTCGAATTAAAGATTTATTTCAGAGCTGCTAAAACGTACATCTTTACTAGTCAACTACAGACAAGAGAAAGACACAAAAATCACTCTGCTCGAAAGATGTGCACCCAAGAGCGAAGACAGAAATAATTTTTCCACTTACTCAGCAAATTCAAGTGTACGATCAGGAAAAACGCAGAGCCATTTGTCAGCGACAGCTGGGGAACATTTTGAATAGACAGCAAATTTACATGTATAGGATAGAAAGCTTTGGGAAATGGATCGAAAGAATTTTAAGTCGAGAACGCTGCTTTCATTAAGACATTTAGAGGCTAGGAAAAAAAAATTAGTAATTGGAATGGAAGAGAGGCTGTTTTTAAGGAAATATTAAAGTTAAATAATTTTGATATATATATATATATATATATATATATATATATATATATATATATATATATATATATATATATGCTGCAATGTTCTCTAGAAAGTATTTTTCCTAAAATTGATAGTTACATATCATGATATTCGAACAGATTTAATTCTAAATGTTCACCTCTAGAAAAGTAAAAATATGAAATGTCTAATCATTTAAATATATCATCATTAGTTCTAGAATAGGGTCTGAAAAACTTTAGCATAAAATACTTATCACCTGTTTCAGCGTTTATTTTTTACACATTCAGATATTTCATCTGTCCCGTCGATTTCAATATTTCATTATCCCAAATCCCTTTTGGTGTCTTTCTTTCTTTCCTTTTTGCTCACTAATCTTTCTATATTCTGTATGTTCTGGTCTAACTGGACCTCGTGTGCAAGAACACTGGCTGTAGCTCTCTACACCAAACATTTTCTTCAGTGGCGTGTGGTAGGTTTTCATGCAGGGTGTGCAGAGAACATGGATTTTCCAATAAATCTTTAATTATTGAAACATCTGAGTTCTCCATTCTGAAACGGGTTATTTATTATGAATATAAATTTAAAGATTACAATAAATAAAATATTTACTTAAGAGTAGTCGAGTTATAACTATAAAAACAGCTAAACTTATGAGAATACTACTAGCACTGAAGCAAAACTCATGTCTTTTGTTATATGGTGTCATATCAGAGTCGAAAAAGCAACGCTTCGGGCTTCTGCGAAAAACTTATATGTTCAGCAAACGTAGCACCTCATGGCGTCCGCCGCTGTGGTGCCGACAAACCCAACATCTATTCCACGTGCAGAGGATTTCACTGCACGCTGGGGCAATAGAGTGAAATGTTTCTTGTTCTGTCAGTGGATTAAATTATATTTATTAATTGTTTTTAAAATTTGAAAATCATATATTCTGCGAAAAACATCTTGACAATTTTTAAAAACAAAACCAGGGATATGGTGTTACATAATATAACTTATATACTGTCTGTAAAACACAATGAATGGTAAAATTTGGACTTCTGTTAAAATTCGTTTCTTTAAAACAAAACAACATCGTTTTTCAGCTGAAAAAAGCTGAAAAAAAGAAAGTATTCTTAACCCCTCCAGGTATGATTTAATAATGAAAAACTGTGCATGAAATAACCATTTAATTTTTATTTAAAAAACTTGTTTCATTTTACAATTCTTACATATTCTTATTTAAAATCCACTTTTTACATAGTGTTAAATAATATCAGAAACAGTAAAATTAAGAAAATATCAAAGCAAAACATTAATAAGGTATACAGATAATAGTGGTACTTTTCAAAACAAAGAAATTCTTAATTGTTTACACCGCCAAGTAGTCTCACTTTTAATTGTATTCTTGTAACACACACGGCATTTCTTAGTAGGTTTTCTTTTATTCGGACTCATTAATTTGGCAATGACTTGTACCAAGAAATTCTAAGTAAACAATATGCAATAGTGACTTGTGATTTTCACAAGTGATAAAAGTGTTGCCAAATTCAGTACACTAGAAATTTTAAACTAAATTAATTATCATATTTAACAGTAACTTTAATCGCATGACGAGTGTAGCTCGTCATTGTGCGGTATGGAATGAAAAACTAATGACGAGCTAGACTCGTCATTTTACCGGAAGGGGTTAAGCTTTATAGGTAATTACTACATTTCAGATGACCAGATGGACAGATGATGATATGGTCCAGATCATAGGAAGTAGTTTCTTGGTCAAAAAACGAACATAGTGACATGTGTCTGACAGATCAGGGCACTCGATAGAGTGTTAATTATATAATCGTTTGTTTTTGAATAGCATCTGACTTGAACTTTTTTCATTCATGAAAAATGCTTTTATCTGGAATTTGAAAGGCTATAGTCACATTTTCTTTCCTACACACTGCTTTTATTCGCTGTAGGTCTCATTTACTGCTTTACTATGTAAATGAAAGTACTTAATGGTTTTCCAATACTTAGATAACTTTTCAACAGAATATCATATTTTTCCATCTTTATCATTAGGACGTACTTTTACCTTGAAAAGGAAACTGCATTTGTTACATTGTTGTGTAGTCATTTGTACTAAACATATTTTATATAGATCATTTACAAATAACAAGTTCTACTTCATACTAGATGCAATAATACTTATAATATGTAACATTTATTTGTAGAACCTTTTAACAACATAATATCTAACGGAATCTAACGGATAATTTTCTAACGGAAGTATATACAATAAGAAATTTTTATACAATCTTAAAAATTATATACAGTATCGTGAAAACCATATTTTTGCTCATATTTTTGCTATGTCTTTCAAACTATCTGGGGAATTACCACTACTTAGTTATAATAATAGTAAGTAATTTTTCTACCTCAAATTTTTTAACTCCCTAATATATTATAAATTCTCTTGTAAAATGACGTAGAGGACCTTTTTTCACGCAATCCCAGAATAATTATACAATGTGTCATGAAAGTAAAAAATTTTATGACTATTAAAAATATCCACAGAAAATTTTCAGCAGTTTATAATGTAGGAACTAAAATAATTACAACATAAAAAATAACTTCAGTTTACTGATTTAAATAAAGTGAAATAAATTAATTTTAGAAAATATAGATGAAGTATTTTAAGTTACCGATATATTTTGCAGTTAGGAACTGATTACCATTACAAATTTAGAAATCAGTAAAATTACTATATTAATGTATTTTTTGTATCATGATAGAAGCAATTATTAGTTACAGTTGACGTAAAAAAGATATTTTCGGTGTTCCAAGTAAATAAAGTCTGGGGAATTTTTTACAATCATAAAATTTATAATCGATACAAAGTGTCAGGCATTGTTAACGGGATTAAATCAAGTCGAATAATGTCCCTTAGACACTTATTTAGATCAAAGGATAACCCTCATTAACCTTTTATTTCTAGACAAAATTAGAGACACTAGGAAACGATGAAATCCTCCACTCGGATGGCTTGATGATGTTGAGCAAACATAACATATTTCTAAATGGAAGCATACAGCATCTCCCAGACTCCGAATTGAAAAAGTTCGTCAGTATCTATGTATCATGAAAAACTGAAAAACAAATAACATTTCAGGAATACACACATACACACAGACACTAAATATCTGTATATAACAGATATTTAGGGAAATATCCGTACGGAACTTTTATATAATAAGAAAATAAATCCTCAAAATAGAAACGTATTTTCCGAAATTTACTTTCTAATATTGAAGCGACATCGTGATATAACTATATTTTCATAATATTTAACTTTGTTAAATGTTGCTTCATAATCAGCACATGTAGAAGCCACATTTCTAAAAAGGAAATATGTGGTTTAATAAACCTAGTAAAATCTAGTAGCTCTGAGTAATAATTTTTTATTTATATCTGGCATCTAATATGAAAGCATTTATATATATATATATATATATATATATATATATATATAGTGTGTGTGTGTGTGTGTGTGTGTAATGGGCCTGGGGTCCAACCAGCCCCGAACTTACACTTGAAAACTTCTTTTGAAATTGCCCCTATTATTTTCCTCAGCCCGGGCATGCTGGGCTGCCAAGAGTCCGCTAATCGTCTGTTCGAAATAAACACATAATCGTCGTGGCCGAACGTAACTTTTATTTTATCCAATCAAAATCGCACAGAATCCAGAGACGTCTGAACCGAACGGTGTCAGAACGCTCTCTCTCTAAGTAATAGTAATGCCAACCTTCTGCGAGAGACGGCTAAAAACCGTGTGTGGGAAAAATGCTGAGGCACGTGTTATTTGCTTATAGAAAGTAACCTTTGACTGGAGCCATCTGCTATAATGTGGCATCTCAGAGGAGCATTACTGATGATCGTTACAAATTTTCATGGGAAAGTTATAATTTCCTAATTAAGATGCCAGCTATATCATTTTCTGTTTTGTGAATCATAGAAAGAATTTCGGGGTTACACTGAAGGAATGAAAACATCCTCGTTTAAGTTGGATGGCTGGAAAATATGGTTAATATAAAGAGAAGAAATTAAGATCTAAAATAATGAATGGGAAAAACTGATAATTTTGGATAGACTTTAGGGCTTAGATATTGATATTATTACATATATATATATATGTAATATATCAAAATTATTTAACTTTAATGTTTCCTTAAAAATCTCATCTCTCCCATTCTAATTCCTTAAAATCTTTTTCGCAGCCTCTAAACGTCTTAATCAAATAAGTGTCTTCGACTTTCAATACATTTCCTAAAGCTTTCTATCATATAGATGTAAAGTTTCTGTCTATTCAACACGTTTCCCAGCTGTCGCCGGCAAATGGCTCTGCGCTTTTCCTGATCTTACACTTAAATTTGCTGAGTAAGTGGGAAAATTCTTTCTGCTTTCGCTATTGGGTGCACCTCAGTTCGAGTAGAATGATTTTTGTGTCTTTCCTTTGTCTGTCGTTGAATAGTAAAGATGTCTGAAGCAAGCACTCTAACGTAGGTTAATACTGACTCGTGAAAAGGTTGCCCTTTTACGTTAGAGGGTAAACATT
>CM063503.1:15886793-15889293 GCA_032207245.1 Pardosa pseudoannulata | reverse complement strand
CCAAATAGTGCAGCTTATTATCAAATGAACAGTTTAATTATGTTGAGAAGAGACGCTTGTGACTGTTTAACCATAGTTTATTCCATGTTATAGACTACATTTTCAAATTATTTATCCCTATAAAAGCCTCATAAAGACAACATTACAGTAACTGACCGAATAAATAACAGTCATATATTACACAAAATTATTTTCATCAAAATCAATTTTGCAAAGTTCGTCAGTACTAATTTCTTTCATCTTTTTCGTTTTGTTTTGTATATATGAGGAATGAAATTAAAGTCTGAATTGGTTGTCTCAAATTTCCGAGATTGAAAACTTTTTGAAATTTTGTTGCATTCACGCTTGAAACTTAAAAATTTCATATTATCTCTTTCCATTGTTGATAATATTATGACATCGCTGCAGTGTTATCTCATCACATACTCCAAAGCCCCAGATTCTCTTTAGAAATATGCCTTTTTAAGCTGAACGAATTTGCATTTTATAAATGAGATGAATTTCTGATTATGAATTAAATAAATACTGCCATGACGAAATGCTACAGTTCCTTGAAAAACGATATTAAATTGAAAAGACACTAGTAATTACAAATTATCTAACTTTAATTATACGTTGTATTATGACTACACATTCATAATTAAAATTTCCAAAGTTAGTGTTTTGATTTTAAACGGAGATGATTACTGAAAGAAGGCAGAAATATGGATGATATATTTTGTTTAAAATATTAAATAAGCGATTTTAGATCCGTTTTTTATTATTCGAAACAGAAAGTTCTTTGTTGTTCATTTATAAAGGATGAAAAACTTTAATATATCAACTTATGAAAAAGTAATTGTATATGAATTCTTGTTCGACGAAAGATGTATAATATAACCCTCTGCGCTATTAACAAAACTGTTTTCTAAATCGAACTTCATAAACATGGATAAATCCAGCGTTAAATCTTATTTAATTTTTATGAACTGTAGAGAATTAAAATATACAGCATAAATGAAAAGTAACTTAAACATTGTACTCAGAATCCATCACTTCGGAACAAAAATATATTTGTTATTATTAAATTAAGTATATTTTAAGATTTTTCTGTTTATTTTAAACTATTATAAAGATTTAACTTCTATCTCTCTGAAATCCAATAAAGAATGTATGAAAAATTCTTATTTGGCAAATAGTCATTATTAATCCTCACAAAATTCTCATGTTGTTGTTGCCAATCCCTTGCTATTTTGTGCCAGCTAGATCAGATCTATGAATCTGTGCACTCTTGGAAAAGTACCAGAAGAGGGTTTAGATATACATTCTCCAGTGCAAAACTCAGGCAATCAAGAATATGAATGAATTGTGGAAGCAAACCCTGCTTTGCATTTATTCCAGTTTGAGAAAATGATGGAGCCATAAATAAAAGTCATGCATTTCAAATATTCACTGATGAGCTGTGAGACGGCAATTTGATCTGATCTGTCACCTGCAAAGTTCTGGCGCTTTCCTCTATACCAATGGTAAACCTGAGGGGTGAACTACACCTGTCTATCACTACTTTTTAATATGAAGATCTTTATAAAACGGTAGTAGTAGCCGAGTACTTGGCTGAATCTTTCTTAGTTTGGACATCTTCGACTTCATTACTAGGAACATCGACACTAGAAGATATCCACTGCAGATGGACATCTCGATTCTTCTTCAAATGTTTCAGCTAGTAAAATATAATACTGCAAACAAAGTCGTTAACACGGTTCTAGGTTTGTAGATATTGTGTTAATCTTTGGCTTTCGGTAAGAATTCATTTGCTATCATGGCCGGTATAAGAAAAAATTTCCTTAAGAATGTTCATTAATAGGTTTAATTTTGCTCCTAAACAGTGAACAGGCATCATGATGACGCCTAGAAAGATTTTCAACATAAAATGAATTGCCAGGGTTGTTTAGGTCTCAAAATTTTTGTACTGTGGTACCAAAAATTAAATACTCTGAAAGTATAAGAACATTAATGGCTTGTGGACTCAGTATTTAAAAAAGGGATTTTCAAATATATTAATTTTTCCATTAATAAAATATTGTAGTTACAAAATTTAGCAATATAATAAAATAGTTTGTATGAATTCAAACTAAAACATACATTTTGTGTTCTCAAATATATTGTATGAAAATTTCGGATTTTATTTTAAAATAATCGCCGCATTTGTGAAACAAAACTTAAATTATTCGATAAAGGTATTGTTTTATCACAAGGTTAAATTTTATTTTCTTAAATTATATTTAACATTAATTAGGGCATTAGATTAAAAATGTTATGACTATTTTCGTGATCTCTTTTCTTAATATATATAATTTTGTAAAATATTCTTTCAAATGATATTGTTTCCCATTTATATTTTAGATAATGAGACGATGCTCCATAATATTTCCATTTCTGTTTTATAAAAATCTAATTTTGCTTTTACTATTAATCCATTCTTTATATCCATAGAGTCTTGTTTCAGATTAATATTTTCACA
>CM063503.1:15824293-15881793 GCA_032207245.1 Pardosa pseudoannulata | reverse complement strand
ACTAAATTCAGATTCTGCCGAAATTGGGTGCGTAGACGGAAGACACAATTCGTAGCTTTTTCACTAATTCACTGAAACACACGTTTCAGCTCTAGCACAGTTCGCTCTGAAGAACAGCAACAATCCTGAAGAGGATTATATTAGAATTCGATAAACCCAAGCACAGGGTAGCACTTCGATCTCACAAGAGATTTATCCCAAGACGGGATTTCGCTAATGAAAACTCTCCGATAGAGAGGCTGGTCGAGGCGACCTCCGAGTTAGCCAATGCGGGCTACTCCTCAAGAAAAGATCCCAAGGTGGGATTATAGCAAAAAACTCTCCGGTAGAGAGACAGGTCAAGGCGACCTCCGAGTTAGCTGGTTGCTCGCTAACTCTTCTTTCCAAAAAAAAAAAAAAAAAAAAAAAAAAAAAAAAAAAAAATCCTTGTCTCTTTCTAGGGGAGGGGCCTCCAAGAGACGGGCCTCACCCACAATTTTATTATTGGGTCACCTAGCGATGACCTCATCTTCGACCAACTGCATTGGTCCGGGTTAAACCATTATCGGCCGCAAAGCTAAGGTTGCTTTAGCGGCAACATCTGAGAAGCGGCAAACCCTTTGTCGTTCCGCGATCATCTTTTTAGCTGTCAGAGAAGGTACCGTGCAGTCTGGCATATTGTTCCTTTACTATAGTGCACGGCCGTGTAGACTTAATGGTGCCGTAGAAAACAATTCTTTTGTATCCACACAAGTCCACCTTTCAAAGCAAAGTTCTTTAACGATACACCGCTATATCACGCCGTTACAAATTCGCCTGGATGACGTGGAAGGCACGTAATCAGGTGGAAGTGTTATTTAACTGCTGCTGGAGAGTCTGAAGAAGCATTCTTTCAGTTACTTCTGTGTGTGTTGGGAAAGGTTGCGGATCTAAGCAATTTCGATAGAGGGCAAATTGTAATGGCTAGAAGGCTTGGAACAAATATTTCCGAAACTGCACGATTCGTGGGTTGTTCGAGACCTACAGCTGTTAGTATTTATGCAAAGTGGATGAATGACGGTGAAACCAGCAGAAGACGCCATGGTGTTGGACGCCCAGAAGCTATCAAAGAAAATGGTAGTCGGAGACCAGACAGTGTCTCAGCTGACAACCCAATATAACGCAGCGCCAAGTAGAATAGTATCGGAGCACACTGTTTAGCGGACACTGTTGGATATGGGGCTACGCAGCAAACGTCCCACTCGTGTGATAACCCGCCTTGGCATCCATGCCAAGGCGGGTTGAAGCTGTGTTGCGCTCCAAAGGTGAGGCAACTAATTATTGACAGGTGTAAAATGTTTTGGCTCATGAGTGTATAATACCCCCTTTTTCTTTCCCTTTATTTACAACATTATTTGTTATAATTTTAGGGATTAAATTTTGTATTAAATAATTGGCTCACAAGAAAAAAGTAAAATGTCAATTTACATGTAAAAATTAATCAAATATATAAATTCCTTTATACTCTAAATTAAAAAAATTGTATCCAATTTGTTTTAAAATTCCCTTTTAAGTGTTATATACAGAAAGTTTTAAATGCTTAAAAATTCATTTTATTTGAATCTGTTAGAGTTTTACGATTTTGAATACAGGTATGTATACAAAACATAAACTGAGATAAACCAGTTTAAAGATTTAAGGTTGAAATACGTTTTCAATAGTAGAATATGTTAAATTTTACATGAATTAACTATCTTATTATATTTTTAATTTATAAAAAGGATTTTTTACAAATAATTCATTCTTTTATAATTATGCGAATTTTTATATACTTAATCAAAGCGGAATTATTGAGAAAAAACTGACATATAAATATATATTTGATATAATATATCTATTTGACATAAAATATATTTTTGGAACATTATCATACTTGATGCTTATTTAAAATCTATCTGTCAATTTTAGAATATTTTCTTCTTTGGGTTTTGAGAAAAATTCCTAAGTAAGCTTTCGCATATACTGGTTTTAACAGCACCATCACAATTTCAAAGGCCATGATAAGTCGACTATAGTTGTGGAAGAAATTCGTGATGAAATGAAGTAGTCCTGAAAAATATTTTTTTACTCCTTGGGTTATTTATGGAAACGTATAAAGAAAATAATTGATTCGTAGTTTGAAAGCAATTTAAAACTCATCTCTGTTGATATCAGCTCAGTACTCTTTAATAAAACAAACACAATATGAGCTTGAAATTAAAACGAATATTTTAATGCACATAAATAAACCTATTTTACTTTAGTGTGGCTGTTCATTTTTACAACTAAATTTTTGATTAAATATAAAATATCTTTTTAAAGGAATTTCATAACTCATGATTTATCATGACACAACCTAAAATTGCTCACATTCTTTAGAAATGGGAAAGTAATGATAAAGTTTTCTCAAAAGTCCTAGTTCATCTTTCTGGCTTAAGGTTCATTATTGCTATGATAAAATTAAAATTTTTCTGTAAAATTATGTAAAGATTTGCTTAAACTTTTAAAGAATTTCATTGTTCTAATGATTCATAAAGCATACTTTAAATAATTTAGCATTATCAAGTTTAAGTAAAGGTATAACTACAATATAAAATTTATTTTCATTCTAATGAGTATCAGTGATCAAATAATCAGAGGGATTGAAATGCTAGTAAAAAGTGAAAAGTAATTATTTATTAATTTATTGCTCACTTATTCTCCAATATGATGAATAATATCGGTATCATCCGATATGAAATGATGGAATGAAAATTACTCGGTACTAAGTTGGGGCTAAGTGGAGAATACAATCAATTCAGCAATTTATTATCAGAATACAGATTATGAATATTGTCAGAAATCTATATAACGACTGTGAAGGGTAATGCAAACAAAGTAAAAGTTAATTCTGACAGTTGGAAATCAAAACTACGTCCACTCTCACAGTGCTACTGTAACCCAGTAGCTTTTAATACAATTTTAATGTTACAATTTAAATGTGTTACTCCGACCTATTACTGAATTATTTTCATGTCTTCAATAAATTGAAGAATTGTCTAGAAAGCCAAAGCATCATTAAGACATGTCATATCACTAGCACAACATTTTTTGAAGAGAGTATCGGAAGTCTGATATACCAATTTGACATATCATAGAAGAGAATAAAATTTATTGGCACTAAGTGGGGCTAATTCAGGAATTTGATTGATTTAGTAGTTTATTGCATAATTTATGGCTACTGCAAAGAGTCATGAAAAACAAGGAAAGATAATTCTGACTTTTGAAGATAAGAAAAACGCTCATTCTTAGAGTGCTATTGTAACCCAGCAGCTTCTGGTGCAATTTAAGTGGGATATGCTTGATATCCTTAATTTACTACTATTATTTTCATGTCTTCAATGAGTTAAAGCTTTATATAAGAGACCCAGGCAACATTAAGGCCTATCTCACACCACTGTCGGCAACGTCCTTCGAAGAGGGTATCGGAAACCTGGACTATAACAAATGACTGAATCTTCACAGCAATTATGCCGATTTTGTAGCCATACTTGTACATAATTATTGTTATAAATTTACTTGCTGAGCTACCGCTGCGATGTAGAGGGAAGATTTAAAACAGCTTTATATATATACACTGAAGTGCTACTGAATATGGATACCAACCAAGTAATGAGTTGAGCCTCCTTTGGCTTTGATAACGACTGCTATACAACGAGGCATAGATTCAACAAGTTTCCGGAAGCGTTCCACGAGAATGGCTTGCCAAATATTGGCTAAAGCTGCCCATAATTCATTAAGGTTCGATGGTGCTGTGTGATGTCCTTTCAAACCTTGTTTAAAAAAATCCCAAAGGTGCTCAATAGGATTTCAGTCTGGGCTTCTAGGTGGCCAATTTATAACAGAAAAGTCAGAGAAATTCTCATCCAACCAAGACTTGTGAGAGGTACAGTTGTCTCGCTGGAAAACTCCATTAGCATGTGGATAACAGAATAACATAAACGGATGGAGGTGATCACTCTACGACGCAACCTGCGTATTACCAGCAACTCTACATACCGAATTACATTGAGGGAGGTTGGTACACACACCAAAGATCCCAAACAGTGCCATGAATAAACACCTCAGACTGTGATTGAACCACTGTGGCCTTATACAGTTCCACCTGGCATGCAGAATCCATGGATTCATTAGCCTGACGCCATATTCTCAGCCTCCCGTCAGCGTTAAGTAGTCGGAATCGAAACGTACTCCATGATACTCGTTTCCAGTCCTCTACACTCCAGTCTCTGTGCTCTCTTGCTCAGGCAAGACTTGCAGCCAGATGGCAAGTATAGAGCAATGGTACTCTCGTAGGTCGACGGCCCTTGAAACCCATACTATGAAGCGAGCGTTTCACAGTCTGTTTACTGACTGTACGACTGTCACCGTCATTCACCTGGGTGGCAATTTGAGCTAATGTTTGGTTTGGCATCGCTGGCTACGTACAATACGCCTGAGCCGTCTTTCACCATGCACTTTCAACATGAACTGTCCTTTGCAGTTTGCCCAATCGCTAGTTTTTTCCATCATCCATGTATTCTTGGTATACTCTTGACACTGTCAACCTTAAAAATACTAGCTGTCTGACAATTTTAGAAATTTAATGGCCCATGCAATTGGTCCGCGATGAAAGACGTCTAAATCAAGCAGTTTAACTGTACTTGCAATTACACAAACACACACACACACACACACACACACATATATATATATATATATATATATATATATATATATATATATATAAATAAAGCCCAATAATACCATTATATTCTTATTAAACATTAAAGCAAAATTTACATCCTGTACCCTTATGTGCGCCTGTAAAATATATTTTTTTCTAAAATTTCTCTCTGTATTAATAAGTAGACATTTGGAAACTCTTTTATACGATTTAGACATTATAAATATATTTTGAAGAATAATTCAGAAAATAGTTAATTAATTTGACAAACTTATTATACTCAGTTCAAGATTTAATAATATCACCATCTTCTTATTATATGTGTAAGCAAAAATATATGTATTCTCTCGGATAATTTGTTAACTATAAACTATATTTGTTTTGAGACATAAATTTCCAAATTCTCATATACAGAGCTTACTGATCTACTGGGAGCAATGCAGTACAATACATTATACAGTATATTTATTATAACCGCATCGATGTTAAATATATTAATACTGTGTTTTATGGTGTACAGTTCATTATATGGTAGTCTCAATTCCATGTTGATAAAACATTGTGTAAGAGCTTATAGCCTGTTATATTTAGTATAAGTTAAGAGATTCGTAAAATGTATGTCAATATATGTTTAGCGGATATAAGCAATGCAGTCCAGTATATTATACAACATATTTATTAGAACAAAATCGATGTTAGGTATATTAATACTATGTTTTAGGGTCTACAGTTCCTTATATGGTAGTCATGATTACGTGTTAATAAAACATTGTGTAAAAGCTTATAGCCTGTTATATCTGGTATGAGCGAAGATATTGATAAAATATATGACAATATATGTTTAGCGGATATTACAAACTGCTGGTGTCTCTCTTTAGAAAACATTTTTTTTTATTTACAAAAACCTCTTGTAAAATTTCATCTATGGCCGAACAACAGCCAACTGGGTAGGGTGCTGCTGTTCGGAATTGGAGTTCCTAGGTTTGAATCCCACTGCCAACGTGGATTTTCGTAACCGTTTGAAATCAACTTTTAGCAATAGGCTTTAGTATCATTAGCCCTAATATGACAAATTGTGTAGCACTCCCCACCAGCCAAACAAATGATATTAATTGTACATATATGAATTTTTCAAAAGTCTAAAACTTCAGCTACACATATAAAGATGAGAATGGTACATAATGAAGAATTTTTTTTTAAATATAAAAATGTTTATCTAAATTCCAAGTGTTGTGTCTTCCTTAGCGTCTGTAACCAATGAAAGTTTGTTTATCAACAGAAAAAAAATGATTTTTTTTTTCTGATTAGAAAAACTTATATTTAGAATTATATAAAGTAATAACTAATACCAGTTCATCTGAAACATTGAAACAATATTTTTTCTACGCTCAAAGGATGTAAATACGTCTTTCATATTTAATTTACCACTGAAAAGGCTCTAAACTCAGTTATTAAATTTGCTTTTAATGTTTGAAAAGAAAGATATATTAATACTTTAAATAATAAAGTGAAACTTAACGAGTCGTACTGATATACATTTTTTAATAAGGTTCTATTGCATTTAGATATTTAAAACGGGAACAAAATGCATGCAATGAAAATCATTAATTTAATATGATTTAATAATATCTTAAGAGACATTTAGTTTTTCTTTTAATAACTAATATTTAAGTGTCTAGAAATTATATAACTATTTTTGTTTCATAAAGTGAATGAAAGCTTGCTACATATTTATTAGAAAATTCTTTCAAAATTCTGTTAATTACGTTCGTTAGCTTAAATCTTAGATTCAGAAAGAAACCTTCGGTGATTTTAGAAATGCTTATGAGATTGAAATCTCTTGTTTATTTGATGGGATAAAGTAAATAAAAATTTGCCTTATACTTAATAATAGTCTTTTAAAAGCCCTTAAATCAACATTCTACCTTTCGAGCTTTAAACTTTTTGTTATAACAGCCTTTTTTATAATCCTTTTTTCAAGTAAAAACACTTTAACTTTTAGATAATTTTTTAGTTTTTAATTTTAAAAAGTTAAGTAATTTTAAAACGCATTAAGTTCTTTACTATTTGTATGTTATAGGGTTAAATATATAAGCTGTTTTTTTTTGAAGATACAAGTCTCTTATAAATAAAGGGACATTTACTTGGTCAGTACCATATAGCTACAGCTGTGGTTTTCGCATTTGACTTCAATATAGAAAATATTAATTCAGAGATTATTGTCATATTATTCAGTTCACATATAATGCATGCTAGGTAAGAACCACATACGGAGTATGTTCTGTTCTTGCACTATTTTTGAAACGAAGTACTCTAAATTTCAGCAATTAAGATGAAATCCCTTATATTTATCGAAGATATGCATATGATCGTGCGTTTGATACTGTAACCAATGGAATTTTAAAGAAAGTCTTTCAAACGGCAGTTCCTATAAAAATGTTTTTCAACTCTATCAAATAAGGAAGACATGTGCCTTAACTTAGGTGTTCACTTCATTTCGTGACGGAGCTCGTAACTCAAACTACATGCATCTGAAATCATTTTTTTACTATAAATTTACTAGAAAGGCTGCTAATCCATTTCTGGCTCCATTCCATCCACACATTCCATCCATAGTCATGATTTCCTAAGATTTCTTTTTTAACTGAATGCACGTCATTCGCTTCTCCTCCTCAGGTTGTCTTGCTTGTTTGCTTTCTACCGACTCTTTGTTGAAAATACTTTTCAAAATAACTGCGAGCTTAAATGTTAGTAGAACACTGGTGTTTCAACCACAAGTAGTGTCTGCTGAGTTCAAAGATTGATAATCAGAGAAACTTTATAACAAACTCAGAAACATGTGTGTCCCACCTCATTCTGGAGAAAGGAAATATTTCCCCTTACCGATTATTTATAGTTTTTTGAATCCTCTAAAACTAAACCATGCAGCAACAGACTAGGATTTCTTAAAATCCATTAATACCCAGATAATTTACACCAAATATATATTGATGAATATCTTAAGTGGATATATCCCCTTTAAACTTTTAAAAATTCAATTTTTTGATTTTTAAACTTTTAAAATTTCTAGATATTTTTGAATCGCTTAAAACAAACACGATTAAAATATTCGAATTAGAATCAGTATTACTATACAATCTTTGCATTTAATAGCATAGCTTTTGAAGAAACTATAAAAGCTTCAAATGAATTTTAGTGATGAAAATGGTGTTTTTTGAAATTATTTATGGCTTTTGGAATCCTCTAAAACTAAACCATGCAGCAAAAGATGAGTATTCCTTTTAATCCATTAATACCCAAATTACTTCCACCGAATATATATTGATGAATATCTTAAGTGGGTATATCCCCATTAAACTTTCAAAAATTCAATTTTTGGATTTATAAATTTTTAAAATTTATAGATATTTTTGAATTGTTTTAAACAAAAACCATTAAAATATTCGAATTAGAACCAGTAGAACTATAAAATTTTTGCGTTAATATAACAGCTTTAGAAGAAACTACAAAAGTTTAAAATGTATTTTACTGCTAAAAATAGTGTTTTTTAAAGTTGCGCGCACTCTAAATAAAAAACTATTGCTCATATTGAATTAAATTTTCACAGTAAATAGATTATAGACCTATGATGGAACTCTACCTACTTTTTTCTTTGTTGTTTATTTCATTTAGTATTTAGAGTATTTTTAAACATCATTTAGTCAGATAAGAATAAGATATAAAAAGATTCCTTTAGCCACAAAATTAAAAAATATATATATAAATAAAAATACCCCAGTTTTCATAACTATATGCTTTACATTTAACATATGAATTTAGGCTTTTTACATTTTATCCTTAATATACAAGGTGTCCCAAAACGACAGCATAAACTCTGTACAGCTAGATTCCTCGTTACGAGTATATAAAAAACTGCTCAAAGAAGATTTCCTGTACGGTCCATAGTTTACGAGAAAAAATACGAAAAACAAAGTATGACGTCACTTCCGGTGCAAGAAAAAACACTGAAAACTATTGAACATATTAACAACAGTATATGCACGGACATACTCCCTAACAGTTCGTAAGGCATTTCCATTACATAGGCCGTACATCAGGTACATATCGCAGTAGTCACAAACGAAATACATGGCCACCATACAAAGACTCTGCAAAATGCAGCCTTTTAAATACCATTTCAACGGCGGCTTAACGTCATTCCACGGCGAGCGAGCATGCATGACGTGATAAGCGCGGCGGACGTTTTAAACATTATCGCCTGGAAAGATTGCAAATACTGTTGTTGATATGTCCAATAAAGTGTTTCTTCTTGCACCGGCAGTGACGTCCTACTTTGTTTTTCTTATTTTTCTCTTAAACTATGGATCGTACAGGAATGCTTCTTTGGGCAGTTTTTACGTACTCCCAACGAGGAATCTAGCTGTGCAGAGTTTATGCGATCGTTCTGGGACACCCTGTATAATTAAAGTATCACTTGTATAAAATAAAACTAAGTTTACAGCACAAAAAAGTTACTTTCATAATTTTTTTAGAAAAATGAGAATTTTTATGGAAAGGTATGGTAGTTATTCGTTAGGAAATTCAGAAAATCTTATGTAGCAGTAAATATTTTAACTGCAGTTGCTCTGTTACACATACAATAAATAGATTTTCTAATAAGGATTCAGCACATACATGAGGATAGTAGAGATCAACTTGTTTTGATATCGCGCTCCAATGCAGAATGTGTAAGTCCTCGCCATGCACATCGCTTACTAGTACCTATATACAAGGGCAAAATTAACTGAGAAATCCAAAAAGGAATTTTTTATGACTTAACCTTTTGCCTGATTATCCCGTGTTATCTCGGTTTCGTATATATTGCAGTTAATTATTATCCAGAGAAAACTCGGGTGAAGCAGAATTTGTCTGTACGATTCGTTTTATCACGGTTTTACTCGGTCTGGAGGAAAAGAAAAGAAATATTCATCTTTGACAGATAGTTTGCCAAGTTTTGGTAGTTTCACGGTCATTTTGGCGGAAATGCTCGAGTGTTTTTCACTGATTAGAAAACTAATTTCAGAAAATCCTCGTGACGAATTTTCTGCCACATCAGGAAGATCCAGTATTAGTCCGTTATCACTCAGGTTAACCTCAAGACATTTTACAGATGTTCTTGCTACTGAAAAAAAAAATCAAATCCAAAGAGACAGTGTACCTTGTGATCCCGTAAAACATATTTCAGAGGTAAACCAATAAGAAAAGAGACCAGATACCAGTGTTGAGAATGTCAGGTATCACTATGTGTTCTACCTTGTTTCAAAAACTGTCATACAAACACTAAAATTTAACTATGTTTTCATTTGCCCGAGATAACTCGGGATAGTAAACTAATATTAAAACTAAACACTTTTACACCTCTAAAAAATTAAAAATTCAACTGAAAACCTACATATTTTGTTGTGTATAATTTCCTTGTATTTAATAATAAAATAAAAAAATGGGATGATTTTTTGCAATTTTTTTCAAAAACATTTGTAAAGTAAGCGGTTAAACCGGTTAACATTTAGTAACCTCTTAGCATGCCTTTAGTTGATATTTTATTGTTAGAGCTTCCTCGATGTTTTAAAAAATGTGTCACAACACTTATACTTCAACCCCAATTTTTTTTCTAAATCCTTTAATGTGACCTGAAAACTTTTGTCATTCATAAGGCGTTAAATTTACAGTCCTATGAATAAGGCCTCCTTAAAGTTTTTGTATTATGACAATGGACATAATTCTTTGTTTATCGTTTTAAAAAAATCTTTATAATAAATCAAAACATTTTCTGTAATAAAATTTATCCCCAAAGAAGAATCATTTTCTTGAATAATTTTGTTACATTTTGCATTTCAGTAATAAGTTATTAAATGCAATGCATCTGGATGACAATCGCATTTAAAAGAAAAGTGTAAATCATTTATAACTGCTCTGTAACTTTTTATATAATTAAAAGTTTATAAAAATATCCTTAAAATCGCTGATAACATTTTTCTAAAACTTACTATTCCTAAAACTCCTATGCCCTAAAATCTATAACAAACGCCCAATGTATACTGAGAAACAGAAAATTAATTAAAATTTGTTGAACAGTGTTATTTAACAAGAAATTAATCAAAGCAAAAAACATGTAATCTATTAATGTATCGAAACATTTACGCTTGCAAAATAAATGTTGAACATATATATATATTAAGTAAAGGTTAATTCCTGACCCTAATAAGAGGCATCCAAGTACTTTTCAAAGGACTTTCAGATAACCCAGGAAAAAGTGTTATCAAGTTGAAAGAAATTTGGATATGCGAAGAATCGTATTTCTCGATCTCCAGAAAGAAGCTAACTGGGTAAGAAGCTTAGAATGAATGAAAATGTTCATCCTAATACCGTAGAGAAAATTTTGCGTGAGTCATTAACGTCAAAAAATATCGCCCCGTTTCTTTGCCTTGCTCTTTATGGTTCCCATTTATGATAACTGCGAAGCAAGTTCTTTTGAAATGTTCTCTACAGAGCTAAAAAAGACTCTGCTGTGGTTGCCAAGGTGATCAAAAGTCTTCATATTGATTCTTAGTTTAATATTAACTTGATATTTTGAACTTAGTAAAGAATATGTTAAGTTTTAACCTTAATTTTAGAACTTTTATGACTTTAAATCAAACTTTCGAAAGCATTTAATTTGGGTTTTAGTTAGACTTTATGACATGCACAATACTAAGAATCAGTTGTAATACTTATGAAGAAATGTTTAATTGTGAGAAAACTTTTCTATTCAGAGTAAAAATAATAATTTTAAAGTTCTCCCAATTTGAGAATTTAGATTCCATTCCAACACAATATAATATTATCTGAACGTGTACTTTCGTAACATAGATACTTTATTGCATAGGTAGATACTTCTTAGTATAAGAATCAGTTACACTACTTATGGAGAAATGTTTAATTGTGAGAAAACTTTTCTATTCAGAGTAAAAATAATAATTTTAAAGTTCTTCCAATTTCAGAATTTAGACTCCATTTCAACACAATATAATATTATATGAACGCGTACTTTCGTAACATAGATACTTTATTGCATACGTAGATACTACATAGTAATAAAGGAGAGAAAATTGTCAAAGGAAATAAGTCTATATAAATTGAAGAATTCAAAATATAATTTTTGTACTTAAAGGGATAAGAATGTCAGTCCAGCCGCTGATTTAACCTTTTATATCTCCACTACCAAATTGAAAAGAAATTCTTTATATGTTAGAATACATTATTTTTAACAGTTAAACATAATGAACAAAATTTAAAGCATTAAAAATAAAAATTTATTGTCAATAAGTAAGTATTTTCTACAAACATAAAAACTTGTGTGTTATAAACTAGTCACTTCGCTCAGTTTTCGATCTGGGTAATTGAAGTTCCTAAGCGAAGGTTATATTTATTTTTAAATTAAAATCAGTTTTTAAATTAAAATCAGTTTTTAAATTGTATTACACTAACAATTTAAGAAGTATTGAAAATAAATCAACGCATTATCATAACATATTCATCAAAATTTATATCATAAACATAAATATAATATAAAGAAATAACAGAATTATTTTTGGAGAATTATTCTTGCATGGACTGACGAAAATATTTTTGCCAGATCGTTTAAGGTGAAGGAATGTATCTACAAATGAAACTATTCTTTTGTGTGTAATAAATAAAATTTATACCAAAATACAGAATAAGTTTATTGAGAGAAAAACTTTTTCCCACGACTGAAAAAGTTCCTCCCCTAAAAAAAATAGTTTTTTTTACACCCCGGAGGTGCACGTTCCTTCATTAGGGGTCTATTGCTCTAAAATACCTGCTAAAGTTGCTATGACAAAAATGTAAACAAATCTTTTCATAAATCTATTAAAAACTTATATTTTTTCTAAATGAAAAGAAATGATTATTTAAAATTATTTAAATATCTACATGTACTTATACTACATTCAATTTAGGTCTTCTTTTACATTTTGAAAATATATGATTAGTAGTTAGTCAGTTGGATTTCACAAAACAATATTAATTTTTATGCATAGCAGAAAATGTATATTAGGTAATAATATGCAACTACCACTTATTTTACGTTGCTCATTTTTTAAGGTATAAAAATAAATGACAATTAGATGACTTCAGTTTTTATACTGAAAACTTTAAGTCAATATTACGTCTTTCAATATACTCAAATTTTAAAAGTTGTTATCTACATTTTGGATTGATTTAAATCCGAGGCTCTTTAGTTACTACAATGTAAGATATAATTATTGACACTTCAGTAAACTATATTTCGCATTGCATTGTGGCTTCATATTTATTGGGTATGAAAGTAATTTCAGCAATTTATTGAAGCTCTTTCAGTGCTTATAAATTTGGATATCTGAGCCAGTTTCGATATTCTCTAACAGTGCTTAGCTTGTCAATAACTGTTTAGCGGAAATGTTAGTGTATAGTTCGTAACCTTTCAAATACACTGCGTGCCAAGGAAAAGCTATACCTGTGTTTAGCGACAATCACTCTATAAGTCCAAATAATAATTTCTCCTCTGTTTGAGATTTAATGGAAGATTTGATTTTAAATAGAACAAGTATTAGTCTTTGTTCTTTTACGTAATACACATTATTACACGAAAATAAGTTATCATTTAAATTTATATACTTTTCTACGAGATATAACAAAACCTATAAACAGTTAATCACTTTAAATAACTATTTGTAATTATTTATCAGTGGATTTAAGTACTATTCCTTATTATTAGAACATTAAAATTTTACTTGTATCAACAATTACTTACATGTGAACATTAAATGGGGAATAACTTTAGCATGTCATAAACGTCGTTTTTAGTTTTATTTCAACTTACCTTACTTTAAGCAACAGATTATTTCCTTACAAGGTATATTAATTTTATGCTGGAACATTAAATAATACTTAAAATGAATAATATGTTTTCTTTTGTATACATAAAAACTGTAAAAATTTATTTTTCTACCGTTAATCGAAATCTCACAGGATGTTTAGGGACTCCTTTTTTTCCAAAAGTATTAACTAAAGTGAAATTTAAGACAGTACACCAACTAAAATTACAAAGAAAATGAAATAGGAATTATATTTACTAACTTCTGAGAAAAGAAGATACAATATATAAAAACCCGTTTTTGTAAACTTCTATTTAAAGTTCAGGTACAATTTCAGTAGTAACTTCTGTATGAAGGTTATAACATCCCAAAAATACTTTATAATACGTTTAATGCTACAGAAAAAATTTCAAAGTGTTTTGTTTTCAACAGTTATTCACAACATATATTGTTTATGGCATTTTATACTCTCCCAGAAAATGGGTATAACTTGATTAATGATTTACGAAAGACATGAGAGTTTTTTTTACTTTTATCAGCAATGTCTGTAAAAATATATAAAAATTATAATTCCTAAACATTTTTATTCACTTTTCTATTTTTACCAATTTAGAAGACAAATTGGAAAACAAACACATGTATTTATGTATTTATTAGATGGATTATATGGAAGTAGAATTCACTATAAATGCATTCCTTAGCAAGTCTCTATTTCAATGCAACCTATGAACGTAACAAAACCCTGTATAGAAAATATATTCTAGAAAATGTATAAATCAAATGACTACTCAAAGTATAACTCAGCCTTAAGCTAATTGCTAATCCGAACCTCCTGTGAGGCTCTTAATTTAAGTAATAAAAATGGTGTAAATTTAAGTTCCATATATAGCATAAGGTTTTGTTCCATCGCATTTTACGCCGAATGATGAAGAATAGGTAAGGCGCTGCTCATCTGTACCAAAGTTCATGGTTGCGAATCACACTGTAGCTTGAATGTTCGTAACCATTTGAAATCTGTTTAAATTAGTATATCCTGGTGTTGTTACCCCTCTTGAATCAAAAATTAGAACACTCTAAATCAGACTAAAAAATCAAATTTTGGTTTTGTATTCAAAAACAGTTGATAGTACAAGGTTGGAATGTTGATATTTAATATTTGAAGAAGTGACTACAGAAACAAAAAATGTTTGTGTTTGATTCTATTCTTTTTTAACTAATAATAAAGAAATAATTATAAAAATGTAAAAGTTTAATATAAATTTTAAATTTATCATCTAAATGACCTGTTTTATTTTAATTTTTTATGTACAAGCATTTGCACTTTCTCAGCCATTTAAATCTCTTATAAGGCTCCTTGAATTTTTTAACAGAAACTTTCTAATAAATTATTTTACAGGGTGTTTAAAAAATGACCGGTATATTTGAAAAATCAATAAAAACTAAACGGACAGTGATAGAAAGTCACAGTTATTGCAATATGGTTGGGACAATAGTAAATGTTCAGGCAAGCAAACTTTAAAATTAGTTACAATATTCCACAAAAGATGGCGCTGCAGTCTGGAAAAATCTGAACTACGATATTTGTGGGGAATCTTAAAAGACCAGGTGTACCGCCACTATCCAGAAACGATTGAATAACTGGAATAGTGCATCTGTTCTGCATGTGAAGCCTTCCCGCCTGAGACGTTTACAAGGGTTTCTGATAATTTCGTTCTGAGAATACGTCATATTATTGCTGTGCATGGTGAATATCTGGAAAATATCGCAGTTTAAATTTTTCCAGACTGCAGCGTCATCTGTTGTGGAATATTGTAACTAATTTTAAAAGTTTGTCTGCCTAAAAATTTAATATTTTCTTAAGCATATTGCAATAAACTGTGTATTTCTATCATTGTCCTTTTAGTTTTTATTGATTTTTCAAATATACTGGTCATTTTTTAAATACCCTGTATTACATAATGTAAATTATCATTTTAAGCATACTAACTCAAAATAATTATGTTCTTTAATCTTTACATAACAAGTAGACTTGAGGATTAAATATTTTTTTAGTTTAACTGCATTGTAACTGAAAGCTAGCAATGCGCATAAATTGTGACAATGGGAGGGACAGTACAACATTTGCTGTTGAATAAATTGTTAAGCTAAGAACTCATTATTGTTACATAAAATTTATAAAGGTTTAAACGGATCAATGTCATTTTATAAATAATGGGATAAGCGTTACATAAGGAACATGGATTATTTTATTTGAAACATTCTTTTTAGGATTCCATTTATACCTTATTGCTATAGTAAATAAGAAGGACAAACATACAAAATGCTCGAATAAAATAAAGAAAGCAAAAAAGACAGTCGTTCTCAGCTTAAGAAGCTTTTTTGTAAGACTAAGAAACAAGAAACATCGGTAAAAATGGCAAAGATGAGCTCATAATTCTTCAGGTTCGAAACAGTTGCCCGCTTTCCTTTCTTCAGTTAATTCACGTACTTTTTACACCGAATTATTTTATTTGCTATTTATAAAATTATACAAAACCAGTTCGTAGTTTTACAACAGTTAAAACTTTATTTTTATTTTGAACATTCGTATCTCGCAGTATAAAGGCGTTTTCAAATTTATTCCAATGTAAAATTTGTCTGAATATTTATGCAACTTCTACTGTTGTATTAGTTTGCCTGATGAATATTCAATTATAAGAATAATGCATTTTGACGAAAATATATTTGACTAATTATTTTGGAATTCTTTCACAATTGTCATTCCTAATGAAATATTTAACATTTCTATCATTCTAAAAATTCTTAAATTGTAACTTTTTCAGTTTTATAAAAATTGAAATAGCTTTCAAACTCTGGTTCAACAAAATACAACAAATTGTTTCAAGTAAGGATATATTTGCCGAATATTTGTTTCGTGAATTTATTATGTGTACAAACGCTTAAGTAAAACAGTTTTAGACAGTTAAAGAAAACTTTAAGAAGTTTAAACTGTGATTATTCTCGTCAACTCCAAAAGGTACGAAATCCGTCGTGTAACTAATAACAAACATCAGTTATTAAAAATGTTTTTTAAAAATACTCTAATGAAAGTTCATCGTAAGCACCTTTTTTAAGCTAGAACTAACTTAGAATAAACGCCGAAGCAAAATGCAATTTGCAAATAAACTTATTTGTATAATATTTCCAGAATTACCGTTAAAAGAACGAAGTAAATATATGTTTTATCTGGACTTTAATGGATTTTTCTTTTTGGGTAAAATCCAATTAATTCCAATAACAGCTTTGATGCATTTCGGGCTGTAGTTGAAGCTTTACTTAAGTGATAAACCAAATTATTTCTACTCGTACCACAAGATAATTTGTTGAAACTTATTTACATGCATTCAATTTTTTATGGTGAAATATATTTTATTATTTCTTAATGATTATGCTTCAAACAACTTTC
The DNA here is from genome assembly GCA_032207245.1 of Pardosa pseudoannulata. NCBI lineage: Eukaryota > Metazoa > Arthropoda > Arachnida > Araneae > Lycosidae > Pardosa > Pardosa pseudoannulata. The sequence goes on along the minus strand of CM063503.1, from coordinate 15,864,752 downwards.
GAAAGTTTTCATTTACGAAATATGGATATTAATATATGCACATATATACATATTTTTACACATACATGTATATATATATATATATATATATATATATATATATATATATATATATATATATATATATATATATATATATATATATATATATATATATATATATATTATATATATATATGTGTAATATTAAAATCCCTTATTTACGTATTTTAATATTAATTTAATAACTTTTGTTCATAAAGTAAGTTCAGGGTTTGCGCGGGAATTCTGATTTTTCCCTCCAGACACGCTATAAACTTAATTCAGCCCCTGTCTGTGCTACTTTAGCCAATAGTTAGCACGTTCTCTTTAACAATGGATATTTTGTATCACGTGATCAATTGTTCTTAGGGATTATTCATAGTCTTTTTACGTGAGGAATCCCTACTTGAAAAGTGTATGTGCGGGATCACATTGTCTATGTGCACGAGGCTGTAAAAGTGTTTGCCTGTTGTATAGATTTCATGTTACTTACCAGAAATAAACTGTGTTGTGATTTTGAATGCGTCTCGCCCATACATATATACATATATATATATATATATATATATATATATATATATATATATATATATATATATATATATATATATATATATATATATATATATATATATAATCCTCTTTTGCTTCATGTCTTCGATGTATTGACCACTGCACAAACTCACGTGGGAAGTTGATAACATTTGGGAGTTGTGTTAACAAATATCCTGCACTACTATCTTCAGATGTGACAATTTGTATCTTTTGACGTGCTTAAGTGAGTAATTCTAAGCACTATTTGTACGTAGGAGTGCTTGAATCACTGGTTTTCAGTACTCTAACCTCTAAATCCTTTTATGTTTTTACAAGAAGCGGCGGGGATTTCCAAAAGTCTGAATCAGCTGTTTCTTAAATTTTTATCAACAGACTATGTTTTTTCTATCATTTTCGTACCACTGGTTATCTTTACTATGCAAAAAGATGAATGTATTGGCACATGGTGTCGTTTAGAACTGGGTGATGTTTAAAATCTAAAGTCAGGATATGTAACTAGCTTTATATCGCTATTTAATGATGTGAGGTGTGTTAAAAAGGCAAATATTTTGCCTTGACATCTCTATTACCAATTTTTCATTCTTTTAAGTACTGTCCTCTCAAAGTAGTTCTTTTTATTGGCAATAAAATCTTTACTAATGTTTCTTATAGTTTTGAAAATATTTCTAGGTCACAATTACTAGGATGCCATTCAGGTATATTGTCACATTCTCCTGAAATTCTTTTACAGTGTGCAAATAATGTCTTGGCAAGTTAGTTTAATATTTATGAAGCATGTGAAGTCCGGTTCAAGGTTGAGATATTAGGTTTCTTGGGGCTTAATTGAAATACGATATTTTGTCAGATATCTACGGATGAAAAGCGAAGCTTGATCCAGCGTATTGTCACTATACCAATCAGTCTCTTTTTTTTTCTACAAGTCCCCTTCTTTGTAGAGCTTCCCTGGAATGCCCTAAAATTTGCTGTTACAACCGGTCGTCTACCATCATACCATGTTGTATAAACTCATGATGAACAATGTCTTTCCAATGAAAAAATCCCTTTAAACTTTGATCACTTGATCTCTGAACAGTGTCCTCACCATTCAACATTCTATCATTTTTAAAATTCTGAACTGAATCCGAGAACTGCATTCGACTCATAAGGTACTCCTGTATTCTAGGTTAAAGAATTGAAATGTCTCTGTAAAAGATTTGCAAGTAGCAAAATTTTACTCTCACGTACACGTTGTTTTTCAAGTTCTTCCATTGTCACTTTTAATTTATGACAAACAGCTTATGAAAGTGCTCATTTCAGCAATTGTAACGTAGAGACTAACGGACATAGAAAAATGAGAAGAATGACATTTTGATGTGTAAACTTGTATTTAGCTAATCTTAGTAGTCGCTATCCCTGTACTGTTCAACAAGTTGTTTCAAAATTACCATATTTTTTGGTCTCCCATGTTCTATCAAAATAAAAATATGTAATTGCTAATTCTTCTTAAGTTGAAGCTTTCTTAAAAATATATATTTACATAAAAATCATTATTAGGTTTAATTAATCTGTTAACGATGCGCATATTAAGGGATGTAACAAAAATTAATCCCTATAATTCCAATAATATTGATAACGAATAGCGAGTGTTAACAAATAATCGTGATGCGAGAACCAAGAACGAAATGGAACCAATTGTCTTCCTTCTCGAATATCAAAGCAATTAGGAACATAATTCGTCTCAGAAGATGATGCTTATTGGTTCACTTCCCTGATTTTTACGAATAGAGACGAAGTAGGAAAACATTTTATTTCATGATTTCTTAGTATGTCTGAAGAAGTAATGGATTTGTGCTTGATGTTGATAGATAGTTTTTAATAATTAATCTTACTTTTTATCACTAGAATTATCTTTAAATTCTATTTAAATTTGTGTTTAAGTTCAGAGAAAAATCTAAAATACAGAGAAATACAGTAAAATATACTTTTCCATGTGTATATTACACAAACATTTCGGTTTACAATTACATATCTTAATTTTTCAGTAGTAATACAAACATCTCAAAAAATGATGCCATAAACTCTTCCCACCTAAAGTTAAAATGCTAATATAATAAATATGGAGTAATTTCATGCGTTTATACTTCTTTTCTATATAGTAAAAACTATTTTCGGTAGAAGTGTGATTGGAAATACATAAAAAGTACAGATATTTGACCAAAATGCATATTTATAATTATTAAAAACAATTTAATTAAAGTTAAAATTATACTGAACAATAGATAGCTTCAATCTAAAAGTCAACAAAAGTAACTTTTTTTAAAAAAATAAAATATTTTTGTATAATTTCTTATTTTTTCCAGAGAGTTTTAAACATAATAATTTTTAAAGCCTTATGCTTCCTCCTTTAAATTTCTATAAAATTAAACTTTCAGAGGAAATCTAACATGAAGTTCTGATATCTAGTCTGATTCTAGTAGAGTCAAGATGAGTCTTGATTTATAACTTAATTTCTAGAACGAACTATTGGAATATACATATGTCAACCTCAAGAAAAGAGGATATTGAAATATTTTGTCCTAAAAAACTAGACCCGTCGGCACAACTGCCACTAGGGGGCCTCGGCCTACGGTGCTAATCTCCATTTAAGTAACCAAAGGCCCTGGGGGGCTGAGCATACGCTCCGGTTAGGTGGTCAATCTATCGCGTAAACCCCAGCGTTTAGTTCCCAAGCACGCTTGGTCCTCAGTTCATCTACCCACTGAAAGAATGAAAGGCTGCGGCAACCTTGCCCAGTCCGGGGATGGAACCTCGGACCTCTGTCTTGGGACCGCGAAACGCTACCTCAGCGCTGCTGTGCTTTGCATTTTACCATTAAAAAGATAGTTATGAGGTTATCTGTAATCATCTGTAATTAATAACATCGATAAAATAATAGGATAAACATTAGATGTTTATTTAAATTAGGATAGATCTTTTAAAGATAATTATGTGCAATAAATAAGTTTTCACAAGGAAGTTTTTAACGTCTATTGGGTTTCATCTCAATAAAAAATATTGGGCATGTGAAGTTTTAAATATATACAGGAATAATTAAAATTAATAGTAGAGATAATTAAGCTACTTTAATACCCTATTAGAAATTATAATTTTTTATTTAAAAAAATGGATAATGTCATAGAAATTTTCATTAATATGAAGCAATGTTTAGAAAACGTTATAAAAAATGTGAACGTTATTGTTAAATTTAAGCTGTCTCTAATGGTTTAGATTATAAATAAAAAAATCCTGAATATTTTTAGAAATGCATTACATTTTGAGTTTACGTTTATCATAAGTATTATTTTCTAATGATAATTAAATATTATTGGAAAATAGGATTTATTCTAAAATTAACTAAACTTGCTGTCAATACATTTTATATTTTTAAATATACTTTTCCAAAATTTCAAGTACTTTAGTGCGTTTTAATAAGAAAACTGATAAATTTGTTTCTAATTTTTAAAGCAAATAATATATAACTCAAACAAAAAATTCTTAGTTGCATTAACAAAAATGTCAAAAATGTGTAAGAGAGATACTATCTACTCTTTAAGGAGTATTTTATATATGGGAATTTATAAAATAAAAAGAACACTCTTTTGCACTCCTACACTACAAAGTAATTTCCATAAGATCGTACACAAAATATTTATTTGCCGCTCAGACAACTTGTTAGCAGAATATGGATGGCATTAATATTAATATGACATTCTATTTAAAATACAAACGTCATAGATAACTGAAATTAGCTAAAATATCCTTAAAGTGAGAAACGTCTATTTACTGGGCTTTATATTATTTTGTTTAGTTTTCCTTTACGCAAAAACCACATTATTTGCTTGAATATTTTTAGAGAAGTATCCCATTTTTAAGTAACTATGAATACTATTATTTTCTAATAATGTATTACAAACCTGCAAAAAAGTGTAAAAAATTAACCTCTATTCTTGAAGGTCTATTTAATTTATGAATCTGTTTAGTGTAAAAAGAGCACTGTTTTGTACTCATAATACAGAGACATGTATTGAATATCGTATATGGAGAATGCATTTGTTGTTAAGAAAACTTGTTAGACGAATATGACCAAATAACAATGTTAATACGAAAATTGATTTCAAATACACATATCAGAAAGATATCAAATTATCAGAAATTTTCTCAAAATAAGAAAAATCTATTTACTGGATTTCATTTTATTTTGTTTAGTTTTACTTTTTGCATTAAGCACGATATTTACTTAGTTGTTTTAAGAAACGTATTACATGTTTAGATAACTTTGATGGAAACTATGATTTCCTAATAATAAATTAAAAATCTGCAATCATACATATATATATATATATATATATATATATATATATATATATATATATATATATATATATATATATATATATATATATATATATATATATATATATATATATATATATATATATACATATATATATATATATATATATACACACACACACATATATATATATATATATATATATATATATATATATATATATATATTAACAAATTATGTCTATAAATTTTAAGTAACGCCCTTATGTCCAGTAAAATTTTACAAAATATTACATTTTTTCAAGATTAAAAGCGATTCATTTAATACTGATATAAATTCTCGGTCACATCAAAAGAGTGCACAGAAATTAATTCTTACTCTTTAAGTTCTATTTAATTTCTGAAGCAGTTTACTGCAAAAAGAGCACAGCTTTGTACTCATATAATACAGAGACATGTATTGAATGTCGTATATGGAGCATGCATTTGTTGTTAAGAAAACTTGTTAGAAGAATATGACCAAATGACAATGTTAATGCGAAATTTGATTTCAAATACACACATCAGAATGTTATCAAATTATCAGAAATTTTCTCAAAATAAGAAAAATCTATTTACGGGATTTCATTTTATTTTGTTTAGTTTTGCATTAAGCACAATATTTGTTAGTTGTTTTAAGAAACGTATTAAATGCTTAGATATCTTTCATGGAAACTATTAATTTCTAATAATAATTACAAATCTGCAATCCTACATATTTTATTTTGAAAAATTGTGTTTATAAATTTTAAGTAATACCCTTCTGTACAGTAAAATCTTATAGAATATTATATTTTTGTAACATTAAAAGCAATAAATATAGTACTGATATAAATTCTCAATCACATCAAAAAAGTATAAAGAAATGAACTCCTACTCTTTAAGGTCTATTTAATTTTTGAATCTGTTTAGTGTAAAAAGAGCTCTGTTTTGTACTCATAATACAGAGACTTGTATTGAATATCGTATATGGAGAATGCATTTGTTGTTAAGAAAACTTGTTAGATGAATATTACCAAATAACAATGTTAATACGAAATTTGATTTCAAATACACACATCAGAAAGATATCAAATTATCAGAAATTTTCTCAAAATAAGAAAAATCTATTTACTGGATTTCATTTTATTTTGTTTAGTTTTACTTTTTGCATTAAACACGATATTTGATTAGTTGTTTTAAGAAACGTATTACATGTTTAGATAACTTTTATGGAAACTATGATTTTCTAATAATAAATTACAACTCTGCAATCATACATATTTTATTTTGAAAAATTATGTTTATAAATTTTTAGCAATGCCCTCCTGTACAGTAAAACTTTATAAAATATTATATTTTTGAGATAAATTTAATACTGATATACATTCTCGGTCACATCAAAAGAGTGCAAAGAAATTAATTCTTACTCTTTAAGTTCTATTTATTTTCTGAAGCTGTTTACTGCAAAAAGATAATGCATTTGTTGTTAAGAAAACTTGTTAGAAGAATAAGACCAAATGAAAATGTTAATGCGAAATTTGACTTTAAATACACATATCATAAAGATATCAAATTATCAGAATTTTTCTCAAAAGAAAAAAAATCTATTTACTGGATTTCATTTTATTTTGTTTAGTTTTAATTCTTGCATTAAGCACGATATTTGCTTAGTTGTTTTAAGAAACGTATTACATGTTTAGATAACTTTGATGGAAACTATTATTTTCTAATAATAAATTACAAATATGCAATCATACATATTTTAATTTGAAAAATTATGTTTATAAATTTTTAGTAATGCTCTCCTGTACAGTAAAACTTTATAAAATATTATATTTTTGCGATAATATAATACTGATATAAATTCTCGTTCACATCAAAAAAGTGCAATGAAATTAACTCTTACTCCTTAAAGTCTATTTAATTTCTGGAGCTGTTTACTGCAAAAAGAGCACTGTTTGTACTCATATAATACAGAGACATGTATTGAATGTCGTTTATGGAACATGCATTTGTTGTTAAGAAAACTTGTTAGACGAATATGACCAAATAACAATGTTAATACGAAATTTGATTTCAAATACACACATCAGAAAGATATCAAATTATCAGAAATTTTCTCAAAATATGAAAAATCTATTTACTGGATTTCATTTTATTTTGTTTAGTTTTATTTTTTGCATTAAGCACAATATTTGCTTAGTTGTTTTAGGAAACGTATTACATGTTTAGATAACTTTCATGGAAACTATTAATTTCTAATAATAAATTACAAATCTGCAATCATACACATTTTATTTTGAAAAATTGTGTTTATAAATTTTAAGTAATACCTTTCTGTACAGTAAAATCTTATAGAATATTATATTTTTGTAACATTAAAAGCAATAAATATAATACTGATATAAATTCTCAGTCACATCAAAAAAGTATAAAGAAATGAACTCCTACTCTTTAAGGTCTATTTAATTTATGAATCTGTTTAGTGTAAAAAGAGCACTGTTTTGTACTCATAATACAGAGACATGTATTGAATATCGTATATGGAGAATGCATTTGTTGTTAAGAAAACTTGTTAGACGAATATGACCAAATAACAATGTTAATACGAAATTTGATTTCAAATACACACATCAGAAAGATATCAAATTATCAGAAATTTTCTCAAAATATGAAAAATCTATTTACTGGATTTCATTTTATTTTGTTTATTTTTATTTTTTGCATTAAGCACAATATTTACTTAGTTGTTTTAAGAAACGTATTACATGTTTAGATAACTTTTATGGAAACTATGATTTTCTAATAATAAATTACAAATCTGGAATCATACATATTTTATTTTCAAAAATTATGTTTATAAATTTTAAGTAATACCCTTCTGTAGAGTAAAATCTTATAGAATATTATATTTTTGCAACATTAAAAGCAATAAATATAATACTGATATAAATTCTCAGTCACATCAAAAAGTATAAATAAATGAACTCCTACTCTTTCAGGTCTATTTAATTTATGAAACTGTTTAGTGTAAAAAGAGCACTGTTTTGTACTCATGTAATACAGAGATATGTGTAGAATCTCGTATAGGGATCATACATTTGTTGTAAAGAAAACTTGTTAGATGAATATTACCAAATAACAATGTTAATACGAAATTTGATTTCAAATACACACATAAGAAAGATATCAAATTATCAGAAATTTTCTCAAAATAAGAAAAATTTATTTACTGGGTTTCATTTTATTTTGTTTAGTTTTACTTTTTGCATTAAACACGATATTTGATTAGTTGTTTTAAGAAACGTATTACATGTTTAGATAACTTTTATGGAAACTATGATTTTCTAATAATAAATTACAATTCTACAATCATACATATTTTATTTTGAAAAATTATGTTTGTAAATTTTAAGTAATACCCTTCTGTACCGTAAAATTTTATAGAATATTATATTTTTGCAAGATTGAAAGCGATAAATATACTATTGATATAAATTCTCGGTCACATCAAAAGAGTGTAAAGAAATTAACTCTTATTACTTAAGGTCTATTTAATTTCCGAAGCTGTTTACTGCAAAAAGAGCACTGTATTGAATGTCGTATATGGAGCATGCATTTGTTGTTAAGAAAACTTGTTAGAAGAATAGGACCAAATGACAATGTTAATGCGAAATTTGATTTTAAATACACACATCAGAAAGATATCAAATTATCAGATTAAAAAAAAATTCTCAAAATAAGAAAAATCTATTTACTGGATTTTATTTTATTTTGTTTAGTTTTACGTTTTGCATTAAGCACAATATTTGCTTAGTTGTTTTAGGAAACGTATTACATGTTTAGATAACTTTTACTTTCTAATAATAAATTACAAATCTGAAATCATACATATGACATTTTGAAAATATATGATTTTAAATTTTAAGAAATACACTTCTGTATCCTTAAAATTTTATAGAACATTGTAGTTTTAGAAGCATAAAAGTAATACATATAATACTCATATAAATTCTTGGTAATATTAAAAAAGGTGTAAAACAGCTAACCCCTATTCTTTAAGGTATTTAATTTATAAGGGTGCTTACTGCAAAAAGAGCACTGGTTTGTACTGAAGTACTGATGATGATCTGCTTTGCACAGAGAACTTTTCTGAAGGTCATGTATGGGGCATCCGTTTATTGTTCTAAAAAATTAAAAGCAGAATATAGCTGGATGACACTAATATACGAGATTCAATTTCAGATATATAAGTAGTAAATATCTCAAATAATATGACTTTTTCTCAAAATAGGAACCTATTTGCTGTATTATATTTTATGTTGTTTAGTTTTTCTTTTTGCACAAAGCACAATAGTTTCTTGTTCATTTGCATAAAAATATTACACTTTTAGATCATTCTTTTTATCAAATCTGATATTTTCTATTAAGAAATTACGAAAATGTGGTCACAAATGTCATAATTTACAGATTATGACTTAAAAGTTTTAGTATTTTACTTTTTTTTCTGGTAAGATTTTATATAAAATGATTTTTTACATTTTTGAAGATGTATTACAGATATAAATTATAGGTGACATTAATCAAAAAGTGTAAGAGTTTGGTCCTCTACACTTGAAAGGTTTTTTATTTGTGAGGTTGTATAAAACAAAAAGAACCCTGTTTTGTGCTGATATGATACAGAATAATTTTAAGAAGGTCGTACAAGGAATATCCATTTGCAGCAGAGAAAATTTGTTAGCAGAAAATGGCTGGATGATGTTGCTCGATTTCAAATACACAAATCGGAAAGATGTAAAATTATCTGACATTTTCTTAAAATAAGAAGTACCTATTTTGTAGATTTTTAAAATTTTTTCTCTTTGCACGTAGTACTTACGTGGATTTGTATTTTTTATATTTATCCGATTCACCTGAAAAGATTTAAGAGTATTATAAATAAATGAATCGTTAATACTTTATTAACTATTATCATAAACCATTCATATGTTCATGGTGTCAAGATAAGTGAAAAAAATGCTGTCTAGCAGTATGTACCCTGTTCAGCTTTAGCTATGGAAATGCTGATAGTTATTTTTAAAGGATGATTCTTAAAAAGGATTTCAACATAGAACTAATAACTTAGTGTATTAAATAATTTATGAGTATTTTAAAGTGTGTTATAATATTGCTTTTTTAATAAATTTTGTATTAAGTATTTTAGTGTTATTTAACAATTTATATATCGAGTTATTAATCCACGTTAAATAATTAAAATGCAGATAATGAATTCATGCATTTTATTCTAAAAGAAATATTTAACATATAATTGAGAAATTTAGTTGTCCAATATTATTTTCTATTTGTTGTACAGTTTGATCTTTAAAATAAGGTCTTTGTAATATTTTTCGTAGGGTATCTTAAACTATTCATCCTCTTTAACATCACTAAGTATATTCTATCCATACTGAACAGTTGGAGAATTTTGCAATCAAAAAGTTTTTTCTTTCTAAAACCTAGAAATTGAAAAAAAAATTTCTTAAGTAAAAGTTTTATATTATAATCGTTGTAATTCATAAGATGTAAAAATATTAATTTAAAGTTTTGTGTAATTTTGTTAATTTAAAGTTTGCAGTTTATTTTACTAATTAATAGAGATGCTATGATTTTATAGAATTTATCGAGGAGAGAAAAATTATAAAGATACTGTGTTCTTTAATATTTCTAGTAAAATTAATAAAAATTTGCTTTATAATATTTAATATATTTTGCAAGAGAAGATGTGCACTTAGAGATAAATAGAAAAAATGTATAAAAATAATTACCACTTGCAGGATAATATTATTTTATGTTTGTTAAAACACAGTATATTAAAAATGTAAGCTAATCAATACAGGATGCACTCATCACTAATTAAATTTACATCGCAAATCCATGGCATATTAAAAGTAGTTTCCTAATCAATACATGATAATTTCTGATTAATTTTATTTTTATTCTAAAATCTTTAAAAGTCTAATAACGAAAGCTTCGAACTTACTTTTCATGACTACATTACTTACTTCTAGATTTTTTCAGAAAAGTGCTCAAGCAAAAGCGTTAAAGACCTTATTTTTCTTCATCCATAATATTATATAGATTTAAAACTCTTTTGGAAAGAACCGTTCCATCAGAGTTAATAAAGTTTTATTAACAACTAAAACAGTTATAATCATTCCCGACAAGGAAGTCTGGGTTGCTTTAGGAAAGTGAAACTACATTTAGTTGTAGTCAATAATTTTACGGTAGTTATTGCAATAAATTACCAGTTTTTCCCTACATTTTACTTTTAGTATCAATAAAATACATTTAAAAGTAATTTGTTGATTCTTTCTCATTTACCAATGTGAATTTCGTCAACAGAGAGTAGTTTTCATTAATGATAGTACAACTTATTTTACTACTCGAAGGAAATATTTATTTTAAAGGTTATACTTTACCTCAACAGTGAAGCTTATGTTCAGTTTAGAAGAACTTACTAATTTGGATTGTTTAACTGTTGCAGGAACATTGTTTTTACTTCGAATAACGCTGAGTCGTTTATAACGGATGTAGCAGATGCTAAGTGTAACTGGGAGAGTTTCCCTTTTGCGTCTGTTGAGGTTTTTCAGTTTATGAACTTTTGTTTAGTTTTCCAAAGGAAAACATCTTTCTCGTTATGGTTTCCGGTGAACATCTTATGTTGTTTAAAATATTAAAAATATATCTATATTTCAAATAGAGAAATCTATTTCCTTTCCTAAATAGATTCCTTTTAAATAAAATATTATAAATAACTTTGATTTAATAAAAAGCATTGTACACTAGATACTAAAAACTTGATTGTACAACAAAAATTATTATTAAACATATTAATATTTTAATATTTCATTTGTTAAAGAATTTATGTTACCTTAATAACGAAATATTTTACTCGGATAATTAAGAGAAATGCAAATATTTTGTTAGCCAACAATAATTTTGTTGCAGAAGAACATAATTTTTTCCACAACCTGAATTTTTTTTTCAGTTACCACAAATAACATTTCGAGGATATCCATGCTCGTTTCTTCATTACTGAATCTAAGTAGTGGAGGTTGAGTAAGATTATTGAATTAGCCGAGTATAGAATAAATATATGCAGCATAAAGATTCTAATTAAGCAAGAGTAATGCTCATACTTACATAGAATCTTACAATTATTTACAGGAATGATAATTCTGTGTAAAGGAGAAAGTAATGAAATGTATCTTAAAATATAGCAAATTATTAACGATGAAAATGAATTACATCAGATGCTAAGGTTTAAAAAATTGCAATTAATTTATAGCTAGTCAAACTTAAAAATTAAAGTTTAAATTTTCATATTCGATTTTTCAAAATCTATTAATTTTAATATGCTACGATTTTAAGAAACATGTTATAAATATTTTTTAAATTTACACAAATATGATAATTATTTGAAATACATATATGAGAGATAATATTTCATCCGATTATATACTTTTATTATCCCAAAATGCTATTTCAAGTAAACAATATCTTATTATATATTTACGATTTTCTTTATATTATCCACTAGGTATTATCTTGTACGATATTTTCAAACAATAAAAGCTTCAATGTTTTTTTTATTTATTAGGAGCAACTAAAAATAGTTCATTGTACTTTTATGCTTTCTTGAAATAAGTTTTACGAGTGGATGTAAATATTAATTCTATAAATAATCTCTCAGCTTTTACAGAATCTCTTAGTATTTATGATTTTATCATTTTGATCAACAATCTATGATCTTTTGAACCTCCCATATAAATTTACTTTTCTCAGGTAAATCAACTAAAATCCTGCCAAACAGCTGTATGTATTATAAAGCTGAATTCTGTATAGCTAACAATTTGATTGTAAGGTATATTAAAATTATGGTATAACTCGAAAATGAGTATTTGTAGAGTTTTGGAATTTTGACTTTAAGTTAAAGAACTTAGAGTTTTGTATTTATTTTCATTGTACTCTGCATGAAAAATTTCAGTTGAATGGATATTAACAATATGCAGGATAACTGAAAAACGATTAGTCGTGAAATATTGAAACTTTTTTTAGAACTATATAATTGTAGTTATGTACTTTACTCTTTGGTAGCAAAATATAACGTTATTAATACTATGTAGCATAACTTTAAATATCTAGCAGTTACTATAAAATGTTAAAATTTTGTATTCAGGATATTTATAACGTCTGTTTGATAATTTAATTACCAAAATACTAAATGCTTAATAATCCCTGAAACTTTTCGTCTTTAATCTATACTGTTATATAAAGAGCTAGGATGTTTTACCTTTGTCGTCTATAACTCAAAAAACTTCTGAACCAATTCTAACTAACGTTTTACGGATTTATTTTAGCATATTCAACAATGCCATGGCTTCATAACTTATTTTTAAAAATGCTCTTAACTTTTTAACGCATTCGTTTATATGCATGTTAGTGTCTCAGCATTAATACACACAACTTTCAGGCGCCTGGATGGGTTCGCTTTGAAGTTAAAATATTCCGCTTTTTCTGCATTTAAATTCAATGATTGTGTGAAGGGTTCTACAAATTTCTGCTGAAACAATTACTTACATTTTATTAGAAAATTTATTTTATACTTATTGATAAATATGCTCAGTTAGAAAACCGAAATTACTGAATAGAAATATTATATTAATGAATGTAAACGTATATGCATTAATAAAAATAGTAAGATTTTTAAAAACCTTTAGTAAAGTTATTTTAAATTTAAAAGATTGTTATTCATGAAACCTTCACCTACATTATATTACATTTGTATTTCGTGTTAAAGTGTATTATTCTGTATATGCAATTATATTGTATTATACACAAAATATTTTTATTGATAGGAGCAATAGAATCTAAATTTTATTTGGGAAATATTGAAATGAATACAAAATTTTATGTGAGAAAAATATTATCACTTATACGAACGCTGGCTCAAGCCGCTAGTAAAAAATAAATTTCTTTTTGCATCTGGAAATAGGACACACACAATAAAAATAATACCGAAATTGTATTAAACATTTGCATACACGAAACTGTTAGATATTCATAGGTATTCATTCGTAACATCCTAATTATAGTTCAGCCATTAGTGAATTTCGGTGTTAATGTAGTATACTTTTAAATCGCCAAGTCTGTTGATGACCAATGTCTTAATTTCGATGTTAGTGTCGTTAATTTTCTCTTTGCTGAAAAGAATGTGCATAGAGTTCACACAAATGATTGATGCAATATTTTTGGATGTCTAAAGATATTTATGCGTACTATCACAATTAAAGTCCAGTCCTTAGGGAGTTTTAGTTTTAATGTAGAATTTCAAATCGTTAAATCTGTTGATGACCAATCTCTTAATTTCGATGTCAGTGTTGGCAGTTTTCTCAATGGGTAAAGGGCTCACACAAAATACTGACTAAATAAGGACACTGCTAAAGAGCTAATGATCATAAATTTTGCGTAAAACGTGACTCACAAATTTCCTGTTAAAAATTTTCATGGTTTTGAGATTTTCTGGGTGGAGAGTTAAAAATATAACATAAAAAAGGCTTTTTACTTTTTTTCTTTTATAGGGGCATAGTACTTTTCGATCTGAAAAACCTTTATTCTAACAACTGATTTTTGATTCTATATAAAATCAAATATTGTACTCTGCTTAGATTAAAACTATCTATCTATCTATCTATCTATCTATATATATACATATAAATATATACATATATATATATATATATACATATATATATACATACATATATATATATATATATATATATATATATATATATATATATATATATATATATACATATATATATATATATATATATATATATATATATATACATATATATATATATATATATATATACATATATATATACATATATATATATATATATATATATATATATATATATATATATATATATATATATATACATATATATATATATAATATATATATATACATATATATATATATACATATATATATATATATATATATATATATATATATATATATATACATATATATATATATATATATATACATATATATATATATATATATATATATATATATATATATATATATATATATATATATATATATATATATATATATATATATATATATATATATATATATATATATATATATATATATATATATATATATATATATATATATATATATATATATACATATATATATATACATATATATATATATATATATATATATATATATATATATATAAATACATATATATATATATATATATATATATATATATATATATATATATATATATATATATATATATATATATATATATATATATATATATATATATATATATATATATATATATATATATATATATATATATATATATATATATAGTCATATAGTCTTCATGGACTGCATGCCGGCGGGGTTCATTGTATTTATATGTACATTGAAAATGAAAATTGAAAATAATATTTTATTATAAATGTTTTTATTATTATTCCTAAATTAATATTAGGACTGTTAACAGTTTATAAATGTACATACAAAGTTAAAATAATCAATAATACAGGTGAATAATATTATACTTATTATAATAAATGTGATGTATGCTTCAATTATTAATTTCATAAAAAAAGATTTTACTGACAGGCCCATTTAGCCACCCCTGGTATCAACGAAACACTTTATCATTATAAAAGTTACGAATACATGAGAACCTGGATAAAACGTCAAATAAATATAAATGATTTAAATGAGTAACGTATAAACGGTAATTTACTGTTTAATAAAATATTTAGAAATTAAGTAAAACTATTTTATGTATTCTTAACTATCGAAACAATAAAAGCTTTCTGTCATATCCTTACATATTTTTTCTTTTAAAGAAATTTTTTTAAACAAAATTGAAAGAATGCTCATAATTACAAATAAAAAAATTTGTTAAAATTTCCGACCTGCAGAGTGAAATTTATCTGTTGACGTTTGAGAAATCTTTCATCTCGCAGAAAAAAGGTTTTCGAGTAAAAAAGATATTATCTGGGAAAAACGTCAGTTGAGTTTGAAAGCAAAGAATGGAAGGTCCTTTCTCGAAAAAGTAACTGATATAGTTACGTTCACTATTTAAATAATTAAACAAACATTAGCGAGGCTTAACATTTATTATACCAAGGGGCTTTTTTTTTCTTTCACAATATTTTATACTTTGTATTCACTCAATAGCATTTGATTTTGTCAGTTCACATTGTTCTTGTAAATATAAATAATAAAGTATATATTTTATAAAATTATTAGTATATGGAAAGATATGTTTATCCTTTAATGTCTTGGTTTATCATATTTGTTGTAATTTAAATTCTTTGTACAGAATATTTTCTATACTAGGAATTGGAAAACGTATGACTATTATATAGATATGGCATAAAATTCAAATAAAGTTTTCATTAATTTATATTCATTATTAACTACTTATTAAACTACCATTTTTACATCTATAATATAATCTATACTACCGTTTTTACATCTACAACATCTTTTCTATATACTATATTAGAAAAGTCTATTAATATTACGTCAAATATTTTTAGCTTTTATTATATGCTAAACATTGCTGAATTACTATATCATTTCATACTAAAAGATATATCAATTATAGTGTTAAGATTTTTTAATGAGTTGTTACTGTTGCCAATATTGTTATAAATTTTATTTATATTTATTATAAGAATTAGTAATAACCTATTGTTCTTTATTTTCGCACATTTTTCAGACTAAACTACCTCAGTAGCATATAAACCAGAGGTCTCTGAACTTATAAAGCTTTTACAACCGTGTAACCTTTTTAAATTCCATAGTGTACTAGCAAAAAATTAAAACTTTTTCTAGATTTATATATGTTTATTACTTTTAAACATTAAATTCATGTAAATAAGAGATCACGGTTACAAAGAAATACAAATGGTACACAAAAAATATTGAAGAGTCTCTAGTAAAATTTAGATATAGTAATACGACCGATTTTTCCTTAATGTGCAGGTTACTCGCTTTTTTTTATAATCAAAACGTTTTTGAGGATATGAGAATAGGTAGATATCACATTCGATTACAATAGTCCAAATGTTAATTAGTCAATTCGTTTCTGTACTTGCTATTATAAATTTTCGTACTGCAACGATACCGCCCATAAATATATAGGGTTGAAAATTACCTTCAATTTTAGACCAACCTGGAGAAAATTGAATATTTTCCTTAATGACATCAGGACACCAGTTTTTAGAGCTTATAAAACACTATTTTAAAGAAAAAGTTATGGAAAACAATGGATCAAGGGCTATATTTAAGCTCATTCCAATGAAAAATACTCTCATTCATTTTTTTAAAATATATGAAAATCATGGTTTTAATATTTTCAAAGTAAAATAAGTGAAATAAGCAATAAAAAGTAAAGAAACCTCAAAGTTTACATTTTACTGGAAAAAGGACAAAAATTGCACATCCAACAAAGATATTTACGACTGTTATTAAATCTACACTTGCATCTTATATTTTAAAAGGAAGAAAACCTATCCCCCCAAGGAGTTATTGCAAAACCTTTATATATTTCTGTTGGAACTAAAAGCAAAATTATGAAATAGGATTAAAAACTAATTAAAAAAAAACAGTATGTTCACGATCTGCCGCTGAAATATGCTTCTCAGTGTAAGACTATGTGCATATTATACAAAAATTATTTGGCACAAATATTTGAAAAATGCAACTATATAATTAAGTTGATAAGGCTAAGATTTTCATATCTGACTGCAATTGACAAAGTTCATTTTACTTCCCAAAATATGAGGAAATGACTTAACATGTTTTTTCCAATGCAGCAGGCGATACAGACATTATCCTAACTTCTTAATAAGGCTGCGAACCTGTTACCCATTTAGCATCACTTGAGAAGTATGTGTATCTTAAGGATAACTTAATATGTTAGTTAAAAGAAAATAAGAAAAGGTTTTTCTGAATTTTTTTTGGCTATTGCTGGACTTTAACAGCAGAAAGCTTAGTTTAAGGAAAGTAGAAAACAAATGTAAAAATTAACTCTGTTTGCTATCACGAATATGTTTTAACACCTATTCTCCAATGATCAAATATTTTTAAATTCCATTCTTTTATACAAACAATTTTCTCTGCGTGGATTTCCACGAAGAAAGACACATATCTCAAAAGAAACTAACCTATTGTTTGGAAAAAAATGTGTAATGAAACCAATATTGAAGTTTTTCCCTTTAAATGCATCTCACACAAACCCACTGACGTGTCTTCTATGGATTACAGTTTATTTAGATTTTCAAAACAATGTCTTTAAAAGTGGCAATCTGAAACATTCGATGAACTCAGGAACAAAATCAACTTTGATATTTTAAGAAATGTTCTGTTACCTTGAAAATCAAGATATAATATTGTAGCTCAACAAAAGAGATCTCCGACTCAACATATTAGAAAAAAGTCTTATATTTGTTTATATATAAATAAATTAAATGCGCAACAGCCCCTACGGGGCCAAGGCTTATGGTGCCAATCTCCGTTTGCGTGACCAAAAGCCCAGGGGTGCGAAGTTCCGGTTAGGTAGTCAATCTTACGCGGAACCCCCAGTGATTAGTTCCCAAACATGCTTGGTCCTCAATTTCTCTACCCACTGAAGGGATGAAAGGCTGAGTCAACCTTGCCCAGCCCGGGGATCGAACCTCGGACCTGTGTCGTGGGAGCTCGAAGCGCTACCCCAACGCCACTGGGCTTATATATATATATATATATATATATATATATATATATATACATACATATATATACATATATATACATATATATATATATGTATATATATATACATATATACACACATATATATACATATATATATATATATATATATATATATATATATATATATATATATATATATATATATATATATATATATATATATATATATATATATATATATATATATATATATATATATATATATATATATATATACATATATATATATACATATATATATATACATATATATATATATATATATATATATATATATATATATATATATATATATATATATATATATATATATATATATATATATATATATATATATATATTTGCAAACTCATTACAAAAATGTGTAAACACCCTTAGTATTTTATTTTGAAATTGAACTTAGTTTTACATGTAACACACATAATGATTGTCATTTTACTACTTAGTAGCTGTCAAACTATATTATGCTTTAGAAGTCATTAAACGTTGCAAAACACATTTTGCAACATTTTTTAAAACTAAACATACTTTTACCAAATTTAGTATTATATACTAATATCAGGAATTTTTGAATTAAACAAGTGGTTTCTATTATTTTGTAAGAATAAATATTTTTAAAAACCTACTAAAATAATCTTTTTCTTCTGAAAGCTAGTGCGCGCATGAAGTATTTTTGAATATTTCATATTGGATTAATTTTGTTTTGATTATTTTACACATGCAAAATTTAGCCGAATCTAGAAAGTTTGTTTAAATTTTTTTAAGAAAAGGTCAAACATCGCTTCGCTGGAAAAAAAAAATACATCTTTATACATCTTTAGAGAGTGAAGGGAAAAAATATGAATAAAATAAACACGAACTTTCAAGATTGACAGCAAGTAGTAAGACAAAGTGAGGAATCCTGTACGTTATTCAAGGAGTTACAGAAAATTGGAGAATGCATAACGGAAGTCAAACAAAATACAACCTTCTTTCAAAAATCGAAAAGTCACGAATAAAGAGAAAAGAAAATTTATGGAAGTGTTTGGGAAGCATAAATATGCTCTATCAATTTTAAAAGGATATTTTTAACAGAACAACTGAGAAGAGAAAGTTAGAATGGTTCTTCATGGTGATTATCAAGGTGTGTCATACACTTATAATGTCCCCATTTCAATGAACACGGAATATTTTAAGTATGTGTACCTTATAAAAGGTACACATATCTTTTAAAGGGTACCTTTTAAAAGAAAATTCCTTGTTAATGAAATGATACCTTGCATCCTAAATATCTTATTCCGCTTCAAAAAGTATCGAATTCGGTGTATCAGGTATGGTTTGGTTTGGAGTGCTACAGTCTACTTTTTGCAACACGAGGGCTAATGAGACCGGGACCTACAGCTTAAAGCCGATTCTGAACGGCTACGAACATCCATGCTACTGCAGGATCGGTGTATCAGATTTTTTATCAATGAAGAATGAGTGGACAGAGAAATATTTTTAATAGATTTACAAAAAATAAACGAACAAAATATGTCTCAAAGAGAAAATGTGTCTCATGACAATCTGAGATAAAATAAATCGGTTGAAAATTTTAGCTATGACTCGAGAAATACGCGAATTCTTCATCAGACATAGTAATCAGAAACTGATTCCGTTACTTTTACAACACGTACAGGTTGACATGTAATAATGCCTTAATATATTTTGCTTTTTAAACATATACTATTTTGAATCTTAAATTTGCTTTTCGATGAGGAATTTTTCTTTATGTGGCAGCTCGCTTTGCTTTTGCACATATGATATCTTAGCGTATTTTCACTCTTACTTTTTTTACTATCTGTGATATGTTTCCCACATTTGTTTTTTTCCTTTTTCTTGGGCGAGATTTAGATTTTACGATGTTATTTTACCTTGCCTGTGGCACAATGTCGCCTGAGAATCGCGTCAGTTAATTCTAACCAACTATAAAAATTAGAAAATTTGAAAAAAAATGCTGAATTATTATTGAATTAAAGAGTTTTAAATTCAGTATTATACATATTAAAATGTATAATATTTGAGATAAAGAAACTTTCAAGATTGACAGCGAGAATCCAATGACAATGTAAGACAAAGTAAGGAACGCCTGCAGGGAATGAAAAGAGTTGGAGAAAATTGAAAAATCCATAGCGTTAGTCAAACAAAATACAGCCTCCTTTGAAAAATCAAAATTTCTCAAATAAGGAAGAAGGAGAAATGATGGAAGTTTTAGGGGAGAATAAAATATGTTTTCTCAATTTTAAATTCGCATTTTATTGACATAAAATTTGAAAGGGAAAGCTAGAATGTCTATACCTCTATGATGACGATTACAGTGCATTACAGCTTTCTAGAATGCCCTAATATTAATGAACACTGGGATTGTTAATTTAAAGTCTGTTTGTGTGACTTATAATATCTACTTCATGATACCCCTCATACCACCATTTTCCAGTTTTTGAAACATTATTTTTAATCACTTATTTAAATTTTAATGTGTGGATTTTCTTCACTTCACTGCTCTTTTTGTTTATATATTTTATTATAGCGATTTTCACTCTTAATATAATTTTCTTTTTGTCACATGTTTTTCATATTCATTGTGTTTTTTATAATGCTTTACGATGCTTTACTTTACGATGTTCTTTTTCCTTATGTAGGGCACAAATTCATCTGAGAATCCAGTGTCGGTAAATTCCAACCAACCATGAAAATTAAATAAGTTAGAAGGTATTGCTTTATTATTGTATTATAAAATTTTAAACTGTTTAATACAAATAATGAAATGCAAAATATTTGAAAAAAGTCTTTCGAGATTGACAGAGGAAATCCAGTGATAGTGTAAGACAAAGTGAGGGACCCTGCAGGGTTTAAAATACGATGGAGATAATAGAAAAATGTATAATATTAGTCAAACAAAATTCGGCTTTGTGTAAAATATTATAATGTTTAGACTAAGGTGGAATAAAAATTTGTCTACGTATTTGGGGATTTTAAATATATTTGCATAATTTTAACCATATATATTTTTAATAAAATAGTTCTTAGGGGAATGTCGGAATTATTGTTGGAAGTATTGAAAAGAAGGATGTATTGAAAATTAGAAAAAAAAAATTGAAAGTGATTTATTAATGGATTATAGAATTTTAAATTCTGTAATCCAAAGAATGAAATGAAAAATACAAGAAAACAATCATTTACCAGATTTACAAGATAAATTTTGTGACAGTGTAATGAGGAACTCTATAGGGTATAAAAACAATTGAGAAAGGTAAGAAAATTCATAATATTAGTAAAAAAAAATACGACTTTCGTTGAAGTTTTTATATCTTAAATGAAAAGGAAGAAAAATTGATAAAAGTATTTAGGGAGCACACATTTAAAAAAAAATTTTAAGCCTAATGTATACATAGGGTTTATACCGTAACTCGCCAAACTGGCAATACTTGGCTCATTGGCGATATTTTTTGCCAAATTCATTGCCAAGGTCGACAAAATCGTGTCGGTTTGGGCAAGTTTTGGGGTCTGATATTTTCTAGAAGGTTCCTCGTCAGGAATCATTTGTAAAAATAAGATTAAATTAATGATTTGAGATGAAATAAGTGCAAACATCCTCTCAAGCGCATTAGTTCAGGTTAGTTGTATTCTCAGAGATGTTCAATGTAGATGTTTGTTAAGGATCTCTTTAGTCACAGGTGTGATAGTACGCTTCGCTGCTGCGTTTTTATGTACCCTGTTCTTATTTTGAACCAAGATTATTTCCTGATCTGTAATACTATTTATAAAATATATATATTTCAATAAATTTCCATTGCGTTTTATCACATTTTAGTGACATTAGAGTTAATGTATTTTAACATTAAATTTGTGAACCCGTAAATTCGCGACAATATTCTGAACATAAAGAAATGTAAATCTGACCTTCTAATGTGAAAATTAGAAAAATTGGAAGTTATTACTTTATTATTGGGCAGAAGAATTTTAAACTAAAATCTTCAAACAATAAAATGCAAAAAAAAAGAAGCTAAAAATACAAACTTCTATGATTGACAGCGAGGTGTAAGACAAAGTGAGGAACACTGCAGATTATAAAAGGAGTTCGAGAAAATTTGAGAACGCCTAGCGAAAATAAAATAAAATACAGTCTCCTTTGAAAAACCAAAAGGGTCTCAAATAAATCGGAAAATGCATAGCATTTGTCAAACAAAGTACAGCCTCCTTTGAAGAATCAAAATGTCTCGAATAAGGAGGCAGAAAAACAGATGGAAATATTTGGGAAGCATTAATATGTTTTCTCGATTTTAAGAACATACACTTTTAACAAAAAGAAAAAAAAATTGTGAGGGAAAGTTGAAATGGTTCTTTTATTGGGAATATTTAAAAAATAGAAATTATGGATTTGCTTTTTGATTAAAACAAATTTTTACTAAATTATTTAATCCAAACAATAAAGTGAAAAAAATTGGAAAAATAAGTAAAAATTTCCAAGGCTGTCAGCGAAATGGAATAAACCTTGTACACAGCAGAGAGCCTAAAAGGTTATGACTTGGAGAAGAATAAAGAATAAAGAACAGCAATCAAATATAATACAGACTCTTTTGAAAAATCAAAAAAGTATCAATTAAAGAACTAGTAAACACAACTAGCATTTTAGAACATTTCATATTGAAATTTGAAAAATACAAAATTGAACTGATTGTAAGAAATTTAATTAAACACTTATCAAAAAGTCTAGCATCAATTCTCCGTTAAAGAACACGTATTTAAAAATAGTACAAATACTTGATGAATATACATGAAATTTAAATATTTACAATGAGTAGTAAAACGAAAAGTGGAGAACGCTGCAGGTAATATAAGAAGTAAGAGAAAATTGTGAGGAAAGTAACTTATCCAAATACAGATTGTTTTAAAAAACAAAAAAAATTCCAAGAAAGAGAAAGGAAAATTGATGGAAGTATTTGAGGAGCATAAATATGCTCTCTCAATTTTAAATATGCATATTATTAACGTAAAAATTTGCAAGGGAAAGTTAGAATGGCTCTTCGTCATGAAAATTAAAAAAAAAAAAAACTGAAAATCATTGCTTTAGATTAAAAATTCTTTGACCTACTTAATGTTAAAAATATTTAAATCTCTTAGAGTAGTTTTAGTAAGCCAAAAAATTTGCAGTTTTCAGTTGAATTTGAGGAAAAAGTTAAAAATATTTTTTTTTTAGTTAAGAGAGGCTAGAAATTGTGAAAACGTTTTGATGAATGAAAATTTCCAAATGAAATTAACGTGAGAGGTTTCTTATTTAAGAAAAAATAAGTTACTATAATTTATTACTAGATCATTGTATCATCAGATACGGTAAATTATTTTGGAACACTACAGCTTTTACACATTTCAGGTATTTATCTATATAAAGCCATAATGTAAGGGACAATCGTAACTATTTTTTAAATTGCTTACCCATTTACGATTTCTCGGTTATAAATGCTTTTTTTTTGCTTAAATAGAAATTCATCACAAGTATGAAAGAATTCGAATATTTTGTTAATTTTACCACAAATATTTTTCGGACAGGGTAAATAAAAGGTTATTTACCGTAAAGGTTATTTAAAATATTTAATATATATATATATATATATATATATATATATATATATATATATATATATATATATATATATCAAAATTATCATTACTTGATATAGTAATAATTAATAATATTATATAATTTATTGTAAAACGAAGATTTTTTGAGAATTCAATAGAAGTTATTTGTCTCCAGATATAACACAAGTAAATAATAGTGTTTACAGTAGATCATAGTGGATTAGTAGATTTCATTGTTTGTAACATTTGGATATTTTCATCATACGGATTAAGACAATTTTATTGTTTCGTAAAATACTATTGCAATTACTAAAATTTACAAACAATCTTTATGAAAAAATTAATTTTCCTTTATAATTCAGTGTAATGGTTTAAACAATAATGGTTCAAACTATAATATTTTTTAAAAAATGTCCTAGCATATTTTAAAAGTTAAGTTGTAAAATCAAGTTTGTTGTGTTTACGCTAAATAAAAATATAAAACCCAATAAGAGATAACTGACTTTTCTGAGATCCTTTTATTTTCTGCCTTACTTTCAGAATTTGAAATATTTTTTTTCCAAAGTTAAGTTACAGGACAACATATACCAAAAATACAGATTGCAAAATAAAAAGGACATAGGTGAATTCATCAGGACAAAACCATATCTTCATGTTTATTATATAGCAGTCAAAGAGGCTCAAAAGCTAGTTTAATGCTGTGGAGATTGTTGCTGGGACAATCATGGTCAGATAAAATAGTAGCATTGCCACCAATTCTCTCCTATGATACTCATAAATATTATCTATTTGTTCAAACCGCTACAAACGACAATATCCTGAGAAAAAATGTAATAGGGCCATTGTTTCTGACTGTCATCTTGACGGAATCGTAGACCAACTCCTGGTTACTAAGCTGTTATGTAAAGTTTCTTATTATTGTCTGAAAGTCAGCGGCATCATTCCCTACAATTCTTGCAGTCCCTGCAAATAAACTTCAAAACAACTGTTTAATCTTGATCAGAAAACTATGTTAGAAAATTAACATTTTTAGGTATCTTTGAAGTGGGAAATACATAGAAAGTCTACAGCCTGAAGTGCTGATCTAGATTCTAAAAGAATCTCGACTTTAGAGAAATATTCTTAGAGGCTATGTAGTCCTAATATGTAATAGCTATATACATGTCAAGCTGCAGTCCCTAATGGAATTAATGGCATTTCAATTACACCAACACTGTTCCGGACAGAGGATTTTATTTCTTAAATGTATAACATGGTGTTTAATAATGTATCAAAGTCAGTACACAAAAACGACTCTTCAGAAAGGAGCCACCACACCCTTGAGTCCAATTGAGTCCTTTTGCCACTAATTCTTGCGCATAAATAGGTAAATATACCGCAAGATCCTTGCGCATTAGGAAAGATTTTGGTCTAATTTTATTAATTATATATGTAATTTTAACCCTTAATTTTTAAAACTAACTATATATATATTATATATGTGTGTGTATGTATAATGGGTTTTCTACACACTAAAAACTTAGAAAGATATCCATCTTGGATACAGTACAGTCTTTAGATCATGAAAGAATACCGTAAAGTTTGAAGATATAAAATATTGAGTTTATTCAGACTACCTTTGGCGTTCTCCAGCTTAAATGCTTTACATTAACTCATATAGGGCTATAAGGACGCAAGTCAGCCAGCCCTTCCTGTTGTTGTGTTTAATTACATGATGGTGCCCAAGAAATGGAACTAAATTACGTAAAGTTGGTGCTTTTTAATATTTCATCAGAAACTTATTAGTTGCTATCGAAGTTACCGAATGTTATCACAGTTAGAAGAGATACAGGGACATCTTGCTAAAGTTTGTAATTTTTAAGCATAGAATCGCCAGAAAATTAGTTTAGAATAAAATTATAATTAAGTTGGAGTAGTTTGACAAGTTTTAGTAAAATATCATTGCACATACACATACATACATACATACATACACACACACACTTATATATAAAGATAGATTGATAGAGAGAGAGCAAAATAAACTTAAATATAAAATAATTTATATGTCATGTATAGTATATATTTGAAAAAATGTTCTTCGCTGTGGTATACTTTATACTCTACATGCGGGTGTAAAGTTACCCATAAAAGTTACCCGTAGGTGGTATACTTTATAGCCCTCCTTTTAAGACCGATAACTTCTTTTTTAACACTTTTGCTATCATAATATGAAGAACAAGTTTACCTCAAAAACTCAAAAAAGGTATTTGATCAGTTCAAAAGGGTTTATTTGTTGTAGCATAAGTACAGCAAACATATTTTAATGTAAGTTGATTAAAATTTGTGAAAGTTTATTCAACTAAAGTATTAACTACCAACACAAAGTTATTACTATGTTGCCTAAGTTATTTATTGGCATTATGGGACAAATACCTGTGACCCATAAGTGATGTTCATGGCACAGAACGAAATAGATTTGCGATTCAACAATGATGCTTATTGCGACTTATTCCGTAAGGCTACAAACATCCATTTCTTTAGAAGGAAATAACCATTCGACTTCCGGTAGAAAAAAAACAGTGTAGCACTATCTATTTGACTATCTTTCTGATCAATATAAGAATGGTAAGACATTTGTTTTAAAGGTAGACGTTAGGAACATTTAGACAACTGTTTTATTTTTTTAAATTCAAATTTTCTGGAAATATATATATTATTAAACTTTTTCAAATGTAAGCTGTGGGGTATTTTAATTCAAACAACGCAAGAATTTCACAAATGTAGATAGCATCAAATAAAAGAAGGTAAATGAAATAGTAACACATAAAAACAGAAGCAGAGATAAACGGAAAGATAAAAAATAACTTGACAAATTAATGGACTCTAAGTACAAAGAGTAAAAGTAATGAAATATTTTCATTTGATGTACGTCACAAATGAATTTTGTTGTTAATAGTGGGGAAAAAGCTAATAAAAGTGCATGTAAACGGAACTAAAAACAATAAAATATAGACATTGAAATTTAACGTTATCAGTATATCAAAAGTGAAAAATGGAAATTGCAATAGGAAGTTAATTAAAATTTGCCTGTAATGAAAAACTTATCTTAGATAATGTATTATTCATCGAAAAAGATAATTGTATGTTGGAAATAATTAATTAGAATGGAATGCAAATATTAAGTGATTTAGATAAGGAAAGAATAAGGTATCACTGAGTGACCTTTATGCAAGATTGAGAAAGGTTTTACTAGAAATTTAACAGTTTTTATTTTATATGATTCATCGCAACGGATTTAATATTTTATGAGTTATATATGAAATATTTCTATCTCACACGTGCAAATATTAAATATGTTTGGATTAAATGGCTGCAAATGTTAGTTCCTGTGAATTAAATATGTTAGTGCTTTCAAAAAATAAGCCTTAGTTACGAATTGCATATTTTTTGTATAAATAAAGAATATCTAATATCTAATTTTCTCATTCTGTATGTAAAGTACTTTATAACGTCATTCAAAATAGAAATTAAGGACTTTTTTTAACATTTTATATTTGATAAAGGATTTATTAAATTTAAAATATATTACTCAAGTAGTTTAAAAACTTGCATTAAGTGTTTAAAAATTTGTTTCAGTGTTTAAAAATCTGTAAGATAAATATTTAACTAATTTAAATAGAAATTTAGTACATAAAGATCTGAAAAATATTATAAAAGTAAACATTCGGCGTATATACACAACAATTTCAAGTCATCATTTTGCTGCAATCGAAAATAATACACTTTGTGTAAAACACAAAATTATCATTCGGCATAAAAACTTAAATATTCAGTAAGACAAAACTCAAAATTTACTCTCCAAATGTTATTTAGTGGTATGTTTTCTATATAATACCAGTAAATCTTCGCCGAACGATGGCCGAATGGTTAGGGTGCTGGCCTTCGGAACCGGAGTTCGTGGGTTCGAGTCCCACAATGGCATGGATGTTCGTAGCCGTTCGGAATCGGCTTTAAGCAGTAGGTCCCGGTCTCATTAGCCCTCGTGTTGCAAAAAGTAGACCGTAGCGCTCTAAACCAAACTAAACTAAAAACCAGTAAATCTTCAATAAATAAAAAAAAACAGGTTAAATACCGCGGTGTGGATATTATTCCTTGTATAATGTACTGTTTTTACAAACTAAGATGTATATTTTGTACTTTACTGGGGATGGACTTGTGAGGTAGATCTTTTTGTATATCTTGTTTTGAAAAACAGTACACTTAAATTAATTGAATTTTAATATATTTCTTTCAATTTTTCCTGCTTATTATGCCGGAAGTTGACTGAATAGGTTCTGCGTTGCTCTTCGGTACCACTTTTTCCTTGTATATATAAACATCTACCTTGCTTAGATGTGGGTAGGAATATTCGCATTGTTTCCTCAACCTTTTCTTATTAGATTAACCTCGTCGAACAATGGCCGAGTGGGTAGAGGACTGCTATTTGCTACATAGTTCGTGGATTCGGAGATGTTAAGGTTGTCCGTAGCCATTTGGCATGGGCTTTAAGCAGTAGGTTTCTATCTCATCATCTCATGTGTAGCAAAACTGTAGGTTGTAGCTCTCCAAACGAAACCAATAATATGTATTATTTTTTAGAAACTTTTATGCATTCATTGACAATACCTTTTAAAGAAATGAAACGTTAATTTTTTTATCTGATAAAAATTTAATCTCTTTTATTTTAACTTTACCACAAAATATATTATACGAAGATTTGTAACGTTTTCAGTGGCTATTCAATTCATAATTTGATTTTAATTACATTCCGCGTGAATAAATACTGCTGTTCACTGGTTAAACAAAGTTCTTACCATAGCGATCTAATTTTTTAAATTGAACATAGTACCTTTCGAGATGTAAAGCCTTTATTAAAGATGATTATTTTTTATTTAATATAAAATAAGAATTTCTATCGTATTTAGAATAAAATTTTTTCATGACTCTTACGTAGGGTCTAAATTTATAACAGTAATTTAGTTTTGTTACATGAAATACGAAATTTAAAATAAATAAAAAACATTATTTAAAAAATTCTATCCATCAAGTGAAAAACATTAAAATACACTTCCTCCCAAAATAACATTTGTAACTTGTAAATTAGAAAATGATATTTTATATCATATAGAATCTAATTATTTTTATTTTTATAATTTCTATGATAGTGGTGCGAGAGAGATATTTTCTTTTATAGCATAATGAAGATTGCTTTTTTATTTTTAGTCTCCTAGAAGTTTATAAACTTGTTTCCATTTTAAAATGGTATAAGACACTAAAATTCCAATTTAGGGAAAAAACATATTTTACTTGAAGACATTAAGACATATTTTACTTTAAAATAATGTTTATTAATAATTTAAGTTAATTAATAAAAAATAAAATATTTTTTTATTTTTTTGGTATTTTCGAAGTCACCAAAGGTATTACAGTTAGAAGAGATACAGGGACATCTTGCCAAAGTTTGTAATTTTTGAGTATAGAATTGACAGAAAATTAGTTTAGAATGCATTTATAATTAAGTTAAGAGAGATAAGTTCAAAATCACAACACAGTTTATTTCTGGTAAGAAACATGAAATCCGTACAACAGGCAAACACCTTTACAACTTCGTGCACATGGACAATGTGATTCCGCGCATACACTTTTCAAGTAGGGATTCCTAAGGTAAAAAGACTACAAATAATCCCTAAGCACAATTGATCACGTGATACAAAATACCCATGTTTAAAGAGAACGCGCTAACTATTGGCTAAAGTAGTACAGACAGAGGCTGAATTAAGTCTATAGCGTGTCTGGAGGGAAAAATCAGAATTACCGCACAAACCCCGAACTCACTTTATGAACAAAAGTTATTAAATTAATATTAAAATACGTAAATAAGGGATTTTAATATTACACACACACACACACACACACACACATATATATATATATATATATATATATATATATATATATATATATATATATATATATATATATATATATATATATATATAGAGAGAGAGAGAGGGAGAGAGAGAGAGAGCAAAATAAACTTACATATAAAATAATTTACGTTTTTCCGCATGTATAGAATATATTCAAAAAAATGTCCTTCGCTGCGGTATGCTTTACAACTTGTAACTTGAATAAATTTACTCTTTTTTGTAACTTGAACTTTTTGTAAATTGAATAATTTTTATATTATAAAAATTATTTTATAATGTACATACACACAGGTAAAAGATTTACATTTTTTTAAACTTAGTAGATATTTTTAATGTTGTCATAAAATATATGCTCCTTAAGCTAATAAACCGAAATAACTTTTTCAAATTTAGTTTGCTATTTAACAACTTCTAAATAGTTATTCTAAAATGAGTAGAACATTTTATTTTATGATAATTAGAATAATAATGCTGACCACTAAGTTTTATAATTTTTATAATAAAGTTTTTATAATAAAGGTATTATTTCCCCTTAACGTATGTTTTAGTTTGATCAGCTTTACAATATGAGATACGTTGTTAGAGGTCTTAAATTCTCTTGTGTCCTAGCATTGGGATATAGATAGAACAGCTACTAACACCTCTAGACAGATTCATGTATTTTGAAACTGTGTTAGGGTAGAGTAATCGGAAGCTGTCCAGTATCATATTGGGTGGAATATTGAACCAATATACCACATGGATTTGCCAATCCGGTGTCCTATACTTACTATAATACCTACAGCAACAGGCAGTAATAAGGGAACATTTTAATGAATATTTCAGTGCTATGAACTGCGAAATATTGTAATTCAGCATTATTAAGAATATTTATGTGTTGCTAAAAACTATTGTTCTTAGAGATTGTAGAATAAATTCATCTAATAATCTGTCATTATTATTCAACACAATTGTTATTTTGAAATTTTTTAAAAATCAATTTTTACATAGATGTTACATTCTCAGACCACTAAAGTTTAAAATGTATTTTAGACTTTGACTTTGCTATGAATTGCGAAATATTGTAATCCAGCATTATTAAGAATATTTATGCGCTGCTGAAAGCTATTGTTCTTAGAGTTTGTAGCATAAATTCATCTCTTAATCTGTCATTATTATTCAACAAAATTATTATTTTGAAATTTTTTAAAAATCAATTTTTACATAGATTTTACATTCTCAGATCACTAAATTTTAAAATGTATTTTATAAGTTGACTTTGAAACATTAGTTAATTTGATTATTTTCAATTTAAATTAATATATCCCTTGATTTAGTGCGAATAAACATTAATCAACCATCCAGTTATTTTCAATTAATACATAATGATATAAGAAAATCTTTCAAATAGTCACACGTTTTAAAGAAATGCTATGTGATATTTGCACTTGATTCCTTATTTGTAGAGATCACTTGAGTTTTTATATAAATCTAAAATTATTTCTGTAGAAAAGTTCAAACCTTTTAGATCGGATTAGTACGGACAATTAAATATTTATTTGATAAAAATAGAAAATAAATATATTTAAATATTTCAATTTTCATTAGTAAACTACTGTTAGTAATATTAAGTTTTGTTGAAAATTTGTCTGTTAAAATATTGGGCTTATTAAGTAATAAAATTCTCTAAGAGCATTTTTCTTTGTATTAATAAGACATATCAAAGCGAATGTCCATAATTCTTCAATTTCTTAATTTTCATTTTGGATCTGGTGGCACTTTTCAATTTTCTAAGAATATATTTCATTAAAAATTTTATTTGTAATCTAGCCAGTTTTTGTCACCTCTGTCAAAACTTTTACAATTAACAAACTTTCAGATTTCACTGAAAAATTTCAATAATAAATGTTTAAATCAAGTATAGTTTGAGAGACTCTTCTTAAATATTGATTTTTTTTAAAGATTAATGCATGATAAAAATAATTATACAGTAGCTTCAGAATTCACACTTGAAGAGTAAGAAGTTGACAGTAGAACACGATACAAACGAAATGTAAAAAAAAAGACTAATTCCGTACAATTTATGAAGATATTCCATTTTATTTGAGTTCATAAACATCTATATCTCAATAAACTTGAAAAAATTTTCTTAAAATTTTAGAATACATTATTTTGAACATCTCAAAAATAGTTTTAAAAACGTAAACGTAAAAATAAAAGCATATTTGGAAAAAAAGATCATTTTCTGCGAATAAAAATTGGGTATATTTATTAAAATTTAAAAATTAGTTTGAACAAAACATCTTTTTATAAATGACTTGACCATATTTTTTCACGAAATCTATATCTCTAGTCTCTTCTCCATTCTTACAAATGCAACAAATTCAACATTTATTCATTAATATTCATGCACATTGGATAAAACAAAAGGCAGAAATCTGATTCGAAAATTAAAATATTCGGTCGTTATTTTTACAAGCAAATTAGGTTATTTGTGTCATTGCGTCACTTGCAGTGTTTCGAGACAGTAACAACAATCAAAAACGTTTATTAAAGATCATTGTAAGATTGAAAATAATTTTTGTGTCAGTAGCCGATCTGCTATGCAGTGATACAAAGGGTTTGATACCTTAACAATAATCTTAAAGACCCTTTGAACATTTTAAACATTTTTGTATTACTTTTAAATCTTCAAGTTAAATTCTTCTTGAGAACATTCGACAGTAGTAATACAGTTCTCGAATTTAAGTGTGCAACCTAGTGCAAAATACTTTTCCCAAATCTTTATAGTATTTCTCTTCAGTATGTGTGGGGGGGGAGGTACGTAGTACATATTTTCAAACTATGTTGCAAAAATCATGATTTTGAATTTTTTAAGTACATAAATTTGTTTATATAATATGCTATTTATAAATAGTATATATATATATTATATATATATATATATAATATATATATATATATCTATATGATATTATATATATAGTAATATATATATATATATATATATATATATATATATATATATATATATAAGACTCTTTGAATATTCTATAAAAATTCTGTATGTAATAGTGTAAAAAGGAACATGTATTATTAAAATAAAATGGGATTTTAAGCTTCAAAAATACTATTTAATTTTATTAACTGAACAATTCTAAAAAAAGGTGAAAAAAGGGTCATTTAAAAAAATTTAGATTGATATAAAACATTTATTACATTCAAACATTGTCATATATATATATATATATATATATATATATATATATATATATATATATATATATATATATATATATAAATGAATGTGTGTTTGTCTGTCTGTATTTGATAGATTCAAAAACCATACATCCAATTGCAGTGAAAATTTGGGAAATTATTAGGTATATCCCTAGGAAGGTTTTTGAATTTTTTTTTTTAAATGAGATTTGGGGTTCCTCTTTTTAGAGCATTTCATGTCATTATTTCAAGCATTATTTTCCTCGGTTAAAGGCAAGTGATTAACTTTTTAATTTACCGTATCATAAGTAAGTGAAAGAAGTAATAATTTCTAGCAATGTGACGTCATTCCGTTAATTCCATGTAATTGTTTTTAGCGCAGTCTACCTCGGTTAAAAGGAGGAGATTAAAATTTTCAACTAAAAACCTATCATTTTATATAGTTATCTTTATATTCATATGATTGGCAATATAAATGCGTGTTTCTGTATCATACAAAACCATGTGGTTTGTCATAAATTTCTTTAATTTTGGACAACATTTACTAATACCACCAAAATCACTGTTGTTGTCAAAACGTCTCCTTCCTATTCTACCACGTAATATGACAAGATCTATTAACGTTGCTAATCAACGTGCAGTATAAAAACTGAATATTTTTATAATACGCTTATAATAGAAATATATAAATATGCCAATGACTCGAACTGTACTGGGACGAATTTAGAGAGTTATGCATGAAAAAAAAATTGTTGTTTAAAAGTAATATATTAAGTTTACCATAGCGAAGCACGGGCACATTTGCTAGTTTCCTTTATTCTAATATTTGAATCTGTCAGTTTCAAACGTTGTCTAGTTTGGCATTCGCCGAGAGAGATCACTTCTGTATTAAATACTGCTTTTAATGTACTTCTCTCTGATTTAGTAATTTGTAGATGCAACTTGTTTATTGGTACTGTTGTGAAGGTGGGCCGTTTAGCTTCTTGGACATTGTAAACAAGTCCAAATCAACTCCCGAGTGCAGAAATGGATTAATCCAATAATATACTGCATGGCGGCCACTGAAAACATCTCTCGAAGTGGTGTTCTACAGTGACACTTGGTAAAAATGACGACTCCAACTCATTTGTAGATGCAACTTGTTTATTGGTACTGTTGTGAAGATGGGACGGTGGGAATCTTGGGCATTCTAAACAAGTCAAAATCAACTCCCGAGAGCAGAAATTGATTAATCCAATAATATACTGCATGACGGCCACCGGAAACATCTCTTGACGTGGTGTTCTACATTGACACATGGAAAAAATGACGACTCCAACTAATTATAGTATGTCAATTAATTATAAACTAATAATTTGATTTGTAAATAGGATAAAGCTGGATTAAAACTTAAAAGTATGAATGCTGCTAAAGATTTTTATTGCTATTGTTTTAATTCATTAAAATATTATAGCTATAAGTAAATCCTTTTGCACGTAATTCAGAATCATTTAACGGGTTAATAATATCTTAAAAAATTAGTTTTATTCCTTTAACAATTAGAAACGTACAGAAAATTTATTATATTATATAATCATACATTATTTTATTTAAATTAATCAGAAACTTCTGATTTCTTGTATGTGTATTGAACTAAAAACTCAATAAAACATTACTTTCCAATGATGTACCTTTGAGAATTTCATCAGAGAAGATGCTATTCTCCGTAATACTTTCGTCCAAAAATACTAACACCAAACGAGAAGCAATATTTATTTCTTTCGCATAAATAAATACATCTCTCCTGATCTCATCATCAAATTATCGTTGTGGAATAAATCACTTTGGTATGAAAATATGGAAAAGCTTTTGATAAAGAAGTTTAGGTATTTGGTTTTTATTAAATTTTTATGAAGGAACGAAAAAATGATCAGATATCTCTTTTAGCTCTCATTATGCGTAATTATTATCATAATGTAAAGCTAATAGAAAAAAGTACCATGAAAACATATTTAGTAGATTTTATGTCTTCTTTGATTTAAATATAGATTTTTCGAAGAGATAACACAAAATAATTTACAATATCTAATATTATTTATTACATATAAATGGAAGATCAAATATGTACTATCAAATATATGGTACATATAAATTAATATGGGTGAACGTGCACAACATGTAGAGATCCACAAAAGATTTTATATAAAGTAAAATTGTGACTCATCTTCATTTTATGGAATACAATTTATTGAAGTCATATTTTGGTAAAGTACTTAACTATAAATTATAATTAGTAGTTTTTTTATAATGTTCACGACTTCAAAATATCTTATAATACTAAGCGTTTATACACAGCTATATACTATTTTTAATTATAAAATAAAAGCATATACAGTACAATGAAGTTCCTAGAATACTTGGTTCATCTAACATATATCGCAAAAGTTTGATTTCTAAATCTGACCTGGTTGTTAAGCTAATATTTGGACATTTTTAGTCATTAATTTGCTAAGTTTTTCTTTTCTGACCCAAAATGTATTAATTACATAATAATCCCCTCCAGCTTTTATTAATTTGTTAGTGAAAAAAAGTATTTGTAAGCCAAGTGTTCGATGCATTACACTTGATTTATTTTTCAATCACTCTAAGCAGCGGGTCCCAAACTCTTTCCCTCATGTACCCTTTTTTATACCACCTTCCATGAACCATCAAGTAAATTATATCACTTTGCCATGAACCAACAAATGAAATAACTGTATAAAGCTTCATGAAAGCAAAATGTACATTTTTAAAATCGATAGTTTAATTAATAAAAATAAGTATTAGTAAATCATTTTTATATTTTTCGAAATTATTACTTTGTATTTCAATTTATAAATACTAGGTTTGGTTTACAGTGCTACGATCTAATTTTTGCAACACTAGGGCTAACGAGAACGGTACCTACAGCTTAAAGCCGATTTCGAATGGCTACGAACATTCATGCCACAGTGGGTTTCGAACCCACGAACACTGGTTTCGAAGGCCAGAACCCTAACCAAACGGCCACCGTTCGTCTTTACAAATGTTATTTTCAATACTAATATTAAGGTAAGTGATACTGAGGGGTTAATATGAGTTCATGTTCGGATCTATGTTTGTGAGTAACATTCGAATGTTCAAGCATTATTTTCTATAATTTGTTTTATATTTTTACAAGATGGGATTTATAATTTCGCTAACTCCACGTTCTAGTCAGTAGAAAGACTAGAAATGGTTAATGTACAGTGCCAAAAAGAGCATATGATTTCGATATCTTTTCTGCAGCTAGAGTTATATAAATCCTGGTTCAAACAGTTTCTCATTTGTGAATAATTCAAGTTGCTATTGTATTAATAAGGATTCATCTCAGTTTGAGGGTTTACTTCCAAAAAGATACAAAATTTAGGATAAGCAAGTGAAGAATGTTTTGAAATCTTTGCCATAACAAAAATTCAATAAGTGTTGACAATAAATAAACAAATCTTTTTTCGATATATGAGCCAACAAAAATTTACAAATTTAATTAATGATATTTATAAAAACTTCAAATTATGATTTATAGTTAATAGACTTTGACTAAATAAAACAAAATATTACCTTTAATAAAATAAGTAGTCTTTAATTGCCAAAATCTTCCATTATAACTAAAATTAGTAACTAGTTGTTCAGTATTGGCATGTTGCATTTAATTATGATAAATATTGCTTGTCATATTGAATAATCTTTGAAAATATAAATGCTAATAAACATAAATTTTGATCAAATATAAAATCCTTCGGAATCAAATAATGTGATTTAGTTTTCGTTTTAGTAATTATGAAAGATATTTTGTTATCACAAACTAAAATTTAGTAAAATGTTAGCTACTTGAAAGGTACTTAAATTATGAAATATAAACTGTTACAAGTAGTAATAGTTGATCATTTAAAACTATTGACATAACCTGCCATTAAAGAGTACCACAGATATTTACTCTTTATTGATATATCTACTGCTGTAAAAATACTCAGGGGAAATAAATGCTGCGTAATCACTAATACTTTTCGTGAAAAAGTAAGTTTTTATTTATTTTTTTTTTGGGAGGGAGGGGGGTTCTACGTGTTCATACGACATTATGGAACATAAGATTAAAAAAAAAGACTGGTTTGGAAAAGATTTCAAATCCAATATATTAAAATTCAATTAATTTAAGTGTACTGTTTTACAAAACAAGGTTCACAAAAAGATCTAGCTGACAAATCGATCCCCAGTAAAGTAGAAAATATTCATCTTAGTTTGTAAAAACAGTACATTGTACAAGTAATAACATCCCCCCCCGTGGTATTTAACCTGTTTTTTATTTATTGAAGATTTACTGGTATTATATAGAAAATATACCACTAAATGACATGTGGAGAATAAATTTGGAGTTTTGTC
Source organism: Pardosa pseudoannulata (assembly GCA_032207245.1). Classification (NCBI taxonomy): domain Eukaryota; kingdom Metazoa; phylum Arthropoda; class Arachnida; order Araneae; family Lycosidae; genus Pardosa; species Pardosa pseudoannulata. The sequence goes on along the minus strand of CM063503.1, from coordinate 15,826,805 downwards.
TTACTGAATATTTCAATTTTTATGCCGAATGATACTTTTTTGTTTCGCACAATGTATTCTTTTCGACTGCAGCAAATTTATGAATTGGATTGATGTGTATATACGTCGAATGTTTACTTTGATAATATTTTTCAGGTCTTTCAGTACTAAATTTCTTTTTAAATTAGTTAAATATTGATCTTACAAATTTTTAAACAATGAAACAAATTTTTAAACACATCTTACAAATTATTCTCTTTTATTAGCCGAAGTTACGGTTTAAATGAAAAATTCACAAATTAGTAGTAGAAATTAAAATAAAAAGAGGATTTGACTCTTTCATAAAGTGTATGTTCACCTCTCTAAGCCACACATGCCGCACAACTATTTCCCTTATTTGATATGAGATTCTGGACTAGTTAAAGCCTCAATGAATTCCAAGCGTTATGGAGAACTCATTTCAATTCTGGAACGGAATTTGGTGGATGTATAGCAGCTGCAAATGGTCTCTCCAGGTTATCCCACACATGCTCGATAGGATTAAGATCCGGTAATCGGGCTACTGTAGGCGCTGTATATCTTCACTTTCAAGGAAGTCATCCATCAGGACCGCAATTAGTGGTACAAGAAGTGGTATCATCCATGATTATGAATCCAGGACCAACTTCACCTTAAAACTAGCGACCATAAGGATGAAGTAGTTCGTCTGTGTATCTTAAAGCTGTAATACACCCCGGTTCAAAGATGTGGAAGTCTCCAACCAGACTAATGTTTGCCCATACCCTTTCCTTTGAAAACTCCTGCTTTTCCGTAATGCTTCCTGGTTGAAAAAAATGTTCCCCGTGCTCTGCAAATCATTATCTGTCGAGAATTCGTGTTCATACTGAAGCGGGACTTACCACTAAACATTACATTAGCCACATTGTCATTAAACTTCATATAACTCAACTCATTCGTTCAGAGTGTTATTCCACAACTTCACCAATTATAATCCATCAGTTCTAGTCAAATATGCTGACAAGTACTGATTGAATGTTAACAGTGGCATTTATTTTACATTATACAATAAAGGAAGCAAGAAGAGCAGTAATTCTCATTTCCTATACATATCAAGATAACATGTGATAATTTATGCTGAATTCAGTGGATACTTCGAAGATTGAAATGTACTGGATTTTAAAACTCTTTACTACATTTAGTTTAACACCAAGAGGATTGATTCCATCAAACTTCATATGATTTAACTAACTTGAGACAACTATATTCATTCGTGCTTCGACAATAAATCCTGTTAGACAGCATACTTCATTTTTACTTTTAGAGCATCATGTAAAAAGTTCACCAATCATAATTACTTACCAAAATTAAAAGCTAAAAGCACATTACTTTTATGAAACTTCTATTTAGTACTAGGCAAAAGGAAAACTAAAGGCGAAATAAATTATTATTATAAATAATTTGAAATACAACTATACTTGTTAAAGATAGAACTGAAATTAACAGAGTACTAAGAGAATTCGTGTTCATACTGAAGCGGGACTTACCACTAAACATTACATTGACCACATTGTCATTAAACTTCGTATAACTCAACTCATTCGTTCAGAGTGTTATTCCACAACTTCTTCAATTATAATCCATCAGTTCTAGTCAAATATGCTGACAAGTACTGATTGAATGTTAACAGTGGCATTTATTTTACATTATACAATAAAGGAAGCAAGAAGAGCAGTAGTTTTCATTTCCTATACATATCAAGATAACATGTGATAATTTATGTTGAAATCAGTGGATACTTCGAAGATTGAAATGTACTGGATTTTAAAACTCTTTACTACATTTAGTTTAACACCAAGAAGTGCCTCATTAATATATAAATTATTAACCGTAAGGAAAGAGTTTATTTTCTCTATAAATTGCAATTAAAATATCACGTATTTCCTGTGATTGCAGTTATTTTTATTTCCTTTTACCACTTTATTTTACTTTATGATATTCTTGTAACATTATGTTCTTTTTTTGACTTATTTTTTGGTCTTGATTTTAATTTTCAAAACTTTTTCGGCCCAAGAGGATTGATTCCATCAACCTCCATATGATTTAACTTAACTTGAGACAACTAAATTCATTTGTGCTTTGACAATAAATCCTGTTAGACAGCATACTTCATTTTTACTTTTAGAGCATCATGTAAAAAGTTCACCAATCCTAATTACTTATCAAAATTAAAAGCTAAAAGCACATTACTTTTATGAAACTTCTATTTAGTACTAGGCAAAATGAAGAATAAAGGCGAAATAAATTATTATTATAAATAATTTGAAATACAACTATACTTGTTAAAGATAGAACTGAAATTAACAGAGTACTAAGAGTATAAATCCTACTCACCGAACCACGTCGTATATATTCATCAGAAAAAAAAAACATATGCTGAAGATATTTTCGAGTTGGGACAACATATACGACGGAAGGAATGAGCTTAGGGACAACATATACGAGGGAAGGAATGAGCTTTGAGACAACTTACGAC
>CM063503.1:15751793-15819293 GCA_032207245.1 Pardosa pseudoannulata | reverse complement strand
TATTCAATCTAAAATCCTTCCTTTTATGTAGCATACCATACTTTATGGTCAACGTAAATCACAAAGTGTTTTCTGAAACATTTGACTTTCACATTTGTGGTAACATTTATATCTTTTAAGCGGTAAAACCTTGTAACCTGACAGTTAACGTGTGTATGAGAATAATAAATACTGTTATATATTATACAAAACGTGCTTTGACACATAAAATAACTTCATTTTATCTGTTTCTTTACTTATATTATTGGTTCTGTTTGCAGTAATATTCTTCATAGAATTTCAATGCTGCTATGTAAATTAGGCACTTAATGAAATTAAAAATTTCACATATAAATTATTTATATTTTGTTTAAATAAAATCTGGGGACATATAACCTGTAATTCTATAACTTATTTATCTGTCATATAAATTTTAAATAAAAAGAATAACTACTAAACTTACGAGTAATACATTTGTATAGTTATATATATAGTGTTATTTATATAGTGTTAATTTATAGAGGACCAAAAGATGCGTACGTGGTAGTCCTTTATAAAAAATTAATTATGAGGTTTTAAAGTACTCAAGAAATGATAAAACTATAACTATAAAATATTAATTAGTATAATTATGAGTGAGTATATGTTGCTGAAAATCAATTAATGAAGATAAATTAATAGAGACATTATTATTTATATAAGTTAAAATGCAACTACATGTACCTATATCTTAAGAAAGTTATATTTGGCTAATTTAGTTGTAAATTATCCTTTTTTAAACATAGTACAGTGGGTAATGACCAAATTTGTGTTCTAAATCTGTATTATTCAGAAGAAAAGAATATCTTAACTATAAGTTAAGTGTAATTAGTTTGTTTGCGGTTAAAATATTTTTAAGCTATACATAAATGTAATACTAACACTCTTCCTTTTCAGCAAAAAAATATATAAAACTCTAAATTAAATACAATTTACAACTGTTAAAAACAAAATTATATTTTTAGTGTTAGTTTGATTAGAGGGAAAATTATTTCTGTGTGTTTAAGTGAGTACAAAATATTTTCAACAATTTGTCATGGATATTTTATCATTAATTATAATTATTAACATATATATATATATATATATATATATATATATATATATATATATATATATATATATATATATATATATATATATATATATATATATATACACATCCATACATATATACACACATATATATACATATATGTCAGGTTTAAAAATAGAAATTAAGAATTAAGCAAGTTATAATTAAAAATAGCTAGAACTCATTAACGATAACGTAATACGAGAAAGAAACACCCTCGAGCGGAATTATACAGAATGAAGAAGCTGACGCTGAAGTAGACATAGGAATTTTTCTGAGGTAGCAACGCCAAAAGAGTCAGTTCAGAGAGGGAACTCGGGCTGATAACATCCTCTGCACTTGTCGTGGCAAAATAAGAGAACAAAAGATATATAAATGGCATAGTCATGGACAGAAGGATTACAATATAGAAGTTTTTATATGTGAAATCAAATGTGTGTTCCTAGCCTTAACCACACGTCCATGTCATATATATATATATATATATATATATATATATATATATATATATATATATATATATATATATTATATTGTTAAATTTTCAGTACCTATATTTCATGTTATAATCGAATTTACTGATTTTAACTAAATGGTATGATATTTGTTAAGAAAATTGAACTAAATTTAGATGATTTGTTTTGGAATGATCTCCATCTAAAGTATTTCGCTTTTTTAAAGAGTATTTAAATTATATATAATATTCTTATTATGTACACTTTTTACTATTTTACAAACTTTGAACTTTCCTCTCTCTCGACCATATTCTGAAAATTCCCCATGTGTCTGTTCATTAGTACAAATCCTTTCATTTACTTTGTATTATTATTGTTTTTTGTGTATTACGGTTTTTGTTTGGCGCCCTTGCTACGGTTTTTTTCCCTCTATTAGACTTTGTTTCTTTAAACCCCACTCACTCACTCATAGAAATATATTAATGCATTTATGAAGACACCTTTAAATACAGGTAAATATTTACTTAGAACTTACAAAGTAATTTTAAAAGCAGACTTAAATATTAAAGTTAAATATCAGACTATAAAATATCGTTAATTTAATTCATACTGTGGACGATTCTGATATTTTTAAAATTATAATCGAGTCTAAACTTAACCCAGAGAAGTCAAAGTATAAAAGGCAGAAATAAAAACCACTCCAACAATTTTCTGCTGAATTTCTTGATTTCTCGCACTAGAGAAGAAAATTTGTGAGCCTCCAAGTAGCTGTTTGATGTATTAAGTATTTTTTTCGTGCATTTCATATGCTGGTTTATCTTATTTGCTCTTTCAGACTACAGTTTCTTTTGTAATTCTGGACTACATACGTTATTTCAGATTATTAATGTGATGTTTCTAACATGATTAATTTCTTTTCATTAATTAATTTTAATTTTATAAGCTGAAATTGAAAATACTTAAAATAATCCTCAAGTAGAAAGTGTATTGTATCGTATTTACAGAATATGTGCATTGTTGCAACTTTTCTTTCAATACTTAAGTAAATTCCAGCGACAATTACAAGTAGAACTCTTAGATTTTAAACTTCGAACATACATCTTTGAACTCCAGAAGAACAATGAATAGCTAGAATATTCCATCGAATTGAAGAATGATTAAAAGATGTAATCATGGTTGGGAGCATAACAGAAACATTTAGTATCTTCAAGGACCTCAATTGTTCATGTTATTGTAACAATAAGTTACATTCGGTTCAGCTATTTTTTTTTACCCTTTCTCGTAAGCCTTCATCAAACTCATAGAGAACAGGACTGTTTTGAACTAAAAGAAACTTCAGACTTCTCCCAACCAATAGAAGGGCCCGTTACGGGCAGGATTCTGACCCTTCCGTTCTTGAAGGGACCCCTGTTTTTTCTCCTCGGAGAAGTCGGAATTTTTTGAGAGAACAAGGTTGTTACCAGAGAAGAGGGTGAACGCTGCTGGTATCCGCTGCTTGCGAGATATACATTTTTTTGGAGTGACACAAGAAAAGGGAAAAGCGTCACCATATTTGCGAGACCGACGCCGAATCCAGAGCAGTTTTCCATATCTACAAATGATAAGTTGTATTCCAGTTGTATTCCTTAGGCATTTAATTATATAGCATTATTTATTCTAGACATATTTGTCCATGTGTTTTTTAAGGAGTTTTAATTTCTTCTTTCTCAAGCACTAGGCCAATGTAACATTATTTTTTACAGTTATCATTATGGATTTCCTACTGATTTTGAAGAATTTTTAGAGAACAACTTTATTGACACACAGCTTGATTGATACACAACTCACTGATGTACTCGTGTCACTCGTTTGAACTACACGACTAACTCAGCTATATTTCACTCGACATTATTTTTAATAATGAAACACTTGTTATATTTGGATTCCCGTAAACCAGCATTAATCAGAAAGATAGTCGTGGACCTATACCTTTGATTTAAAGTTCTATATACATGTTTTCGGAGTAACTATCTGATAGTTTCATTATCATCCTATTCATAATAAAAAAATCAGCTGGTTACACAGGTAGTTATGATTTTTGTCGGTCATATATCCTTTCACATGCATTGTAATACGTCTCTTAAACTCTTATTTTCTTCCGAGAAGGCCAACGCTCTCTGTTAATATTGTTATTTACTATATCTGAGTATATATACGTAGCCAATAAATACATTTATTCGTCCACAGATTTTTCTAGTTCTTCCTCGAAGTTGCATAAGTATATTAGATTGTTTCTTTCCAATACACATATGTATTGTAAAATCTATGCATTCCAATAACTGAATAGGGAAAATCATATTTTTAAAGATAGCAAACGTTTTCAAAGACTGATAATGCTTAAATCGACAAAAAAAAAATTTTGTGAATTGTTCTTTTTTAGCTGGTGTTATAGGTTGTGTAGAAAAACGATTTTTTCATAGTTATCCTATTAAGTAACATCCGAAAAGTCTCACAAACGGCTTGACTTTCTAGGGAAGGATTGCAAATTAGATAATGCAATACACACACACACACACACACATATATATATATATGTATATATATGTATGTATATATATATGTATATATATGTATATATGTATATGTATATATATGTATATATGTATATATATATATGTATATATATGTATATATATGTATGTATATATATGTGTATATATATGTATGTACATATATGTATATATATGCATACATATGTATACATATATATATATATACACATAAATACGCATGTATATATATGTATATATATGTATGTATATATATATATATATATATATATATATATATATATATATATATATACTTATTTATTTATAATTATATCTAAATAACTAGCAGTGAAATTAGATGGAAACTTTCATACTCATATACAATTCTTTTTTGTACGAATGGTATTTTAAAATATTATTAGCGAAATGCCAAACACAAGCACAGTGTTTTTCTTTTGTATGAACCTGAAGAAATTTGAGACATCAAGAAATCAGTCTTGTCCTACTAACTATTTTCCATAAGTATATTGAATATGAAATCATATATGAGACCTAGATGTATAAGAGGTGAAACTCAAGATAAACCTAAGTTGAAAAGGATCTTAAACTATATTTTATTACTAAAATTAGACTCATATAAAGTTAAGGTGAGCGACAGAGTATTAGGAATCTCAACAGCTATTTGTATGACTGAGAAAAGAGGTTAGGATGAATGACAGGGTATCGAGAATACCAACGGTTATTTGTATGACTCAGTAATGAGGTTAGGATGAGTGACAGGGTAGTCAAAGGCAATTTGTATGGTTCAGCAATCGTCTATACCTCTTTTAAGAGCTATAATTGTGAATTGCTTCCTAGCAGGGAACAGTTTGCTACTGTGGAGGAATATACATTGCCCACTATTAGGAGGGATACAAGTACAAAACTACAGGACTCAAATTTTTTCCCAGTATATGTATGTGTCACTTATGAAGAAAATTTGAATAACTTATGAAAGTAAACCTTTAGGTCTAAATAACGTTGTTAATTGTTTAAATCTTCCATGTTGTGAATTAGCAGTTGTAACTGATTATCATACATTGTCCTGAAAGTATATTATCCCTAATACTTAAAAGAAATTCTTTAGTTTAATGTAGAAGTTTATATTTTATAACAATATGCATTATATTTAGCACGAGTAACAACATTATAAATGGATTTTATTCACAATGTATCAGATAAAATAACTCTAATCTTTGCTATTACAGGAAAATTTATAGTACAAAAGGATTTTTAGCAAGTTACGAAACAATATTTTGACTTTAAAATTCTTTTTACAACATCTTTACACTGACTGATTAAATAAAATGTCAAGGCACGCATCTACGTTCACGGATAAAAAATAAATTCCACCGAAGGAAAAAAAATTCAATCAATTTGAAGAATATTTTTTTCGCTATGTTTAATAATTATCTTTCAGGTAACAACACTTGCTGTAATTTTAAAATAGCACCTATCAACCTTAATTTGAGTAAAAATTAATAGCCGGTTAATGAGAAGAAACCATGCGTTTTATTTTGCATTTGAGGATTTCTTAGAAAGAATAGGTGCTAAGATGGGAAAACTGACAATTTTAATTTACTTCTAACTTTACTCAAGTAAAAATTGTCTCTGATGTTTATCAAAATTATTTAAGTGAAATGAAAAGTGCTTTTAGATAAATCAAAAAACATTATGTTTAATAAGTAGTCTTTAAATTATGAATTACATGTAGGTAAAAGGGACATTTAGGTTCTGTATTGTTAGTTTGGATGAAACATCTAGATAACATTGAAATTATGAGAAGGATTATGAAATAAGCAATCCTCATTTTCATTTATTTTAAACAATGTACTGATAAAATCACTAACTACAGTCATGAAAATAGAAATATGCCTGTATTGTTATAAAATTAAAGTTTTGTTATTTTCATTGTAAACAGTGCCAGTTTAAAATAGTTTGATTTATCTTGGAGAACTTTGGTGAGTTGCTACGTGAGAACTATTTAACCCATATTGTACCACACCAACTAAATATTTCTGTACATTATTAAAACTTAATCCATATCATTAATATGGTATAACTAAGTATATAACTAAGTATCCAAAATTTTGAAAAAATATTTTTAAATTTTTGTTATTGGCTGTCCTATAAATAGGTCCAATACACTACTAAAGCTTAATAAATATCACATTGCATTAGGTTGGTTCATAGATCAAATTTGGGGAAATATTCAAAACAAAGTCCAACATTACATTTTAAGTATACTGCTGTTGGTTTACCCTTGCAGTTATTAAACTGGCAGTAAGAGAGTAAGTTTATCTTGAAATATCCAGTTTTTCTGAATAGAATAGACATCTAATTACCTCTTGTTGTGTCCAGGTGTGTGAATAGGGATTTGAACTGGTTTTTATTGAAAGATAAGAAAATAATATGCAATATCGAATTCATGGAATTATAATTGGGATTGGACCGTCGTCTTAATTTTAGGGCACCTTTTTTTATACTTTCAAAATACACGTGTAAAATATATTTTTCAACAAAAACTATCAGATACATTATTAGCTCTGTTTTTAAACTAAAAGTAACCTACATAACGTTTGAAACAAAATAATAATAAATATAAAATTAGCGATTAAAAAATGACAATTTTTAAGAGGTTGCTGAAAATAAATTTTATAATACAATATAATTTGATTTCACAGTTTTCTTTTGTTACTATGCTAAAGTGTGTCTCTTTTAAAGGTGTTAAAATAAAATCCACTCAAAATATTTGTAACTTTATTATTAAATGGAGTTTTATTTGTTGTCCTGTTTATAGGACAGCGGTCTAATAGGGGTTAAACTCAGGCCTACTGCTTTAATCCAGTTACAAAGAATTTCAATCCTCTACACCATATCACGGGTGTTTTTACTTGTGAAGTATGATACCGATAATCAGTCCTGTACGTCTTTGATAAGAGTTTTCGACTGGCTTTGTTTTTTCTCTTCTGTAACCCTATGACAAGTAATGGTGAGAATTTTCCTCTTACCTTGCCTATTAATTTCGTCTCTTACCATATGGGATCCTACACCTCTTTTATTGGGTGTAAGAGAGAGTAAATAATAGCAAGTAATAGCATGTTGGGTTGCACTCATTTCATGTGCTATTAGAGAGTTTCATGTGTTTACCTCAGCAAAAGTAGCAGTATATTATTTGATTATTAAATTATTATTATTCCCTCTGCTAATGCAATACTAGGTAGTATTTGATACTGATAGGCCAAAATGTTATGGTAAATAACATAAATGAAAATGTTTGAATCAATTAAATGTTTTATAACAATCCAAATTTCAAATTAAAACATTCTATTTCGCAAATTGCACATGAATGTTCAGTTCAACCAAAGTAAACAGTCTTTTTTGAAAGCATCACATTTCGTTTTATTTGTAGGTCAAGGGAATAATTTAGAACTTTATAGTCCCTATTTTGCTGTGTGAGGGCTATTTAAGTCGAGACTTACAGCTTAAAGTCAAATACAAACAGCTTCTATTTTGCCAAGAGAGGATTTCGCAGAAAAGGTTTAGCTGGAAACAGCCTCCTATCTCATCGGCAATCATTTTCACCCGGTGTTTTCGTCAGATTTGTGTTCTCTAGATTTTAAAATGATTTCTAATATTTCTAGCTTTGTATGATTCTTACCAGATTTTATATCTGATTAAATTTTTTATATTTTTGGATCATTTCTCCTTTCTACGTTTCTAACTTGAGTTAGCTGCTTTTGCATCATAAGAGTGTAATTATTCGGTCATTCTCAAATAATTAAGTAAAACAAATAACGTAATATATACTTATGATATATATTGATTTCTTTTCAGTCCCGACAGTGGCCATACCTAATAACAATGGTAATAAACAAAATATAATAATGTATTCTAAAGTGTTTTATAAATTATATAGAAAAAACCGTTAATTTGTTTCACTTGTTGATAAAAATATCTCCATCATAAATCTCATAATTATAGGATATTATTTAGTTGCAAAACATAGTGCTTCAATTTAAAAAAAATTAGAATTGTATCTGTATTTATGTGTTTAAAATGGTATTTTTGAAATTTATTTTATTATAAATTTTTCTTGAAAAAGTTATACTAATGAACATATAGTATTAATCAGAATTTAACATTTTTTATAGCTTCCTATCATAACTATGACTATTTCTAAATGATAGTAACGCGTGCTGGGACATTATCTGTTATATATTTGTTACATATAGGTATAAAGTTAATCAATTTTTATTTTTATTCTAATTATATAATATATTTACATTTAAATAAATGTTATCTAAACTTCCATCATATCAAATTGTTTATAAAATTACTCTACTGATAAAAGAAACGTTTCAAAATACTTGCAATGATAAATGATGTTTTTTTAATTTCTATACCTTATGAAAAGTTCAAATTTATTTTATGACTAATAGATAATATTTGTCATATTACATAACTTCATAAAATGATTTACTCGCAATTTAAATGCCAATTTAAAAAAACAGAAATATACATTTTTAAAAATTTGAATCTACCTTTTTATTTTTAGAAAATGTTTCGAAAAGTTGTGTCATGCTTAATCATTAAAAACAATTTGAGGCAAATTTTTATAACTATATTTTTACTCAGTTATGCAGTTTCACTTTTTTGAGATTTTATAACTGCCTTGGTATCGGAGATCGTTAAGGCATATTTGCTAGACAAATTTCAATTTGTGATGTATAAAATTTGCAATTTGGATAAGGTAATACTTGGAACAAATAAACATCCGTAAAATATTTTATTCCTCATTAAAATACGAGTTTTTGCCTGGTTCATTATATTCACTGATTTTGCACTGATTAAAGTAATTCAATCAGTCATCTAATGCCGATTTGAAAACTGAAACGTTTATTGATCAAATTTGATCTTAATTTTCTGAAAAAATAATTTAAAAATATTATTTGTTATTTAATTAAAAAGCTTATTTAAGGCAACCATTTAAACTTTTTCTCTCTGATTAGAATTTTGCTCCTTCTGTAATTTCTGTAATGCAGATTTAGAAAGAAAAATTCATCAGGCAAATTTGAATCCAAATATGGCTATTGTTTAGCATATTAAATAGCGCCATAAAATTATTTAAGTTCCATAACACGAATAATTACTTAAAACTAAATTTTACAAATGAATATTTTAGTTGAAAACTAAAAATTTCCTGTGTAAACTTCAGGCTATATTTTCTATTAATATTTGAAATATTTGCTACTTAAAAGATTAATTCGAGTTAACACTCTGAAAATTTGCTTACTCTTATATTTTATTTCATGCTCGGCTTCTTCGAAAATTTTCCAACCTATAATTGAAAATCGGTAGAACTAATTCATTACGCAAATTGCAAAGAGTAGCAATTGAATTCGAAGTTTAATTAAGATAATATTTAGCATATTACACAGCTCAATAAAATTATTTATTCTTAATTAAAATGTAAAATTTATATTGTTAATAAATTAACATTTCCTAATTCTTTACAATTTTTCTCGTTTCCCATTTGCTTGCTAGATATCAATTAACTACTAACTTGAAAACGGAAATTCTATTCACATAATTCGAAAACTATATTTCTAGCACACATTTTGAAAAAGATTTCATTTGTTACTCAATAAAAAAAACCCTCATTTCGAGCGAGCGGTTTGAAAACTTGTCTAAAACTTGTCTAACTTTTTTGCTGATTTGATCTTTCGGTTATTTTTTAACTGGCTTGGAAGGAATCGGCTCGGTAAATTTCATTTTGCTGGAATTAAATCGCAATTAGAGGCAGGTTGTAATTGCCATTTTAGAAAAAAAAATAAGTTTGAAAACTGAAAAGTGTATTGCTAACATTAAAAACTGATTTTTTTTCGTAATTATTTTTAAAAACCATAATTTGTTACCCAGATATAAAAAGAAATTAAGTTGACGTTACATTTTAAAGATTATCTGACTCTAATGTTTTCTCTCTTTTATTCCACAATTTTCCAACTAACCTGGAACTGAGATTCAGCAGAACAAATCCGTTAGACGAATTTCAATTTAGAAATTGGTAATATTGCATAAATTATAGAGGGATATAGCATATCATCACAACAGGATTTACTACTAATTCAAATAATTTTTAAAATGTTATGTTCATTCCTAAAAAAAAATTCGAGCCTATTTCCCTGTCAACTATTTGAGAATCTTTAATTTTTAATCCCAAAAACGTTAATTTGCGGCAAACTCTTTAAAAAATGTTCTTATTCGTAGGTGATGTTTGATGTTTCGCTAATTTGGTAATTTTCCAGTTGGACTGGAATTGGGAATCGGTGGGGCAAATTTCAATTTGCGGCAATTAAAATTCTCAATTTGTCTTGAGGCTAACGTCACCCCCCGAAAAAACCTGATTGATCAGAAGCCCATTTTGCCGGGGCACCCCCGTTGAAATTCCGGCCGGCGCCGCTTTCCAGGCAAGTGCGCCGCCCTGCGGATTCCCTCTCTATTTAAAAGAGTCCTCTGCCTCTGTCTGTTGCATCCAGAATCGAGGCGAGAGAGCCGCAAGCTCTCACTGAATGGACCGCCGGGCTCGCGCTCACATTAGCTGTCATCTGTCACTTCCCCTAGCTGGATGCGGCCTATGATTTGCAAGCAGGGCTGGCCACTTAGCTTAGGAGGTCCATGCTGCCCCACTTCATCGTCAACAAAGCGTTATCGGTGGTGTTATTAGCTTTTTTAAAATCCTCTTTTTAGTTTCAGTGTTTGTTAAAAGTATATTAGCGGGTTTAGGTGTTGTCTTATATGTTTGCTTGTTAAATATATTTCACGAAACTTCTGCAGCTGACCAATGAAACCAGAGTTTTCTGGAGAGGTAAGTAAATAATTTTATTATGAATGTAATATGTTTTTTTTTAATTTAGAAAAGGTATGATGATATTAAGATCTGTTGTTTTAATGAGCAGGTTTTTTTCTACCTGTCAAAGTAGAGGCATCAAATTCTTTAAAGTTTCACGGTTATAAATTTTTGGCTTTTAATATAAACATACTGTAAATACGTTGAGATAATGTTTTTCAATATATATATGTATATATTATATAATTATAGGTATCAATAAAAAGAGTGTGAGGTATTTGAATAAAAAGACAGTTTTGTAATTCAAGACCTCTTGTCTTGTGCAATTAAATATTAGAGAAGTATAAAATATATTTTTTAAATGAAACTTAGAGCTGAATGAAAATATTATTGTAAAATAATCCAATTATAAAAAGTGCTCATCCATATTAAAATCAAATGCAACATTTCTAATTTGCGAATCTTTCTTCTAAAACTAATTACATTCACCTCCCGCATTATTCAAATGTTTGAATTTTTGTTTTTTAATTCAGACATTGAGAAATATGCTGTGCATAATTTTTATACATGTTCGTAAAATGTACTTAGTAAATGAGAAAAGGGTAAAAAATAATTTAGACACCATATGAACTGCATTTTATGCAGATATTTTAGTCTCCCGTGTAGATAGAACTCATTTTGAATTCTGGAAACATAATGTGATAATTGTGCCCTTTGTTATTATCCTGGACAGAAAACTAGATTTGACTGATGCATTCAAACGTTGCAATTAGAATACAAAATTTTTCCGACTCAGTGGATTAGGAAAAATTGGAAGAGATTTAGAGACAATCTTTTCTAAAGAGAGGGTTAATTTTCTTTTGTCAGTCGTGTCTGATGTTGCTTAACAACTAATATTCATCATTCTACTGGCATACTGAGCTTTCATTTCCGTGAATGTAACTCTTAGCTAATGATACTATTACAAAAAATTAAGATTTATATAATGATACATTGAGTATAATTTTAAGAATCAATTAAAAATGTTACATTAGAACTATTAACTGAAAAAAGGATTTTAATGGCTAAAGAAAATATATAACAATCATTAATAATACATAAACAAATTTTTACACAAACAAATTGAAAACTTTCAAATGAAATACCGATGAAAAAATGTTTCATACTGAAAACCAATATATAAATAAAATTATAATGCATAGTTCAAGTTATTATTAATTAAATCTATATTTATCCCTTTGCATTTATTGTATTAGTATACATAAATTAGTATAAACTATTTAATTTGACAAATTTCTTCGTTTTGAAATGTTTTATTACGCAAATAATTTAGGTATAGCTATAAATGTAAAAGAAGTAAAGGATGATGAAGCGAAAACATATTTGTCTGGAAAATATAAGTTTAACCAAATAAAATGATGATGTTTTAAATTTTCAAATGTCCTATTGAAAGGACTAAACAAGTCAAATTAAATTCAGAACCTCCCTGTTCGATCAAGTATTTTTTGAGCAAATGAAGAGTATATATTATTAACCATAATTTTTATTTTTCTCTCAATTTGTCGGATAACAAGTTTGGAGTCTATTAAGAAATCTTACGCCGTTGAATGTAAACAATTATTAAATACAGGGATTTTAAATAAGTGTTTTGTGTAAGCTCTAATTCTCTCTCGTGAAGTAAATTTGATATGTTTAATGTTTATTTCTAGTAAATCAAATGATTTATTGCTCATCTTTAGAGACACCTAAATAATAGGAGTTTAAAAGATATGAACTGGTGATAAAACATACATGATGCACACACACACATGCATATATATATATATATATATATATATATATATATATATATATATATAATTAATAACTCATATTCTTAAAAACAGTTTAGTATAAATATAATCTATCTTTTTAAAAATATATATTGTAATATTAAATGAATTCGTTTAGAGAATACACACTCTTTAAATAAATGCTCATCGAAATATAAGCTTCGGTGGATTCTCTACAAATTTGGAGTTCAAAATTAAATTTGACCCTAAAAGAGATAAATTAAGAAATATCTGTTAGAAAAATACATTTTGGGAAACTATTCTGATATCAGTAGAACAACATCTTGCCGAAATAAGTAATTCGTTTAAAGAATAAACACTCTTTAAATAAATGCTCATCGAAATATAAGCTTAGGTGGATTCTCTACAAATTTGGAGTTCAAGATTAAATTTGACTCTAAAGGAGATAAATTATGAAAAATCTGTTAGAAGACCACATTTTGGGAAAATAATCTGATATCAGCAGAACAATGTCTTGCCGAAATAAGTAATCCATAACCAAAATATTTTCTTTAAACTTTTACATACGGATGCTTTGACCATCAAGATCCAATTTTTTTAAAAAAAGGTCCTTTTTGAAAAACGCCAACATACATCTTTGATCTCTGTCAGGTTACTCCACACAATTCTTTTCTAGAAGATGCATTTCATGAATAAGGCATTAAGAGGTACTTGGTTTCTTTTATAGGTGGATTTTAAACCGAGTATCCTCAAACCTCAATTATTTTAATCGGCGTAGATAACACGTTGACTCTTAATTAAAGATTAAAATTGTATTTTTAATCATTAACATTATTATTTGCTGCAGATTAAGCTTTTAACCCTTAATATAATAAAGAGGCAGACCAGCAAAATGGCCCAAAATTGATATCATTTACAGAGAGAGCTTTAACAGATGGTTTTGATGATTTTGAGGGTGTTGAAATCAAATTAATACATACAATTTACTAAAATAATTGATACCAAATGGCAAAAATAAATTTAATTTTCTTATGAAAATTTCAATCATTGCTAGTTTCGATGTACATGATTGTAACTACAATTAACGTTGGAATTAAATATTTATAAAAAAAATCGAGTCATCAAAAGCTAATATTTACAAAAATAGTTTTAAAATTATTTGTGTAGAAATATTTCTCCTGCAAGATATGTTCGAATAGTTATATAAGAAATATGTATTTTTTGCCAAAAAACACTTGCTTTTTCAATAAATTTTCATTAAACTTTTAAAATTTTGTAATTATTTTTTACATGCTTCAGATAGTGTATTCTGAAATTTGACGAATTATTTTATAATTCAGGCTTGATGAGACACAAAGAGAAAATTGTTAAATAAAGAAGCCGCATTGTAAACTTTCAATAAGTTCTCTATATTAATTTCGAAATACATAATTTTTTAATATACTCTTACATTTAAAGCTATTAAATTTTATACCCATAAACATACTCAAAATACTTTAAAAAAATATAAAAAGAATGGAGATTTGAATCTTCTTTTTTTGTATATAGCAAAACAAGAAACGGAAATTGATCTTTTATGTATAAAAAACCACAGCATAGATGGAAATATTTACCAGTAAATATAAGTTAAGTAGATATAAGTGTAAAGCACAATGGAGAAAATGTCCACTTTCTAAATTTTGAATTAAAAGCTATAAAGATCAATCAAGTAGTCCAAATGTTTTCACTCATCTGCATTATGTCCTCACTGAAAATTATTTCGTAGCCTGGAGTTCATATAAAATTGTAAAATGTTTATCCAATATATATATATATATATATATATATATATATATATATATATATATATATATATATGTGTGTGTGTGTGTATGTATATATAACTATCTTTTAAAAAGCGACACGGATTAAAAAATGTTATTACATTTGATTGTAATATGAAAAGCATAGCAACAAATTCCTTTATCATGTGATTAATATTTCTCCAGTTAAAAGCATTGTGAAAAACCTATTCCCTATGATGGAACAAATATTTGATATTGAATAGCATATTTATTTGAACTTCGATTATATTTAACCAATTATTCTTTTCACTATTAAACAGACTGTAAATTTAACTGGAAATAAAGACAAAATATTCGATCAGTTATTATTTATTTCCCCTTTTTAAAATCAAAAAGTAATTTTGTGTCACTTATTGCTTTAAAACATCAGCTCATAGAGACACAATTTTTGGTTTTGGGGAAAATATTTATCCAAAAAAAAGGTGAGTACAAATAAAATTTTGTTGATCAACTAGGGAGTACATATCTAATTTAAAAATGTGACATGAAAATATTGATACAAGGTATTTTAATTTCATGACTTATATCCACGAGCTCATTTATATTCGACAAATTAACAATTTTGAATAAATGCTATCTGGGTTTTTAAGCATATTCTATTTGGGTAGTTTAAGTTCCTGTAAAAATGAACTGGCTGTATTCTGACATTAAATTGCAAACAGAAACTGAAATACGCCAGTAGTTTTGTGTAAGATCTACTTTAAGTTAAAATTAAATACAATCCTTTCATTTTTACTGAAGAGAAATTCTGTAAATTAGAAGAATAGATAATATAACATTTTTTGTGTGTATTTGTTGCTTAAAATCTAAATTGTATTCAATTTATCTGAAAAATAGTAACATATCTTTAGTTAACGCTTTTTATTATTGACAAATATTTTATCTGTTTATAACTTTTAATTTTATCACAGTTTCCATTACTCATTACAACTGCAAATCATTTTATTATTCTCTAGTAAAACTGAAATGTATTTTACAGAATACAAATTTTTTTTCTCAAATAGATAATTTTTTTTATTGACAGAAATTTTATCAATACATTAATGTGCTGAACGGCAGCTACTTTAATACTAAAATAAGCATTTCTAAACTTTGAAAGGAAAGGCATTAATAAAACGATTTACATAAAAATTTTTAAGTGATATTTGGTTAACAAGTGTACTTACTCTTTTAAAAACAAAGAAATAACTTTTAAAAAAGATTCATCAGTTTTTTTAGTTATAGACTACCTTTGATAATTCTTAAAATGTATTTAATTTTTGAAATAATTAGAGCTAATTTTTCTACGAACTTTATTTATGTTTGAATCGACAAATCAACCTTCGTGCATATCTTATTTACGATATTATAAGTAACTTAAAATTAAATAAAAATTAGCAAATCAAATAACTGTGAAGTTAATTTATTTCCAATTACAAAACGTAAGTTTATTTATTTTTTTATAAAGTAAATAGACAAGATGCACTTAATTATTAGCTATTTTTTTCAGTCTTATAAATTCAAATACAGCCTGTAAAGAATTATCCACAATCTAGTCAATGTTTTCAAAGGCTTTTAAGGTACATAATCTATTTCACTAAATAATCTATAATTTAAGAACGGTTATTTTAAACACAGCATAGTTTAAACTGCCTCAAAGGCTACAGACGTAATTAGTAATTTTTATAATATATATAAATATAGCTATCTATCTATCTATCTATCTATATATCTATCTATCTATCTATCTATCTATCTATCTATATATATATATATATATATATATATATAAATTTAATTATTTATTATAAAATTCTGGCTTTTATATACATAGATCTAGTTACTAATGAAATACAGTCAATAAAGAAATTTGTACGATATGATTTTCGATATGTTGTCATTCAAATTCTGTGCCTTAAAAGCTAAAGAAATCTACTCAATAACATTTTTTGTTTAGTTTTTATTCATAGAAAGACACTATATCATAAGTAATGACTATTTATTTAGTAAGCTATGCAGACAGTATGATGTATATTAAGTGCAAAACAGTGTTTTCATGCACTGTTGAGAGAGTTTTGCTATCACAAAACACCCTTATGCAATTGGTACTGTAATATCAAAATATATGAGAAGTCTCTTAGTTGAACATCGAGGCAGTAAGCTAGATATGTATGGATAGTATATGCACAACCACATAACCTCATAAAATACATGACGATTTAAGGGGAGAGTGGGATTTCAAAACGAATTTATTTGGTGTTTAACTAATTTGCTTATAAAATTTTATATGTTGTTTTTAATATATTTATGGGAAAGTTTATACAATTGAAATGTAAAATCTTCACTTTAATAATTGTATCTATAACGGTTATTTTTATTCATAGAATATATATTAGTCTTTAGAGTAAAGTTGATAGTACTGAAGTGTAAGTATTCACTGGAAATATAATTAGAAAAAATAATAATATTTAAATATTGGTTTGTCAAAAACATGTGTAATATTTTTATTAGTTTCAGAAAGGGTATAATCGCTATGCAAAATAAATAACTAACTTTTTACAAAACTGATACGTAAGCATAATTAAATTTAACTGACTTTCTATTTGTGCTGTGCAAGGTAAAGTGTTGATAAATCTCAAAGGTGTATGACTGATAGAAATGCAAATGAGTATTTCAAATATTTATAAAATCAAAAATGTTTCTTTTAAAAATTACTTAAAGTAATTATTATAATTGATTGAATCGTCTATTTTAATAACAGCTGTATTGATTTTAAAATGATTGATATTAAAACACCCTCTTTGATTCTTATTCAAACGTATACTTGACAACTGTAAAATTGAGATATTAATTTCTCCGGAAATTTTCACCCACCTCAACGTTTAATGTCACTTTAAAGAATTGTTATTTAACAAATTCTTTCCCGTGTTCATTTTTATAGACAATTAAGGCTTTGCAGTTAAATTGGAAAGCACGTTTTGTTAATACCGTTTCTCTGAAATTGTATACAGTACAGTGTTACAACTATTTGTATTTAATAAGAAAATTTTAAAAAATATTTAAATTACTTAAACTCAGATAAATAAGTTGTAATCTAAATATTTTCAAATCAAAACATTTCAATACATATTTTCAAATCAAAACAATCAATACATTTCAAATGGAATTTTCCAAACTTTCAAGGCAAAATAAAATGCCCCATAAAGACTGCTGACAGTTCTTGAAGGCATGCTAATTTCCTTAATTTAGTTTTTTAGTTTTAGTTTAATTTCCTTAATTTTGCTTTTAAAGACATATTTGAGAGCATATTATGGTATTTCATAAATTAATATGGTTTCTCTCATATTTCATAATGTACAGTGCTAAGATATTTAAATATAAAAATAATTTTTATAAAAAATTTAATTAAATTTTGTCTAAGATGAATACATTTTAACCAAAAAATTTTCAAACCAAAACTTCAAATGAAAATTTAATAATCTATACAAAAAATTGTAAAATATTATTGTTTTCCCAGAAAGATTATAGAATGTTCTTGGAGACTGTTCATTTTCCTTAATATGCCCCATATAGATATTTTAACAAATAATACTTTATATGAGACTTTATAATCTAAAAAACATAAATAAATATAGTTCTAGCTACGCGAGAATGGAGCTAGTTATTATTTACTGAAAATAGGTGGTTTTGTACAATTCGTATGCATTTTGTACATATTCTCACATATATAAAGATAATATGAATGTAAGGGCTTAAATCTATTTCCACTGCTATATAAACTGCTGGTTGTATATTGAGAACCAAACAGTGTTTGTGTTCACTATCATATAACTTATACATTTGTTAACGTGTCATCATAATATAAAGCGATTTTTATATGAAACTTGAGGTGAAAATCAAGGTAGTTATTCACATTATATGCAAAACTTCGTAATTTCATGAAATTAGCGAGAACTTAATAATTTTTATGGACAAATATAACACTCCATAGCATAAAATACAAAGGTACTGTAAGTAAGGCATAGATCGAGATCCTTATACACAGTGGCTTTGCATATTATGTTATATTTAGGCACAGAGATTTTAAATTTTGGTAGAAATTTCAGTGTTTGTAGTTTCAAAGATAAATAAAGTATAATACATTTTAGTACGGTTTTAAAAGATAGAAAGACAGCTTATGAAATTAACAGATATTTAAACTATTTCTCTGCTACGTAAACATTTTTATAGATATTTAAATAACCCATGCGGTGTTTGTTTCCGCGAAGAATTTTACTGCTATAAATTGACCTTGCGTAAATGTTACTGCATCACCGTAGTATAACAGGAAAATCTTGCATCTAACCCGGGGAGACAAACCAAATATGTATTCATAATATATAAATAAAACGTAAGTTCACAAAATAAAGTGATTTTAAGGAATTACTGTTTTGCAAGCAGCATTTTCTATGTTTATATAAGTAGAAAATGCTTTGTAGACAGATTTGAAAATGTTGTATAGTGTTTTGTGAATTAATACAGCTTCTACGAAATGAAAAGAAAATGTTGATAATTGAATATATATGATGGTATATTTTCAAGCCAGATATTTTTGCATTTAGTCAAAATTTTCTTTAATTAAGACTTAAATTAGATTATTTTTTTTATTTATTTACTGACATCAATAACTATTATATTATTAAAGTTATTACACTATTTTTTATACGAGTCTTCGTTTATTAGAGACAGATTATTTAGAAATGCATAGAGCCATTGCTTACACGGAGAAACACCAATAATGTGTAATAATATTGCATGGCTTAAATTCTACATTCTAATTTATTTCGTAGTACATTATGACCATATTAAACTTTGATATTTTAACTTTGAAACCTCGTTTTGAATGTGGAGAATTTACTGGTTTTATTTATGAAATAAACGTTTGTGTATGAAATATAAACATCCCTGAAGTGCTGAACTTTACGCTTTTGTAATTATGCCGAGACGCAAATGATTAAAATCATTGCTAACATGGTGAACAGGAGTAAAATATCACATTTTTGCATACATTAATTTCTATATCTCAATTTATTTCGTTGTTTTTTCTGATAATTTAATCTTAACAGTTTTAGCTTCGATGCCTCTAAATTGCTGGTATCATTTAAGTAAAAAAATGCTTGTGTAGGAAATATTAAGTGTTAAATTTTAGACTACTTTACTTTTGCACAAACATAAAACGTAACCTCATACGATATGTCCATCTGTCAGAAACTCATACAATTTTCGAATCTAAATCGAAAACTATCAGTATTTATAATTAGTTAATTTATTTTGGAGATATTTTAATTTCATTAGTATAACACAAATATTTATTACTATGAATGACAGAGGGTATAAGACTAAATACAGATTATATTTTCATTAAATTAGTCCTGGTGACAGCAGTACATCGCTAATTAACTTTCGAAAATAATAAGAGGTTTAAAACAAGAATGAAATCGGTTTATACTCTTATTACGTAATATTTTTAGAAGGATTTGAATTATAATTGCTTTATATGCCTAGTTTGTTAATGTTGGTTGCTGGTTATAATTGTTTGCAATAGCATGAACAATGTTACTAGTACTGGAGACCCAATATGAATTTAATGACAAATTTCTTTATAAGGTATACAAAAAAATTAGTAAAGATTTACAGAATCTTAAAAAAAATTATTCATATCTTGAGGTTCTTTAGGAAAGAAGTTATGAATAGTTAGTAAAAGTATTCACCACAATGTTTAAATTAATACATTTATGAAGTTTAATTAACTATTAAATTGTGTATTATGAAACATCTATACATATTTATTCATCAAAATGTATTTGTACAATAAAATTTCATGAAAATTTGATTCAAATTAAATAAGCTGGAAAAGTAGCTTTTATTATCTTATCTTTTAATATAAAATAATTAATATATATATAGATTTAAATTGGTTTAATTTTCTCTTAAATATACATAATATACTATTAAATTTTCTGTTTTTAAACAAATATAAGCTTATTTTTAAACAAATATAAGCTTTAAATTGCATAAGTATGATCATTTTTCGAGAAATTTAATGATCTCAATCTGTTTAATCAATAGTAAAAGACTATATTAAATAAAATAATTTTATATTTAACAGATAAACCTTAATTGTAGAAAGATTAGATAAGAAAAAATCAAAATTTTACCAGTTTTTCAAATTTTAAAAGTATTACAGTTGAATAATTAGATTGAACTACCCATGAAGGACACTGGGTTATATATAAAACGTTTTTCTTAAAGCATTATATTTTTTCTGGTGTAAATATTGCAAGAAATTTATTGGAATTTTAATTATTTACTCTATCAATACTATCATAATGTAAAGAAAATCACTTTATTTCATATAAATATGCTTGCACTCCTGTGAACAATGCGGAATTTAAAAAGATAAATTTAGTTTTTAGATTAATTTGAAGAGATAAATTTAGTTTTTAGACTACACTAATATTGTTATGGAGTGTAATGTCATAATAATGCTCATGAGAAAAATGTTTATAGTCTTCATCATACGGAATGCACACCTACACACTCATACACATATTCTCACACGCACACTCAATCACCCACCCCCATATACATATACACACACAAATATATATATATATATATATATATATATATATATATATATATATATATATATATATATATATATATATATATATATATATATATATATAATATATATATATATATATATATATATATATATATATATATATATATATATATATATATATATATATATATATATATATATATACATATATATATATATATATATATATATATATATATACATATATATATATATATATATATATATATATATATATATATATATATATATATATATATATATATATATATATATATATATATATATATATATACATATATATATATATATATATACATATATATATATATATATATATATATATATATATATATATATATATATATATATATATATATATATATATATATATATATATATATATATATATATATATATATATATATATATATATATATATATATATATATATATATATATATATATATATATATATATATATATAGGCTGTTCTATAAGTACTAAGACTATATCTTACAAAAAAACTACTTACCATTAATCGCCATTATTTTACGTGATATTATTTTGAGTAGCTACCGTTAGAAGCAATCCATTTATCCCAAAATTCTGTTCACTTCTGAAAACACCTGAAAGCCATTTTTCTAAGGAGTTGTTTCAAAACCACCTCCTTATATACTTTAGATGCTTTTATTTTTAAACAGTAGTTTCTAGATCTGTATATGTAGCGTCATAATTATTAATAAGACATAAAACTAGTGGCCGACAATGCGAAAAATTGTGTTCAGCCTCGTGGCACAGGAATATCAGCCAGTATGTGCCATGCACCGAATGTTATTGTTAACACAGACACCACTATTTATGTTATTCCTTAAGAATTATTATTTTAATGAGTAGTTTCACGATAAACGGCTGCGAACATTCATGCCACAGTATAATTCGAACCCACAAACTCCGGTACCGAAGGTCACCGCCCAATCATTCGACCATCGTTAGGCGAATTTTAATATTTGTTAAATGTATTTATATTATCCTGAATAATTTAAATTTTGAATACTTTAATATACGTTTTTTCATAATAGTTAGCTTAGAAAATAACTATATCCAAGCTTAGAAAATTTCATAAACGAAAACTACATTCATTAAAAATTGAAAATAAAATAATAATGTGATAAAAATTCCTTTTTTATTCTGTTCATTTTATTCATGTGAAATGTTTAAAAATTTTGGATGTTAAAATGAATTTCTCAAGTAACCAATTTAATTTTTAAAATTTTAAAAATAATTTTTGATTTTGTCCTCATTTTAGTGTCTGAGAATGGATTAGCTAAAATAATTGCTGTATAATTTTAAAAATTCAAATCATAATGAGCATAAAAATAAATTCAATTTCTGCTATTTAGATATTGATGCATTTTGAATAAATATTTACAAAAGTTTAAAAAAAAAGAATAACTGAACAGAAAGCTTTATATTACAGTCACATATATCGTTCATTTAGTGGAAACCTTGACCAAGTAAAACATTTCCAGGTTTGAAAGAACGCCTTCTAATAATTGATTTCAGCAGTTAATCCAAACTTTACTGATTTTTTTAATACTAACAAGAATTATGTATAATACTAAATTTATAATGCATATTAATATATTCAGCTAGCTTTTTTAAAGCTTCTATTCCCAGCACAACTTGAAAAGCAATAGAGTTTTTAGCAGTGATGATATTCTCCAATTCAAAGCTGTAAGTAAAAGTTATCGTAGGGGCTTGTTGTAAAATTGTGTGGAAAATTAGTTACATTTCTGTAGCATTCATGATTTCTCGAGTATATTTAGGCATTATCACATGTCAACTTATACTCGTTGAAAATTCAGATTTCTTTATTTTAACGAAAATATTTCACACTGTTTTTGAATCAACTTGACACGATGTTTGGCTTTTAATCGGTGAAAACATCTTCTTTATCACACAAGAAATCCGAGAATTTTTCATCCTGAAAAGAAATTGCAAAATGAATCACTTTCGTTTTAAACGAGTATAGCTTGATCTGTAATAAGATCTATACAAATTAACTATGAATTCATCACATAAATTTAAAACAAAATCTACAATTTTGGGGATTTTAGTGCAAGAAACACTTTTTTACAATTCAGTGTAACAGTTGAGAACAAATAGTAACAATAAAAAAGGCTTCTTAAAAATTGCTTCATTAACATTCTAAGTTCAAGTACAAAACATTTGATAATTATTACTTTGTATAGAAGTAATGAATAATATAAAAAGGTTTATACTAAAATAAAACAAAACAATATTTAGCACTAAACGTAAATTTCAAGTTTTTACAAAACTACTGTTAACACAAGCAGTGATGCTGCTCATACGATATGGGAAATTTGATTGGTTATAGCATGTCATATATTACGTTTTATTTATTTACAAAAAATACTGGAATTGATTAAAAAAATAAAGCAGCATTTTAAAATCTAATATATAGGCAAAATAACTATATTTTTTCAAAAATGTAAAGAAAACAATATTTAACATTAAACGTAAATTTCGGTCTTCAAAACTTCAGTTAACAGAAGCAATGATATTGCTTACAAGGAAGGAAAAATTTTATTGGTTATAGCCTGTTGTATCATATAGTACGTTTTCGTTGAAATTAATTAAAGAATGAAGAAACATTTTAAAACTTAATACACTGGCAAACTAACTAAATAAATGCATTCTTAAAAGATCGATTAACGTACCTTAAATCAAAATTTACAAAATACTTCTCCCTTGACTAAGACGGATATTTAGTATATTTTCCCCTTTTAATGTTTTTCAGAAACGTCATGTTATAAAATATCTTCACATCAATAAAATAAATATTATAGAATGAGAATAAACTCATCATCTGACAAATTCGTCATTTTAAATATTTTATTTAGAAATGATTCATTGAGAGATGTCTACAGAATCGTTCTTCCTATAATCGTCTTTTACATTCTCTTCTTCATTATCGCTTAGGTTGTCTTCGTTATTGTTAATGTTATCCATATTTAGTGTATTTTTTAATGTTTTTTGAAAAAACTCCATGTTATAAATATCTTCCCATCAATAAAATAAATATTATAGAATGAGAATAAACACACTACTAAAATAACTATATCTTTATATCTCAGCATCAATATTATCCTAGTTGAGGTATCATGGGTTATAATAGCACTCCAGTAAATGAATTTTATTTTATAAATTTAATAAATTCACGTTAATGCCATTATATGTATACAGAAATTAATCATAATATATACGGAAAAAATCATATTATGGTGTTTTTTACTAATGAAGTTGCTGCATATTGTACACCTCATAGTATGTTTTTAAATTTTTCCTAATAACTTCCTTCCTCAGATATGGGTAGGAGTAATCGAGTTGTTTTTTCAGCCTTCTCGTCTAATTTTATTTTCACCGAACGATGACGTAGGGAGCAGGAATCCAATCCCACTGCTTGTATGGATCATTGTAGCCATTCGGAATCGATTTTAAACAATAGGTCCCGGTCTCATTAGCCCTCGTGAGGCAAAACGGTAGACAGTAGCGCTCAATACAAACCAGCAAATACTTTTGTCCTCAGATTATCTGAAAATTCAGCATTTTAAATATTTTATTTAGAAATGGTTCATTGAGAGATGTCTACTGAATTGTTCTTCCTATAATAATCTTTTACATTCTCTTCTTCATTATCGCTTAGATTGTACTCGTTATTGTTAAAGTTATACATATTTAGTATATTTTTCCTTTTTAATGTTTTATAAGAAACGCCATGTTATAAAATATCTTCACATCAATAAAATAAATATTATAGAATTAGAATAAACACACTTCTGAAATAACTATATCTTTATATCTCAGCATCAATATTATCCTATTTGCGGTATCATGAGTTATAATTGCACCTCAGTAAATGTATTTTATTTTATAAATTTAATAAACACACGTAAATACCATTATATGTATACATAAATTATAAGAATTACATATGTCATGAGAGTTATAGATTTTTTTACAGTTATTAAAAATCATATTATGGTGTTTTTTACTAATGAAATTTCGGCATATTGTACACCTCATATTATGTTTTTAAATTTTTCCCAATAACTTCCTTCCTTAGATATGGGTAGGAGTATTCGAGTTATATTTTCAGCTCTTTCGTCTAATGTTTTTTTCGCCGAATGATGACGTAGGGAGCTGCTCTTCAATACAGGAGTTCCTGTAATCCAATCCTAATGCTATAGGGATCATTGTAGTCATTCGGAATCGATTTTAAACAATAGGTCCCCGTCTCATTAACCCTCGTGTTGCAAAACGGTAGACCATAGCGCTCAATATAAACCAGCAAATACTTTTGTCCTCAAATTATCTGACAAATTCGGCATTTTAAACATTTTATTTAGAAATGGTTCATTGAGAGATGTCTACTGAATCGTTCTTCCTATAATCGTCTTTTTTTCAGTCTCTTCTTCATTATCGCTTAGATTGTCCTCGTTATTGTTAAAGCTATCCGTATTTAGTATATTTTTCCTTTTTAATGTTTTTTAAGAAACGCCATGTTATAAAATATCTTCACATCAATAAAATAAATATTTTAGAATGAGAATAAACACATTATCTGACAAATTCGGTATTTTAAAAATTTTATTTAGAAATGGTTCATTGAGAGATGTCTACTGAATCGGTCTTCCTTTAATCGTCTTTTTCATTCTCTTCTTCATTACCGCTTAGATTGTCCTCGTTATTGTTAAAGTTATACATATTTAGTATATCTTTCCTTTTTAATGTTTTCCAAGAAATGAAATGCTATAATATATCTTCACATCAATAAAATAAGTGTTATAGAATGAGAATAAACACACTTATAAAATAACTATATCTTTACATCTCAGCTTATAATTCGTGTTAGAAGAAAAGAAAATTATAAATATGATACTCAACAATAAATTAAATCTTCGCTAAGCAATTTTAAAAAACTGACACTTACGGAATCATGTATCGAATATCACCCTATATCCTTCCCTGGTCATGCATTAAGTATATAAGAAAAATAAGCTTTTTAACGTATTTTAAGAAGCACCATATTATAAATTATCTTCACATCAATAAAATAAATATTATAGAATGAGAATAAACACACTTATAAAATAACTATATCTGACATCTCAGCTTATAATTTGTGTTACAAGAAAAGAAAATTATAAATATGATACTCAACAATAAATTAAATCTTCGCTAAGTAATTTTAAAAAACTAACACTTACGGAATTATGTATAAAATATCACCCTATATCCTTTCCTTGTCATGCATTAAGTACATTGCAAAAATAAACTTTTTAATATAACAGTATCCCTACTTATTCAATAAATGATTACTAGATAAATTAGATTTACAAGAAATTTTATGAGCCGTTTTTATTAATTTTAGAAAAGCTATATGTTGGGTAATTTTTCATAACGTTTAAGAGATAATACACCCATCTTAAGAAATATATTTAATAACTATTCTGTTCAAATCTGAAACAAAACCCTCCGAGTAACTTACTTATGAATGCGTACCCTGGTTAAAGCAAGCTCCTAGTTCCCTAACAGTCTTTGACTATATAATAGCAAGAATATATTCCTAAACCAAATTCGAAGTTCTTGATTCGAATACTCTTCTTCCAGTTTCTCTATACTAGTTATCACATAGCTTCATCTCGAGCGGAACGACGCGTAGCGAGTTAAGAGGAATATATATATTTCTACGAAAGCCAACTCGGATATCTAATTTAGAAGAAGTGTTTGTTGACGACAACAATGTCTAAAATTCGACTGACAAGGATAGAATACAATATACATCTGAGACCTTTACAACCCCAATGCACACAATTTGATAGGGTTATTGAGTTAACATGTGATAGACGTTTGTATTTGAATAAACAATCTAAAGCAATTGCATGACAAATCATGCTTCGCGACTTTCAAAATTGAATTAGAGCCAGCCTGAATCTATTTCTTTTCGAAACTTAATACAGAAGATTTTAAAAGTATGTTTCAAAAGATATATTTTGAGAAATGCTAATTTATAAAATTACTGACGAATTTTCGGGCTCAAACAGATTATACACTGCAAATTATTCTCCTTTCATTGCAAATAGAAGTGGAAGGCATTGTTGTAATAATATAAATTTTATTTCAGATAATTGTGAGATGAAATTATTCGAGAAATAAATTGAATACTTAGGGTGGTTTGGCGTGGTACGGTCCACTGTTTTTCGACACTAGAGCTAATGAGACCCCGGGACCTACTTTTTAAAGCCTATTATAAATGGCAACGAATATCCCTGCCATCAGCGGGATTCGAGTCCACGAACTCCGGTATCGCAGAGCAGATCGCTACTATTCAGCATGCTTCGGGTGATGATCTAATTTTTAGTTTCCTATGAACTAGTTAACATGCCACATTGGTAGGTTTGCAGCACTCCGATCTACTGTTTTGCTACACACAAGATATTTATACGGGTAAAATATTTATAATGATGCTATAATAACATATTATGGAAAAATATTTATAATTAGTTAAAACTTTATTTTATTTTTTATCACTAAAGTGGGATATTCTCTTTGATAAAATTAGAAAAATATTGACCGAGAAATTTAAATTAAAAATTAGCGAAAATTTAAACTTATTTTTCTTTTGATATGAGGAATTCTTTAAAAGATTAATTAGAGTAATTTGAGGGCGGAGTTAAGTTGCAACGTTTCTTTTATGCGACAGTGTTACCTTAAGAAACAAAACCTATATACTATCTTAAATAGAATGCACTTATAGTGACGTTTCATAAAAATAAATAAATAAATAAATAAGTAAATAATATATAGATTTAATATATGATATTCTTGTGAGGAAGTCTTAATGTGTCTACACAGAAATTCAATCCAAGTAGTAATAGTCTACACTAAATGTTGAAAAATGATTAAAAGGTTTTTATTACCCAATTTTTTACAAAAAAAAGAGAATCAATCTTAAATAGAATGCACTTTTAGTGACGTATCATAAAAATAAATAAATAAATAAGTAAATATATATATATATATATATATATATATATATATATATATATATATATATATATATATATTTAATGTATGATAGTCTTGAGAGGAAGTCTTAACGTGTCCATACAGAAATTCAATTTAAAGTAGTAATATTCTACACTAAATGTTGAAAAATAATTAAAAGGTTTTTATTACCCTATTTTTTATAAAAATAGAGAATCAATATTAAATAGAATGCACTTTTAGTGACGTATCATAAAAAATAAATAAATAAGTAAATATATAAATAAATATATATATATATATATATATATATATATATATATATATATATATATATATATATATATTTAATGTATGATAGTCTTGAGAGGAAGTCTTAACGTGTCCATACAGAAATTCAATTTAAGTAGTAATATTCTACACTAAATGTTGAAAAATAATTAAAAGGTTTTTATTACCCTATTTTTTATAAAAATAGAGAATCAATATTAAATAGAATGCACTTTTAGTAGCGTAACATAAACATAAATAAATAAATATATATGTATATATATATATATATATATATATATATATATATATATATATATATATATATATATATATATATATATATATATATATATATATATATATATATATATATATATATATATATATATATATATATATATATATAATAGGATAATCTTGCTAGGATGTCTTAATGTGTCCACACAGAAGTTCAATCCAAGCACTAATATTCTACACTAAATGTTGAAAAATGATTAAAAGGTTTTTATTACCCTATTTTTTACAAAAATAGAGAATCAATCTTACATAGAATGTACTTTTAGTGACGTATCATAAAAATAAATAAATAAGTATTATATATATATATATATATATATATATATATGTATATATATATATATATATATATATATATATATATATATATATATATATATATATATATATATATATATATATATATATATATATATATATATATATATATATATATATATATATATATATATATATATATATATATATGATAATCTTGCCAGAAAGTCTTAATGTGTCCACACAGAAATTCATTCCAGACACTAATATTCTATACTAAATGTTGAAAAATGATTAAAAGATTTTTATTACCCTATTTTTTATAAAAATAGAGAATAGGAGAAAGCAAAGTTTTGTATTAATTTACTTTAATATCGCTTGAATATCTTAGTTTTTACATCTGCTCGAATCATGTAGCTAATAAAATTGTTTCATTCTCCTTTACTGTTTGGTCATGAACAAAGAAAAATTGTTACATATCTCTCCCAGGAATATAAATAGTTATACGGCTTTCAGTAATAATAAATTTTGTTTACGATAGCCGGATTTCACATTTTATCAAAAATGTAAGCGCAAAGCCTTTTGTACGATCTACGGAGAAAAATATTACTTGGATTTCCACCAATTATTTACTCTGTTAAAGATTTTATGTATAAAATATTTAACACATTAATATTTTCCAGAAAAAATGCTGCTATATTATTTGAGAAAAACTAAAATTACTTACTTCATATGTGTTAGATATCATTTTAAGTGATAAAATATAAAATACATTCAGTGTTAAATTTTTATACTTATTTTCATTGCAAAACTAATTAAAGCGTAAAATTTAAAATTGCAAATTTCAGTTAAGAGGCTTAAAACGTGCACTTTTCTTGCATTGCTAGTTAAATATAAATAAATTGGTTTTAAAATAATGGTAATAATAATATAAATTGGTTTTAAAAGTGTTCTTTACCAAAATGTTTGTTCAGACCAAATAATGAGTGAAGGATTAATTTTAATAAATTGATAATATATTTCTAAATTGTTTTTACGGATTAAGGAAAACTGATTGTATAACTTGATAAAAAATGGATAGAATTATCTTATTTAAATAAAATGTCAAAAATTATAAAAGTAGATTTTATTTTAACCATGGTATTGATATTTCATAGAAATCATAAAATTTGAAAACATTATTCATATATAAAAATCCTTTTTACTTCATTTTTCCCCATAAAAGAAATATCAGATTAATGATTCTAAAAAGATCTAAATTTTATCTATGTATTGTTGAACAAATTCTTTTATATTTCTAGTTATCTACAAAGAATGCATACAAGAGATATCTTAATTTAAGCTTCCTAAAACATGTAGCGAGCTTTTAATCCCTCAACCATCAGCAATGAAACTGATATCCAGTTTCTATAAGACATTCTTCCGGTGCTTTGAATTTTTATTCATGATATTTACTGAGCCAAAGTATCTAAATTTTCTGAAGTGAAAATATTTTCTAAATAATATCCTGCTTTCCTTGGCGAATATTTCCCCTCTAAATTTTGAGCTTTAAAATGTCTCCTATTACTAAATACTTTGAGGTAGAATAACTATGATCATGTGGCAAAAGATTATGAAATGCACTTTTTTTTTGCATTTTTATGACGGAGATTGCAGTCATTATAAACTAATCAGAAAGAAAAAGTGATACAGTTTTGGCCTATTTCTGAAATATATATATATATATATATATATATATATATATATATATATATATATATATATATATATATATATATATATATATATATATATATATATATATATATATATATATATATATATATATATATATATATATATATATATATATATATATATATATATATATATATATATATATATATATATATATGTAAATGAGATATTTTTTTTAAAGTTGTTAAATTCCGTTCTATATTATATAAATTTATTAAAAGTTTTTATTTTTCAATGGTTTGAAAAATAATGGTATATGTGAATGCGTGCATTTTAAGTTTTTTAAATATTGAATTTATTTAAACTTGATCGTTTTTACAGTATTAGTTATCAGAATGTAACATAATTATGCAGTATAATTTTGAACTAAGTGTTATGGCTCCGAATCAAATGGACTTATACCACTTTCAAAGTAATTAAATTTGTAATGTCATTAACTATGTAAATCTGTGTTTAGTGAAAATTATGAAGAGAAGATTTTGGAAACTGTTTGTAAATAAAAACATTTAAGTACATTACATTTAATGTTATCATTAAATAAATTTCAGTCAAAACTATATTTAACCTGATTTCAAAGAAAACGGCCCTATTGTATGTATTTATGTATCCGATTAGAGCATTCGTTTGCGATCATATGGGACAAATGTCCTCATTTTAAATTGACTGCGCAGTGTAACTCAGATGAAGTCAGTCACCACGGCGACAAAGACTCTAACTCTTAAATCTAGACAACACTAAATGCCAAGTATAATCGTTTATTTTCATCTTAAGAGAGTAGAACGGACGAAATCGCTCTGTATAAACAAAAGACAAACGTGTTTTTTGTTCACCTGTGAAAATACCATATTGAGAAAGAGAAATTCATGTGAATGGCTTTTCACGAAAAAGAGTTTTAGATCAACGTTTCTTGAATGGATTGTTATAACATTGGTGGGGAAAATGCCATAGGGCTATCCATAACAATTATAAATTAATTCGTAAGTTTTATAAAGTGTGGAAGTAATGTGAACGTAATGGTTCATATCTTTTACATATTTCGGGCGGCTGGAAAATTTAAGAATAATAAAAGTAGAACGTAATTTGAGAGGCTTTGAAGCTTAGGGTAAATAATTTTTAGATATATTACTACTCCTTCTAATATATATATATATATATATATATATATATATATATATATATATATATATATATATATATATATATATATATATATATATATATATATATATATATATATATATATATATATATATATATATATATATATATATATATATATATATATATATATATATATATATATATATATATATATATATATATACATATATATATATATATATATATATATATATATATATATATAATATATATATATATATATATATATATATATATATATATATATATATATATATATATATATATATATATATATATATATATATATATATATATATATATATATATATATATATATATATATATATATATATATATATATATATATATATATATATATATATATATATATATATATATATATATATATATATATATATATATATATATATATATATATATATATATATATATATATATATATATATATATATATATATATATATATATATATATATATATATATATATATATATATAATAAAATTTTGAAGTAAGAATGTGAGTTTAGCATCTATCTACCTCTATATATATTCATCTGTGTCTTTCAAATAATTTTCAAATCTTATGAGGGTTTATTTCTTAGGTGCTTTACTAATAAATCGGTATATAACAGATATTTAGGGAAATAACCGTACGGAACTTTTATGTACTAAGAAAATAAATCCTTAAAATAGAAACGTGTTTTCCGAAAATTGCCTTCTAATATTGAAGCGACATCGTGGTGTAACTATATTTGCATAATATTTAACTTTGTGAAATGTTGCTTCATAATCAGCAACTTATTAGTCTACACATTTAGAAGGAATGTCCCTAAAAATGTAATACGTGGTTTAATAAATCTAGTAAAATCTAGTATCTCCGAGTAATAATTTTAATTTTTTATCTTGTGTCTAATATGCAAACATTTATATATATTATATATATATATATATATATATATATATATATATATATATATGTACATATATGTATTTACACACACACACACACACACACACATATATATATATATATATATATATACACGTACACACAAATATGTATAATCTTTGAGAGTGTTATAGTTATTGACAGTACATATGATCAAAATTCCCAAATCAGATTAGTGTACGATGCAAAGATGACTTAAAGATTATTTTAAAAGTTACCAATTGAAACTAGGATGATACCCTTGTAATACTTATATGTGATCCGATGGTTTTTTGTTGTATTGTATAGCTTTTACCTAAAAAAACAGAGCCTGTTACGGAGATATGTGAAATCAGTAAACCACTGTCCGTATTTAATTATTACATACATTAATTTATGTAATCCTAATTGTAATAAAAAATTCGTTTAAAAAGATTTAGTCACCAATCCTATGTTGTTTTCAGTATTATTTGGCAGGTTTATCTAGTGGATATATTGAGAAAGGAGGGGAAAATTAAATACACTTGATGGTTTATAAAGAATTATTGAACAAAATTTATAATCTTTAGTTTATCTTATGTAAGAGCTGGGCTAGTATCTGAATAATAACTTATGTAAATTTAAGACATATTTCAGAATTTTAAATCAGCTATACGAAAAGTAAATTTAGTGTTAAGATACTTGCTTTTTTGATGGCATTTGGTAAAACGTACTGCTATTAATCGTAGACTAGTTAACTTTATAGAAGTTTTAATGATTTTGAAATTTTGGTCCTCTTCTACTTGTGTTTAACAAATCATTGCAACTGCAAATTTTTGGTTTCGCAGTTTATTTCTTTTCCAAGTAAAACGATTAAATTGACTTGGAATTCTTATAATAATCTATAAAGTGATTTTCCTTCTTCGTGAAAGGAATGTTGACAGCAGTAATAGCTCATGTTAATAGCATATATAACTTTTGTTAGGCTATATTCAAATTAAAGAGCCCAACGTCTAGTTCTGATAACTTCCTCTCCGATATTACACGAAGTCACTGTTAACTGTCAATACTCACCTAAAACTGAGCTATAAATCAAAAATTATTCATGAATTTACATAGTTTTGTTTATAGACGAATGTAATACAGTTCTCTACATTGAAAATAAAGGGTATTATGTCACAAACTTAAAATTTTACAGGAGAGCTTAATAAAGATATTTTACATATTTGTTTTAGTTGCGCCATTTTAGTGGAAAGCTTTATAAACGTCTTTGAAAATAAGAAAAACATAGTCCCCGTAAACTTACTAAAACAGTACAAGTAATAAGTTTTATGTCCGAATATCGGTTTAAATTTTGAAACCATGATGCTTGAGCCTTGTTTCCTATTCGTTAAATCCCTCAATTGTAGGAAAAAGAAGTAATAATTTTATAGCATTAAAGATGATAATAAATTATACATAATAGGCAAAAATCTAAATTTAAAAAGCTATTAGTACAGAATTGCAATTATTAACCTTGTGCGTAGAACAATAATTTCGATTTTAAATAGTACATTGAAATTTAAACTGCAGAAGCGTAAAGAAATCTAATATGAAATATCCTACTTTAGTAATTATTTAGATATTAATAGTTCTATGGATAAATAGTTTTATTTGAGTTACAAAGTAGAAGGAAATAAATTTTAAACTCATCTGTATTCCTGTCTTACAATATCGAAATAAGCAGAGCATTTTACCTTGCGGCACAGTCCTTGTGTACGAATATTGCTCATGGAATACATGTTCATAGCCATTTGAAATCGGTTTAAACAGTAGGTTACTGTGTAATAACCTTCGTGTTGCGAATGTTTGACCACAGATCAGTCATGAAGTTTAATAATATATTAGAATAAACAATGAACTATGAAGAGTAATTCACATAAAAATATTTTATCAATGTTATTACACGTCTTCAGTGCCTCACATTTCTTACAAATGTTATGTTTAGTATTAAAAAGTTTTAATTCTTACCTATGAACATAACACAAATCCCACTAAAGAAAGATATTTATGCATTTAATGCTGTACTGATAAAATAAATATCCCGTATTTTAAAAGAAGAATCTTTTATTTCTTTGGTCTCAGAAAGAATAAAACTAATTTGTATTCCTATTGGAAACAGTTGCTTTCTTTCTATTTAATCTGATACGTCTTGACATCTAACCAGCTTTACGTTATATATTTTTATCGCTTTTCTAAACCTCGGCAACCCAATGCAATTGATCTTAATTTTACATGATATGTACTATTCATTTGAAGAATGTCTTGTAACTTCTTAATCTAATATAAATTTCCGTAATTTCAGAAAACACTGAGATACTGCTAAGCTTGAGAAAAGAAAATATCAAAATGATAGAGTTAAATCAACGGTTGTTTCATCGACTACATTTATAACATTCCTTAAATATAAACCAATGGACTAGTTTAAGCAAATGATGATTTGATTAAGATAAATATACATTTAGTAACAACTGCAAAAAGTTTGAAAGAATTCTTCAAAATTTTTTGTATTCATAGTATAAATATTTCTTTTGGATAGTATTACTAGAAGTATGTAATATAAATAATATAAATAAATATCTAAACTTGTTTAAGCTTATATGAATGTTATGGAAATGGAATTTTATAACTTATTTCACCTGAAAGAAAAACAGGTACAATGATATGATTTAGGTTCACACGTTACATACATAACGAAGAAGAATTTCCGTAATTTCAGAAAACACTGAGATACTGCTAAACTTAAGAAAATAAAATACAAAATGATAGAGTTAAATCAACGGTTGTTTCATTGACTACATTTATATCATTCGTTAAATATAAACCAATGAACTAGTTTAAGCAAATGATGATTAGATTTAGTTAAATATACATTTAGTAACAACTGCAGAAAGTTTGAAAGAATTTTTCAAAATATTTTGCATTTATAGTATAAATATTTCTTTTGGATAGTATTACTAGAAGCATGTGATATAAATAACTATCCAAACTGGTTTAAGCTTATATGAATGTTACGGAAATATAATTTTATAGCTTATTACATCTAAAATAAAGGTGCAATGATATGAGTTGGACTCACAAGTTACATATGTAATGAAGAAGAGGTAAAAGAATAATCAAATCAAGAAATCATAATTGTATAGCTCAACTGCTTGTAATACTACATTTCAATAAGGGCGATAGTTTAGCTGGGTTATGCTTTCGAATTCTGGAAAGTTACGTGGGTTTTTTTAGCTTTTTTTGAGTGTGATATAAATAAGAACTTCCTATCCATATAATACCACCTCAGAGTCTATCCTTTCGACCAAGTTGGTGTGATGTGGATTCACTCCCATTTGTAAACCTAGCTTTTATATTGAAATCTTATTTCCGTGTCTCTTTTTCTTGTTATGATTGAATCTTTTGTTAACTTATGCTAATTACGTCACTAGTATCCAATGCAGAAGCTCCATTAAATGATAAGTTTCGTTTTTATCTCTATTTCTTATTTGTACACACATATATTGATGCTGCATATCTTTAAATACTCTATGGACAAATTGGCTTATATTTTTATATTTTTTGAACATTTACTTTACTTTTGTAATCTCCAGACTGGTTTTTACTTTGTTTAGTTTTATGTATTACTTCAGGCGTATGTTTTCGTGTAAATTATTTGACGCAATATGATTTTGCTCCAATAAACACCAGCCGACCAATTCTCCGGTACATTCACGGCAAACCCAAGAGCGCCGATGAGATTTACGAGTCTGGCTAGTCCAGTGTCACAGGAGAAAATGATCAATTAATATGTCGGAGTTAATGTTTTTCCAATAAAATGAAAATTATGACTTATGAGTTTGAAACCAAATGTAACTCTAATGTTATTTTAATATTACCATTAAATTCTTTTATGTGATATATTGGGTTTTAGTTTAATAGGTTTTAGTATCTGATGGCAAAAAAATTAGTATCATTTACGTTTGCAAAATTTTAGAAAAAAAAAGGTTTGATTATATCTATTGATAGTATTCTTTTTAATTAACACCGTAACATGGTAGTTGTATCAAAATTACTCATTTCGATAATCAGGCTTTAAAAGAACCATGTGCTTTCTCAAGGAAAGTAATTAGAAGTTGTATATGATATTTATAATTATAATTTCGTGAAGTAACTTTCTAATTTCTGATTTGAATTGGGGAAAAGTGCTATGTAATATACAATTTAACGTAATATTAATGCTGAAATATTGTTCTGGTGACAAAGATTAACTGTTTAATCACATCCAAGAATGTATTTAGCTGCATAAAAATATGCTTAATTTAGATAGGAACAGGTTGTATATTACTTAATTATGAGTGCTTTTTTTTTTCAAATAACGGCATTAGATTTAAAACTGCGTCTCAACAAAGATAATGATTGCATATTTATTCCCCAATACGTATTTTGCTAGCTATTTCTACAGCTTTCAGAATAGTGAGGAAATCTCTCTTTTTCTAGTTTTGTTCTCAGTTTCTAATGGCTAAGACCTGAATATTTTTGTTAATTTTAAACTTAGATTCTTCAGTCTTCTATAACCTTTTACAACTTTGCGGAGCTCACTGATAAGTTAATGAATTATTAAACTTTTACCCTCAAGACACATCCTGTATGTTTCTATCTTCTACACCTCTGAGTATAGTGAAGGCATTCCCCATTTTTGTAGGTTAAATTTTATTGGGACATCTTATTAATAATTAAGTCCAAACGTTTCTTAGTTATGGATATTTCAGGACGCTCTATAATATAGAGTAAGTCACTAATGCGCTTTAATTCTCAATAAATAAACACATAATTTGCACTGCTTACAATCTATTTAGGGCTTCAACTATATTCCAGTTTGTACTAAACTCCAATTTATTGCTTTTGAAGGCTGCGCTTTTATCATTCGGAACCATTAACACAGTTGATTTCTATAACATGTGATTTCGATTTTCTCAGTGGAGCTCTTAACGATTTTCAAAGCTTTTGAGTTATTATATCATCAAGATGAAAAATTTATTTATACATATATTGTTTAACTGTCTTAAATTTCTTAAATTTCGATATTTTCATAGTCATTTACTCACCTTAAAATTTTCAAATCTTATAAACAATCTTATTTTCTCCTTTTACGGAGGTCTTAATGTTAAACAAACTTGCAGATAAAGCTTTGAAATTCATGAAAAATCTTGTTCCTTTAAATCGGCATACTATGATATCTAAAACTTTGTAGCATAGTTGGCTTATAAAAAATGGCAGCAATCTAAAAATGAAGCCTGATAATAAAGAAACTGTTAAACCCCACATCCCAATGAAGTCTTCTGCTTTCTCTAAGAAATTGTGTGATTCGTTCTCGATTGCTAATAGGCCATACTCGTCTCAGTCACTTACTTTAAGGAGAACCTGTGCCTACTTGTCTTCACTGAGAAGTTATTGTGACAGTGACACATATTTTTGTCGAGTGTCTTGTTTATTATAACCCTAGCTATTAATATTTTAGCTCATAATATTTTATTAAACACCTTCATCTTCCTCATAATGTTTTTTTAAACACACTGAATTCTACTGTATATGTGAATTTACATTCATTGTGGGTTGTTTCTGCTTGAGTATTTTTCTACATTGCGTTGCATTCGTTCTTCATATGCTGTTTATTTCTGCTTCATTTTTTTTTTTGCTATTTTCCATTGTTGGTATTTGTAACAATAAGTTACATTCGGTTCAGCTCTTTTTACCTCTTCCCTTGAGTCGTCGATAAAGACATACCAGAACAGGACCGGTTTGAACCAGAAAGAAACTTCGGACTTCTCCCAACCAACAAGAGTGTCCGTTGGTTTGGGGGATTTTGACCCCCCGCCGTTCTGGAGTGGACACCAGTTTTTTCTTCGCGAGGCAGTCGGATTTTTTGAGCTTACAAGGTTGTTACCAGATGAGTAGAAGATGAACAACTGGCATCCGTGGCTTGCGAAAAAACCCTTTTGAGAAAATTCTTCGCCATATTGTTTTTTAGGGCCGACGCTGACTCGACAGCAGTCTTCGATATCTACAAATGATAAAATGAATCCGTTTGTATTCCTTAGGCATTTATTTAATTGTATAAAATCCTTTAATCAAGACCTATTCCCCATGTGTTTCTTAATGAGTTTTAATTTCTTCTTTCTCGAACACTAGGCCAACGTAATATTATTTTTACAGTATTGTACAAATCATTATGTTAGCCCTCGTGTAGCAAAAAGTAGACCGTAGCACCCCAAAACAATCAGTATCAGTACAAATCATTATGCTGTATATTTTTTATATTGTTTTGTCTCTACAGATTTTTCACTATGAGTAATTTTACCTTGTATTAGGCAAATATCTCCCTGGGTGATTGATTGCCACAAACCAGCAAACAACCAACTCGCTATTCTGTTCAAGAGTTACGTGGCGATAAACATAATTTAAATGATATAGATGTAATGCT
This sequence comes from Pardosa pseudoannulata, assembly GCA_032207245.1. Taxonomy (NCBI): domain Eukaryota; kingdom Metazoa; phylum Arthropoda; class Arachnida; order Araneae; family Lycosidae; genus Pardosa; species Pardosa pseudoannulata. The sequence continues at coordinate 15,779,847 of CM063503.1, read as the reverse complement.
AAAATTAAAAATTTTTTTAAGTCCTTAAAATGATCTTTTAAATTTAAAATGTCACATGTTTAATTTTCGTATAATTTCAGATTAATCCCTTAGAAATTTAATGCAATAATTTAGCAAGAGGAATCTGCCTTACCCACAAAGAAAGAAAAACATCTTTATGAAGTAAAGTAAAAAAAAAAACCTTTTATAATTTGCAATTTATATTTTATCAGATGATTATCAAATTTAACCTGTAAAATTGAACATATTTCTGATATATTTCAAATTTTAATTTACATTTATTAGAGTGTGAATTATATTCTATTTCATATATTTATTTTAACGGCATCCTGTTCCTTCCAGATTCTCTCCCACCTTTTTTTTCTGTTATTAAAGCTGACCTTATGCGAAAAGCAATTCTAATAGTGTTGTGACGCTTCTCATTATGATGTTCAATTTTGAGATGGATACAAAGGAAATGTGGGCATTATCTCCTTGCTAAAAATATACTGAATGAATGAAATATGAATAAATGAACAATTTACCTTCGGAAAATCTGCATTCTGCTTTATCTTTCTCCTTTAACGATACTTTCGCGATCACCTTTATTCAATAAACATTTAAATATTTTATGACATTTCAATTATAACATTTTTTACTTTCTATTTTTTTTATCAGTTAGCTGCTTTAGTGATGTTAATAAATATGCAGTTGTATAAAATGGCTATTCAATTTCTTTTCTCTAGAAAACTTTCTTGCTCAGAGAGTATAAAGAATTAATTCAATATTATTTATAATTAAATTCGCATCTAGCAGCTTACAAATCTAGTTATACTAAATAAATTGAACAAGAATATTTCCTTATTTTATTTTTGGAAGTATAATCCTGTTCTGTTATACAAAGTAATTTCTGTGGATTTATTTTAATAAGCATAATTCTAAAGTCTTTTTTTTTCAGATTGTACATGTCTTTTTTATTAATTAAACTGCTACGCAAAATTTCAAAATTGGTTTCTTTAGAACATTACACAATTCCTTTTCTAACAAAACTTGGGCAGTGCTTAAAAAGAAGTGGTTTTGCATTTCTTTAAAAAAAGATTAAATAATAAATGTACTTCGTGGGAAAAAATCCGTTATAAATAATGATAATAAGAAAAAATAATAAAGTTCTGAACTTTTTTTTGTTGTGGCAGAAGATACAAATAGATGATTTATCCACTTTCATTTTCGAGAAATAAAGTTTTCCAATATAATTTACAAGAGATTATAAGGAATCTTATTTATAAAGGTTAGAACTTCTGTAGCTAATTAATAGGGGGGTAATAGAAAAAATAATTTCAAAAATGTGTTCATTAAAATTTCTGCACTTTAACTTAACGAGCAAAGAGATATTTATCGCAATATATCACACGTATACCATGCTTATTGTCAGTCTAACAGTTTATTACACTTTCAATTTATTTATCGAAATCAAATATGAGACTCTCTTTTCTGTTTTATAAAATTAGTAAGAACTAAATGTCTAATCAATTACTGAAGCTTGCTAAAAAAAGTACTTAGTCAAATGATCTCGCCTAAATTATTCAGTAACAAAAAAATTCTTCAAAGACTCTATTGTTTTACTAAACGGGCTTTAAATAAAATGGTAATCACAGCTTAAGGTATTAAATTCAGCTTGAAAAGCTATAGAAAAAAACATTTTAAATCTCTTAAAAAAAAGACCAAGTGAAAAATTGACGACACATTAAAGAAATGGTAAAGAGCTATGATTTTCATTAATTCTAAGTTTAAAAAATAGACAATGGATAAAGCGATAAATGCATGTTGAACACCTTCTGCGAAAGTTAAGTTAAATTTTATTTTTAATTCTCACATAATACGTATTAAAAACAATAAAATAGGTTTCAAGGTAAAATAAAAAAATGCAATATGTGTGATATTATCGGAATTTCAGTAAAGATTAATAATTAAGAGCAACCTCAAATTACATAAAAACGTCATGTATAAATAGCTCCAATATCAATTAATTATAAGCTTCAAATTAACAATGGTTAAAGTGAGAAATACATAGATCTCCTCATGTGTAAAAGAAAATAAGATCTGAGAAATATAGCCCTTTTTATTCGAACTTCGTCATATAATACCTACACTACAAATGTTATAAATGTGTTTCAAGGTAAAATAAAAAACGCAATATGTGTGATATTATTGGAATTTCAGTAAAGATTAATAATTAAAAGCAACCACAAATTATATAAAAACGTCATGTGTAAAGAGCTCCAATATTAATTAATTATAAGCTTCAAATTAATAATGGTTAAAGCGAGAAATACATAGATCTCCTCATGTGTAAAAGAAAAGAAAATCTGAGATATATAGCCCTTTTAATTCGAAATTCGTCATATAATATCTATACTACAAATGTCATGTACATAAGAGTACATATGATTAGTATCGTAGGTACTTTCGACACTTTAGAATTTGATAAAAAAATAAGATATGCAATATTTGTGTAATAACATTGAAATATTATCAACGTTAAAGAATTAGAAGATACCATAAAGATTCTGAAAACTTCATACATAAAGAATTATAATTTCAATTAGTTTTAAGCTTAAAAAATGGCCAATGGTTAAAGTGGCAAATATGTAAGAAATTACTTCTATGAAAGTGAAATAAAAAATATTTTTTAACTTTAAAATAATATGTTTATGAGAAACTTTGCAACGTGATGTAAGATAAAAAAATATTTTTTTAGGTAAAATTGAAATGTTAAAGAAAAAGTAGCAATCACAAAACATTTGCCAGTGTGCAAATGATCGAAGGCTAATCTGAAACCACATTACCGAATCTCACAAGTAAACATATACTCTAATGTAAGGTCAAAATTCTTCAAAATGTTTCTGAAAGCTTCATTCTAGTCTCTCGTGAGTTTCATTAACGATAAGAGATGTAGCAGGAGAGGGCTCCACCTCCTATTTCAGCTAAAATGAATTATTAGTTTTAAGCTTAGAAAATGACCAATGGTAAAAGTGGCAAATACATGTAATATTAAAATTCCTTATTTAAGTATTTTAATATTAATTTAACTTTGGTTCATAAAGTACTTTCGGAGTTTGCGCAGTAATTCTGATTTTTCCCTCCAGACAAGCTATAGACTTAATTCAGCCTCTGTTTGTACTACTTTAGCCAATAGTTAGCGCGATCTCTTTAAACATGGGCATTTTTTATCACGTGATCAATTGTGCTTACTGATTATTCGTAGTCTTTTTACCGGAGGAATCCCTACTTGAAAAGAGTATGTGCGGGATCACATTGTCTATGTGCATAAGGTTGTAGAAGTGTTTGCCTGTTGTATGGATTTCATGTTTCTGACCAGAAATAAAATGTATTGTGCTTTGGAATGAGTCTCGCCCATATTACATACATAAGGAATTATTTCTATGAAAGTGAAATAAAAATATATAATATGTTTATGAGAAACTTTGCAATGCGATGTGAGATAAAAAAAAATATTTTTTGAGTTTATATTGAAATGTTTAAGAAAAAGAAGCAATCACAAAGCATTTGCCAGTGTTCAAATGATCAGAAGTTAATCTGTAACCACATTAACGAATCTCAAAAATAAACATGTACTCTAATGTAAGGTCAAAATTCTTCAAAATGTTTCTGAAAGCTTCATTCTAGTCTCTCGTGAGATTCATTAACGATAAGAGATGTAGCAGGATAGGGCTCCACCTCCTATTTCAGCTAAAATGAATTATTAGTTTTAAGCTTAAAAAATGACCAATGGTTAAAGTGGCAAATACATGTAATATTAAAATCCCTTATTTACGTATTTTAATATTGATTTAACTTTTGTTCATAAAGTACGTTCGGGGTTTGCGCAGTAATTCTGATATTTCCCTCCAGACAAGCTATAGACTTAATTCAGCCTCTGTTTGTACTACTTTAGCCAATAGTGCGTTCTCTTTAAACATGGGCATTTTTTATCACGTGATCAATTGTGCTTTCTGATTATTCGTAGTCTTTGTACCGGAGGAATCCCTACTTGAAAAGTGTATATGCGGGATGACATTGTCTATGTGCATAAGGTTGTAGAAGTGTTTGCCTGTTGTATGGATTTCATGATTCTGACCAGAAATAAAATGTATTATGCTTTGGAATGAGTCTCGCCCATATTACATACATAAGGAATTATTTCTATGAAAGTGAAATAAAAATATATAATATGTTTATGAGAAACTTTGCAATGCGATGTGAGATAAAAAAAAGTTATTTTTTGAGTTTATATTGAAATGTTAAAGAAAATGAAGCAATCACAAAGCATTTGCCTGTGTTCAAATAATCAGAGGCTAATCTGAAATGACATTACCGAATCTCAAAAGTAAACATGTTCTGTGATGTAAGGTCAAAATTCTTCAAAATGTTTCTGAAAGATTCATTCTAGTCTCTGGTGAGATTCATTAACGATAAGAGATGCAGCAGAAAAAGGCTCCACCTACTATTTCAGCTGAAATGAGTCATTAGTTTTAAGCTTAAAAAATGGCCAATTGTTAAAGTGGCAAATACATAAGGAATTACCTCTATGAAAGTGAAATAAAAATATATTTTTTAACTTTAATATAATATGTTTATGAGAAACTTTGCAATGTGATGTAAGATAAAAAAATTATTTTTTGAGGTAATATTAAAATGTTAAAGAAAAGGAAGCAATCACAAAGCATTTGCCTGTGTTCAAATGATCAGAGGCTAATCTGAAACTACATTACCGAATCTCAAAAGTAAACATGTACAAATGATAAGTATCGTAGGTACTTTAGACACTTTATAATTTGATAAAAAAATAAGGGATGCAATATTTGTGTAATAACATTAGAATATTATCAACGTTAAAGAATTAGAAGATACCATAAAGATTCTGAAAACTTCATACATAAAGAATTATAATTTCTATTATTCTTAAATTTAAGAAATGGCCAATGGTTAAAGTGGCAAATACATAAGGAATCACTTCTATGAAAGTGAGATAAAAAATATATTTTTTAATTTTAATATAATATGATTATAGAAACTTTGCAATGAGATGTAAGATATAAAAATATATATTTTGAGGTGATATTGCAATGTTAAACAAAAGAAGAAATCACAAAGCATTTGCCAATGTTCAAATGATCAGAGGCTAATCTGAAACCACATTACCGAATCTCAAAAGTAAACATGTACTCTAATGTAAGGTCAAAATTCTTCAAAATGTTTCTGAAAGATTCATTCTAGTGTCTGGTGCGATTCATTAACGATAAGAGATGCAGCAGGAAAAGGCTCCACCTACTATTTCAGCTGAAATGAGTTATTAGTTTTAAGCTTAAAAAATGGCCAATTGTTAAAGTGGCAAATACATAAGGAATTACCTCTATGAAAGTGAAATAAAAATATTTTTTTAACTTTAATATAATGTGTTTATGAGAAACTTTGCAATGTGATGTAAGATAAAAAAATATTTTTTGAGGTGATATTAAAATGTTAAAGAAAAGGAAGCAATAATCACAAAGCATTTGCCTGTGTTCAAATGATCAGAGGCTAATCTGAAACTACATTACCGAATTTCAAAAGTAAGCATGTACAAATGATCAGTATCGTAGGTACTTTAGACACTTTAGAATTTGATAAAAAATAAGAGATGCAATATTTGTGTAATAACATTAGAATATTATCAACGTTAAAGAATTAGAAGATACCATAAAGATTCTGAAAACTTCATACATAAAGAATTATAATTTCTATTAGTCTTAAATTTAAGAAATAGCCAATGGTTAAAGTGGCAAATACATAAGGTATCACTTCTATAAAAGTGAAATAAAAATATATTTTTAAACTTTAATGCAATATGTTTATGGGAAACTTTGTAATGTGAGGTAAGATAGCATAATTATTTTTTGAGGTGATATTGAAATGTCAAAGAAAAAAAAAGCAATAACAAAGCTTTTGCCTGTGTTCAAAGATCAGAAGCTAATCTGAAACCACATTACCGAATCTCAAAAGTAAACATGTACTCTAATGTAAGGTCAAAATTCTTCAAAATGTTTCTGAAAGCTTCATTCTAGTCTCTCGTGAGATTCATTAACGATAAGAGATGCAGCAGGAAAGGGCTCCACCTCCTATTTCAGCTGAAATGAGTTATTCGCATTTAAAAATTAATTATTCGAACGGTGATAAGAGAGAAAACGTTGACTAATTTCGAGCAGAATGAGAATGGAGAAAGATATAAAAAACGGATGAGAGAAATACATTCGTGTCCATGAAAATTAAATATAAACCGACGAATATATTTTGTGGTTCTTAGAAAAGGTATCTCTTCTTTAATTGAATGTTACCATTTATTAGATGTAAGACTTTTTACATATTTAAAATATCAAAATCTGTTAAAATAAATTTTGTTTTATCTTATATTTATTTTGATATTATTCAAAAGTGAATTATAAATTCAATATCCAAACAGTGAAATATTTAGGAAAAATTTAACACTAACAGCTTTAGATTTTTATCTGATACATAATTAATTTTTTTGGTTAAAATATCTGACATTTTATAATCTAAAGTGGCATTAGCTTTAGTGCCGATTTCAATCTAAGCAAAGGTACATTTGGGTAGCATTTTATTTATATTTTCATAAAAGTGTATGTTTATTCTACAAATTATGATTCTTAATAAATATATTACTTTAATTAGTGGTTAGGATAAAAGTAGATTTATAAACCCATTTAAAGTAATAATTTATGCTTTCTCTACACTAGATTGTACCTTTTAATTATTTTTCTCTTTCTTTCTTATCCATCTGAATTGAATCAGATGAGATCGATGAGTAACAATGTTTATGAAATACTATGGGGTTAGTGTAACTTTTAATTTGCATGGTTATTATTCATTTATATCTTTAAGGTGTTTTAGCACATTCATATATCTTTAATTACCTTTATCATTCTTTTATTTGCAAACACTATTTTTTACATATTTTTCAGGTCAACACTTCAAACAATATATCATCAAAAACATATCCTTTTTTTTACAAAATTACGATTCCATTAAAATACAGCAAAGAAAATATTTAACATTAAGTATATTGTATATTGTGAATAGAACTGTTCAATAACTGGAAGTATTATTAGTTATTATCAGAAATGTAGGAAATCTTCCATGCAATGTGACAAAATATATTACTGAAAGTTTACCATATCTATAATTTCAAATATTGTATTTTTCTGTATTTCATTTATCCATAACCGCTGCTTTAATATTTTTGCCGAGATCTTTTTTAGAAGTTGTTCTTGATAAAAAATAACATATCTATGTCCTCTAAGTTAAGAGCGTTTTTTTGTCAGATAGTCCACATATTCGTTACCTGGGTGACCAACATGGCCTTGTATCCAACCTGCGTTAAATGGTTTTTCTGGTGTTAATTTTATTAATTCATGAATGCTGGTGATTAAAGGAGAGCAGGTGGTCACATTCTGAAGAATGAAGCCAAGTTGTCTGAGTATATAGTTATAATTTAAATGACTAATCTACCGCTTGCAGCAAGACATAAATCTCAGCCTAAAAATCTTTACTTTAGGAAGGAAGTTTTAATTTTTAAATTTATAGTCATGAATACGTTTTAATCTTAAACCAGTATTTTTTTAATATTTGATTACCCTAAATATCAAGCTCCTCCACGTCAAAATGATATTTTCTTGTCATACTGTTTTTGTAACGATACACTGAACATCAAATGATCTGAAAAACCTGTTTCTTTTAACCTGTTATTTTCATATATTTTTTGAAGCCCTCAGTCGTACTGTCTACTACAAATCTACTATAATATATGAATACATGCCGTAAAATCTAGTTCAGCATCGCTGTTTTGGGTTGCGACCTTATCTCTATATAACGAAAAACTTTATCGGAATTTAACGCTGTTGGTCATCACCAGATGGTACTACTAAATGACACAATAGAAAGGTATCAACGTACCAATATGCAGCTGTAACAGTGCTTTTGTAAGCAGCTAAAACATTGATTTCGATGTCCATCTATATATTAGAAATATATCAGTTGCATTTAATATTTTAAAATTTTTATTACTCCCTGGTACAAAATGTGGATTGTTATTGAATTAAGCTTTGCTTTTGAAACGTACAGTATGTACATTGTTTTAAACTTTGCTGTTTCTTAATCATCTCTTCGCTTTTTTATCCTTTGACTGTCTTAGTGTGTTTTTTGTTAGTTGTACACGAAAACATTAGAACCAGCCAACTAGTCAACCCAGATTACAAGTTAATATTGTAAGAGTGATCTGTATATATCGTTTTGTAATAACAATAGCAAGACATCTTTTAAGTTTACTTTTCGCGATTACATTTCACAAATCACGATTACACTTGAACTACAAATTTAAGTTATAAATTTGTAGTTTAATTGTAGTTGTAGTATTAACCTTCGTGTAGGTAAAATCCGCATGTGCTCTTATTGATTTCAAGTGACTATATAAAAATTATACTAAGAGCCAGGATAGTACAGTTGGCAAAGGCGTTGATCTCATAATCGGAGGATTAAGGAATCGAGGGTGAAACCGCCCATAGATCCTCCGTCTTCATTAATAGAAGTATGAGACACGTAAAATAGGTACATGGGCATAATGTCCTACAAGTTCCCAAACGATACCACTGTAGATGTCAAGGCAAGCCTGAGGGTCTTCTGTTTGGTCTCTGATTCTAAATTACGAAGACCCACTTTGTTTGTGTTGCCGTGGTGATTAATATTGGCCGCCTGTGTACTCCCATAATAAAAAAAGCCAACAGATTCTGCAGCGTCGTATGCGCACATACTTAACAGGCAAGTGCCTCTGCGTTATTAAAAAAAGTTAAAAATAATTCCAATTTCAAAATTATTTTTCTTAGTAATAAATACCAGTTATTTCTTATAGTGTATCTTAACTTCAGGAGACCATTTATTGACTAGAATGCAAGCTTCCGAATTGTAAAACGAAATCATTTAAAATGAGCTAATTAGAACTTGCTATACGGAATAACGGAAAAGTAATTACATGGTTGTTAATTGCTTGTTTAAAAGAAACAAATGGTAATAATAGTAATCACCAGTTAATTTGCTAGATTTTTCCGAGTATTTACAATGAATCAATTTACACGATTGAATTGCACTAATAATGACATTTTTTCATAGACATCAAGAATTTTCCAGTGCAGCTCGTCTTCTTTTTGACTTTTACCCATTAACCCAAACTCAATAACTCACTCAATTACTTCGATACACTTAAAAACGAAATAGACTTGCATATTAACAAAATGTTAACTCAAAATGTTTGTCCCGGAAAGTTTATCTGTACTTACAGATTTTTCAAACTTTTGAAAGTTTTCCAATTTAGTGATTATTTTACTTCGCTAAAATCTGTTTCTTCTTATACTTCTAAAGTGTAACTTTTTCTAACTTAGTGCTGACATAAAATCTTCTGGGTCTATTATTTCTTTTTTAGATTCCTTCCAAATTTTTATACATCATTCATTAAGGGTAAAGAGGCCTCAAATCCTTTTTTTAATTTTCCTACGGAATTGCTCTTTTGGAAATCTTTTCTATTTTATGTTAGAAGTATTTAACTTTTAGAATGCAAGCTAAACTAAAAAGGCTATATTAGTGTGATAACATTTGAAAGTATTTGAGTCAAACAAAACATTTGAAAATTATCTGCGCTCAAAGTATTATAGGATAATCTAAAAATGCATTATAAATTTTCAAAAGTAAACATATACATTTACACACCTACATTTAACTTTTTTAAGTAAAAGTCATTTTATAAATTTTATAAAAAACTTATTTATTTTAAAAGACTCTTTTCACTTAAAGAAGCAGTTTTCAGTCGATGGTACACTTAACAGTAATCACCAGTTAATTTGCTAGATTGTTCCAAGTATTTACTATGAATTCTTTAACACGATCGAATCTCACAAAGAAAGGAAACGTCTTAGTAACCATTTAGCGAGAAAAAGAAAACAAAAGACTTGACTTGATTTGGAGAACTAAGGTATAATATTTTGCAACACGAGGGCTAATGAGACAGGGACTAACTGCCTAAAGCCGATTCCGAAAGTCTACGAACGTCCATGGTATAGTGGGATTCTAACCCACGCACAGCGGTACCGATGGTCAGCTCCTTATTCATTCGGCCATCGTCCAATAGTAAATAAAGGGAGATGTGCAAATGATAGGTTGTAGATGGTGTTTTTTTAATACAATCAGTTGTAATATAAACCTTCGTCTAGGTAAAATTTGATTAATCGACTGAAAATCCATGGAAGGTTGCCACTCAATTCTTTTAGTACTAGAGCCCTTAAAATGGACTACCTGCTGAATTTACTGACATAAATAACCATCGAAACCTCTATCTCAGATTTTCAGAACATTCTTTCTAAATAGGGGAGAGCTTTTAACTTTATAAAAATGAATACTGCAATCTGCAATGTATATATAAATCTATAGGAAAAGCCATGGATAGCCTTTAGAGAACTTTACTGTAACACACCAATGTAAGGAAGCTATCCAGGAGTCAAGTTTTATAAGTAACCGAATTGCAACGGTGGCCTCTGAGCAGCTCTGTTTTGGAAAGTTTTCCTTCGAAATACCTTAGATATAGTATTTAAATACATAAGAAGCGTATTTGAGGGACGTTTTACACCAGATTAATAACTTGATCTTTCATTTATAAAAAAAATTATAAGATTATGATAGCTAGAAAAATACTGTCAACAAAATTGAATCCACGTAAAGAATATAAGATAAAGCTCATTGAAAATTGATGGTATGGAAGGTTTAAAATGCTCTATAACTTTTTGTCCAAAGCTGAACTAAGTGTAATAGTCTGTGTCTCTGCTAAGGCAATGATGGCTTGTAAGAAACGGTACTAAGTAAGCTAATTAAGTATTAGCGGACAGAAAAAGTATGAGCCTCAAATGTGTTTGCAGTAAAACTGGTTATGTTTTTTTTTACCGTAAATCTTTATCTTAAATTATAGAAATTAGAATCGAGCAAAATTGAATTTTGTACAAATATATATGTCTTACATAAATTGTTTTGAGCATAAGTGAAATCTTACACCGAGTTATCTATAATATTATATAAAGAGGAAGGATATTTTATATTTATCCGATATAACCGAAAAAACGTTTTGAACCAATCGTAATTTTTACAGAATATTATCAGTATACTTATAAGTGCCAAGACGCATATTGCATCTTGAAAAAATCTAAAATTTCATTAGAAAACATAAATATGTTTTGGAGCTATGTTGTTAATAGCTGTTTATGTAATTCATTAATCATATGCTAAATGCATGGTGATGGCTGGACGGTAAAATTCAAACCTTGTGTATGAGTTAAAGTGTGTTAATTATTTTATATAATTGTGCTGAATTACATTAGAAATAGTTCCACTGTTAGAAAAATAAAATCTATTCGTTGTATAAATATTAAATTAAATTTTAATTTTTGAAGGACGGGGAAAATCTTAATTACCCAGACAGAAGGCTTTGCTCAAATCGGCTAGTATTTCGATAAAGGTTAAATATATGGTAAAAAAATAAAGCCCTTAATTAACATGCAATGCCCTGGAATTATTTGAATTTCTGTGTTCAAAATAAAGTAATCATATATATGCATGACGTGCCTCCTCGAGAACAAGAAAATAATACAATTTTATTTAATTGTGTTTTACTATTTTATCACCAGGAAATGGAAACAAAAACCCATATTTCCATCATGAACTTGATTTCATATCAAATTGACCTGTTTAAATATTAATTAGGTTGTTCCTCTTGAGAATTACTAAGTAATGTAGCATAAAACCCACCAGTTGTATACCTGATTCAACATGTAAAATTTTATGATCCATCCATTTTAGAGTACTTTGTGAACAAACGGATAGGAAAAGAGAATTTTATAGAATTAAACATCATTTATTGCAATAGTGGATAGGTTGTATTCAGATTCACCAGGAAATGGAAACAAAAACCCATATTTCCATCATGAACTTGATTTCATATCAAATTGACCTGTTTAAATATTAAATAGGTCGTTCCTCTTGAGCATTACTAAGTAATTTAGCATAAAACCCTCCAGTTGTATACCTGATTCAACATGTAAAATTTTATGATCCATCTCTTTTAGAGTACTTTGTGAACAAACGGATGGAAAACGAGAATTTTATAGAGATGAATATCATTTACTGCAATAGTGGATAGGTTGTATTCAGATTCACCAGGAAATAGAAACAAAAACCCATATTTCCATCATGAACTTGATTTCATATCAAATTGACCTGTTTAAATATTAAATAGGTCGTTCCTCTTGAGAATTACTAAGTAATGTAGCATAAACCCTCCAGTTTTATACCAGATTCAACATGTAAAATTTTATGATCCATCCATTTTAGAGTACTTTGTGAAGAAATGGATAGAAAAAGATAATTTTATGGAGATAAATATCATTTATCGCAATAGTGGATAGGTTGTATTCAGATTCACCAGAAAATGGAAACAAAAACCCATATTTCCATCATGAACTTGATTTCATATCAAATTGACCTGTTTAAATATTAAATAGGTCGAAATAGTGGATAGGTTGTATTCAGATTGCATATGTCTAAGGAAAAGATAATTCCCTTAACGGTATTCAGGGTAAAAGATTTATGTTAGGCATGATAGATCAGTAAATGTGGAGGTAGTTTCTTAAATCAGATTTTCCAAGAATCCATTAGCTATTGAATATATCTACCATAAATGGAATCAATAACTTTATGCAGTATACTATTTTGTGATTTGATGTTCAGTTTTGAAAATTAAAACACGTATAAAGCTTAAAATTGGTAAATTTCACTGAAGGTTTTGCTTGTGATATTATAACAATAAACAATTTATTGCAACTTTTATTAATTTCAATTTCATTAATTCCATTCCGTTCAAATTTCATTACTCCTGATTTTACGTTAGTGTACGTGTTTGTATTTAAGGATTCGCGTGACGTAAAAGTACTTTAAAGGAAAAAAACACTTTGATATTATGTCTTTCTAAACGAATATTTTTCAGTCCTGTGCACATAAAAAATGGGTAATGAAAAAATAAGAAGCAGGTGAAAAAAAAATACTTTTTTCCCAACAATTTTTTAGGAGAACGTGGAATTTGTATCCGGTAATCTATTTCATAGCAAAGTAGAAACTTGTTTACCATCTCTGTAAATTTTATTGGTGCTTTTTCAAAACTTTTAGAAATTTAACAGAAACTCAAATAAATCAAATTTGAAAGAAACTAAAATAATGTCTAACTGAAAAGAAGGAATTTGGGACAAGTTTTGTTAGAAAAATCTTGCAGATAGTTAATTCATTGATCTTGCAGACTGCTGAAACATTTCATACAGTGAAAAAAAAATGTTAAATAAATTACTACTCTTAATTAAACTGCACTGCTTTGAGGACTGAGGCTTAAAAGTATTACATGCATGGTAATTCTAATAAAGTTTAGAAGAAAATAACGTGAAATACTTTTTTCGAATGTTTATTTTATTACCGATTGCTTTGCATTTAAGTTACATTATTTAATTTAGGATGTCTTACACACACACACATATATATATACATATATATATATATATATATATACATACATACATATATATATATATATATATATATATATATATATATATATATATATATATATATATATATATATATATATATATATATATATATAATATATATGTCAGGTCTAAAAAGGGGGTAGTTGGAAATTACGTGAGTTATAAACGATTTTAAAAGGAACTCTTTTATAATCATAAAATAAATGAAAAGGACCGACACTTGAGTAACATTTTGGAGTAATGCGATCAAGCGCAGACATATTTCATAGGAAGTTGATGACTAATCAAGCGAAAAGAATCAGTTAGCGCGTAGACATGGAGCTGTCAACATATTCCACGCTTAGCTCCACCACGAAATGAGGAAAATGGTGCAAGTGTTGCCTTTAAATGAAACTATGATTGAATAAACTTATTATTATCAAGAAAGACTGCTTTCCATTCGTCTTAACACTGGATCACGACATATATTTACATATATATGTATATAGGTATATATATGTATATATCTCTATGTATAAAATTCTTCTGTCCGTCTGTTTGTAATAGAACTCCTTCTAAACGACTGAACTTATTTTGATGAAATTTTGTGTATGTAATTAAGTTCATTCAAAAAGGGTTTAGATTCATAATTAGAAAATATTTTTTAATAAAAATCCAAAATTTCTCGGTTATTGAGATTATTATAATGCCGCTTGAAATCCTTCACTGCTAACGTATCTGTGGAGCAGCGATCAGTGCAACGGACTTCAGTACAGAAGTCACAGCATCGAATATTCGTACAGGCGATGTGGCGTCAAGTATTTTTAAAATAATTTTTTTCCTTACTTTTTCATTAAAACGGTTCAATTTATAATTGATTTAAAAAACATTTTACAATTTTAGGAATTACAGTGCTAAAACAGGACAACGTCTATCAGGTCTTCCAGTGCATATCTATATCTATCTCTCTCTCTCTTTCTCTGTATATATATATATATATATATATATATATATATATATATATATATATATATATATATATATATATATATATTATATATATATATATATATATATATATATATATATATATATATATATATATATATATATATATATATATATATATATATATATATACATATATAACATATATACTATATATATATATATATATTATATATATACATATATATATATATACATACATATATATATACATATATATATATATATATATATACATATATATATATATATACATATATATATATACATATATATTATATACATATATATATATATATTATATACATATATATATATGTATATATATATATATATATATATATATATATATATATATATATATATATATATATATATATATATATATATATATATATATATATATATATATATATATATATATATATATGTATATATACAGAGAGAAAGAAAGGCTTATTATAAATGAAAAATAACTTGTTTGTTTTCTATACCTATAAAGGTGTTATAACAAGGCAGCATATATGTGTTAATTTATGATTCCTTTTACCGGAGAAGAATGTGACGATTTCATGTGTGACAGCGAAAAGTTTTCAACTGATTTATTTTAGTTTAGATTGACTTGTGACACGTCCATTAATTGGGTAAAAATATTTTGCTATCACATCTGAGTACTCTTAAACGTGAAAAAAATCCTAAACTGAATCTGCTGCTTTTCAACAATTCTTTGTTGGCATGTGATAAGATATTAATTCTGATTGAATAAGCATTTTTAGAATGTAAACTTTGTTCTTTTGTACTGTAGAATAAAAACCAGAAATCTGATGGATTTTTTGAAAACTTAAACAGAGAAATTATAAAAATATGAATACCAAAAATTAGGAAAAGGCGAGTTTGTTTTAGTAAAATGACTGGTAAAGAGGAAAATTTCATCAAGAACAATGAAATGAAGGCGTTTATTACCTGAAATATCTATATTAGAAAACAAATACAAGCTTTGTGAAGTAATGCTTGAAAGTTAATACTTTACCAAATAACTGTAGACTAATTGGTTAAATTATGTATCAAAAGTATGATGAGGGTATTTTTGAAGTGGAAAATTGAGAGATTAAATACCTTTATGCTAAATTTTAAACAACTGAACGAGACGGGTGTAAAATACAAGCAAGAGAGGTAAAAGGCAAGAGATGAATTCCTTGTTTTTGAATGCTGTCATTGTATTGTGTATCCTAGCAATCGCCCCATCAGGTTTGAGTGATTTGTTTGTGTTGACTATTTTTCAAGTTTTAAAAAGATTTTGCGTGAGACTGTTTCGTGGCATTTTTGAAGGGGAAACTTCATGTCTACCTTAATAACTTTTGTGAAACGTAATGTTCATTTGCATGAAATATTTATTTTCTGGCGACTAAATGAAAATACGAGTAAGAGTAAAATGTAAAATAGCAAATGACTGGATGTTAGTGAAGATTTTTTTTGCTTAGGAAAAGAGAAATATGTTTCGTGTTATATGGCAGAGTTTATAGACATTTGGGATACTTATAAAAATCTTTAATTCCTTATACATAGACATACCTCAAACTGTCTACCTGATTTCAATAAGCATGATGAATAACCTTAGATAAGTAAATAACAAATGCATTTTATACCTGTCTTTGTACTGTTTTTCTTAGAAATATAGCAGATCGAGTCATCCTTATGATTTTGACTATATTTATTAAAAAAAATTATAATTGAGCTTTTTTTACACCATAATTGCAATTATTTTTTAATTGTTTTAATCAGTAAGCATCCTCAGCACCCCTTTTTTTAATGTCAATATTTTTTTATATTTTACAGTTTGAAGATTTTTGTAAAAAATTGCTAATTTTGAAATGTTCCTTACAGCGAAGTACTTTACATTCATGTATTTATTAGTAAAAGTTTGAAGAGTATCTATTAATGCGTTTGTATACTTTTTAAAATCAAAATTATTTTTTCGAAATACGGATGATTAATTATAATAAAATGTCGAAATGCTAAAATGTTGTATAAATTTAAATAACAGTCTTATAATAATAGTATTAATGCAAGTGAAAAGTGTTCTTTCAACATAAATTCTAAAGATAAAATAAAAAAATGGTTAGTATGCTTTGCATTAGGAAAATAATTTAGGAATATTGTTGGATGACGAAATTTTTATCAAATTGTCTCGTATTTTAATCAAAAATCTTTTATTATTAGATTTTTGTGTCTCATACGTCTCATGTAGAAATATTGTATATTCTAATTACTAAAAATCGTTAAAATAATTTTTAATTTAAATTCAGCAAACCATGTCCTATTAAATCCTAAGTTTGATATAAGAAGGAAAAAATAACTTAAACATAGATTTTTAAAATAAAATATTTCTATCTGTAATTATGCATTCTGACTGCAGGATGTAGAGTTTAACACCGAAAAAGGTATATTTTTGTCGATAATTTACACTTATATGAGAACAAGAGTGGCAAAGTTTCTTGCCCAAATAATTAAAATTTGTCACAGTAGAACAAGAATTATATTATAAAGTTTAATCTGTAGAATTATTTTAAGTTTTGTATTTATATTGTTAGATAGCTTTTCATTGTTAATTTGACCGAATATGCATTTAATAAGAATTTACTTTCACATGCTGTTACAGTTTTAAACTGTTATATTCTCATATTAAATGTATGCTTGAACAGAGTGTATATTTAAAAATAAATCTCATTACAAAATTACATGACTTTATATAATACATTTTGATGTTTCTATGAATAAGTTTTAGATTATGTAAATTAAAAATACAAAAATTTTGCAAAAGAAAAAAAAACCAATTAAATATTCTAATCTAATCATGTAATAAAAAATTAAAGCATTAATTTTTGAAGAAATTCATAAAATAGGGAAATAATTTAAAATAAAAAAATAATTTTATTAAGGAACTTTTTATAATTAAGCTCTAAAATGTATTGAAGAATATCAATTACTTTTTAATAGCAAATGAGATGTAGTAAGGTAATTTTATAGTAATTGAGATTATTAGACATACGTAATTGATAAGAAACAAAATTTTAAACAAAATTTAAGTAAGATGATTAGAATAATGTTAGTTTCCTTTTAAAATTATTAAAAAATGTAATTGATTTTAAATAATTTATTCTTTAGCAAAAGTATATGTCTTTGCATTAAGTTTTCCTGATTAATTATGTCATATATCAATCTCAAAGCAAGATTACTAAGTAATTGGTAAACTGCTTTTCGGTTAATTATTTCTTAATTGTTGTTTAATTATTTCTTAGTAGCTTTTTAATTTATTAGAAGATATGGGTTCCTTATATATTAAGCTTTATAATTAAACATGCAATATATGTCAATGTGTCTCACTGCTTACTAAATAAATGCAAAGTTCCATAGTTAAAAAATACGACACTTTGTAAATTTTTTTAAAATCAGGTGAATATTTTTAAAATTTCTTTTTTGATGTGATTTCTAAACTTTATTTATACGTCTGTTTTGTAGAATTTATTTGTAACAAAATGTATATAACACTCTAAGATAATTTAAAAATTATAAGAATATGATTATAAGAGGGATAAAATACTATTAAGTTTTTAAATAGTTTTAAAATTGCATTGTTGTTTGAGAAAAAATTTAATCTACACAGTCACCATTTCATCTTACTCCTAAAAGCAGTTATCCTTATATAAATCAACAAAGTCTCAATTATATAAATCTGTTCCTTCTTTAAGTTAGATTACGTGCATTAATATTTTTTTGCTTTTTTGTAAAGAACAATTATTAAGTATATGTCTCCATCTATTTTAATTAAAAAAATATCAGACTCTTACACTAGTGGATTGAAAATTTTAAAAAAGTTAAAATTATGTTTAAAAATTCCATTTAAATGCTATAAATAGTAAATAAACAAGAAAAAGTAGGTAGAATTTTATTTCAGGTTTATTATGTGTTTAACGTCAAAATTTTAAATCACTGGGGGAAATAACTTTTATTTAGGGTGTACACAAATTACAATACGCAAATTGCAAAAACGCATTTAAAAGAAAAAAATTGTATATTTTCACTATAGTTTATTAAAATGGTGCTAGAATAGTTTACATCATTTAATTTTTTAATACTAATACTTCTGTAGAAATATAATAAAATACGCATACGTCTGTCTTTTTTTATGTAGAAGCTTGTAAAACACACATTTCAGTCGAATGAAGTTTCTATTGTTCACTGTTCTATGGAAATAATCTTCCATTTTTATCAATTTTGTATGTAAATTGTTGCATAAGATTGATTTGATCATCTTAAACATCATTATATATTGAAACTGCCATTTATCACTATTCTTAGCAATATTTCAATCATAGACACAGATTTTCAAGTATACTCTCTAAATTTCAATGAGTAGGACTGAAACATTTTGAAATATACTTTGGTTAAAAGTATATTAAAACAGTTTAAAACTTTACAATTACATACACAATTATCTTTTCTTCTAAGTTAGTTATTTCAGTAACAATCCTGGCTGTTATTGAGCCTTAGTTATCTTCGAATCTTATAACTGCTTTAATTTCGGCTGAATGTATATCATGCAATGTTAATTGCAAAAATTGTATAATAGTTTCTAGATCAAATATTTCAATGGGATTTTTTTTAATGATTAAGAAATGTCTAAGACTTTTGAAAATGTAAAAACGATAAATTGAATTTTTGAAAATTTTAAAATGATATGAACCTTTAAAGGATTTGATAACCCTAACATGACTGAGTCAAGAGAGGCTACATAGCATATGTTGAAGTTTTCTGCATTTTTTTTCCTATCTTTTAATTCTTTCGTAAGATATTGCTTTTTTTCATTCTTACAGATATTATCAAATTATATTTAGAAGGGAACACTAATTGTCATTACTTCCATGAAATAATTCTTATACTGCTTAAGATTAAAAATAAATATAAATTCAAAGTTACTATCTTATGAAGTTTGAATTTCAATTTTTCTAATCACTCATCAGTGACGTTTACTATCTGAAATTTGTAGATGATTGAAAATAGTTATTATGAGTCTTAGAAAATAATTTCATTATGTTTTCAATTTTATTTGGAAATATGCTCTTTCAAAGAAATAATAAAACATTGATGAGACATCCATATTTTTTCAGTTCATGAAAACTTTTACATATATTCTTAAAGAGACATTCAGTAACAATTCTGACTGTTATTCAGCTGAATCATCTTCTAATCTTATCTCCGCTTTAATTTCAGCTGAATGTATATGATGCAATGTTAATTGCAAAAATTGTATAACAGGTTCTAGGTCAAAAGAAACCCCATTGAAATATGGGATTTCTTTTAAATGATTAAGAAATGTATAAGATAAATTGAATTTTTGAAAATTTCAAGGTGATATGAACCTTTAAAGGATTTGATAACCCTAACATACTTGAGTCAAGAGAGGCAACATAGCACATGTTGAAGTTTTCTGAGTGTTTTTTTCCTGCTTTTCAATTCCTTCATAAGATATTGCTTTTTTCATTCTTACAGATTTTATCAAATTATAAAACATTTTACATGAATATTTAATGATAATTAAAACATATTTGAATATCCTGTAGATTTTTTACTCTCACTATATGTCTATCCCGGCATATTGTAATCAATTATTTAACTCAAGAGATAAGGTCTCAAGAGATAAACATACTATTGCATCTTCAATGGTAATTCATATATAGGAATAATATAGGAATAAAATATAGGAAATGTTACATTATAGATAAGTTATTTAATTTTAATAAACATTGATTTTTTCCTTCCTTTTAATTCTTTCATAAGATACTACTTTTTTTCACTCTTACAAATTTTAACAAATTATATTTAGAAGGGAACACTAATTGTAATTACCCCAAAAAAATAATTCTTATACTGCTTAAAATTAAAAATAAATATAAGTTCAAAGTTCCTATCTTATTAAGTCTGAATTTCAATTTTTCTAGTCACTCATCAGTGACGTTTACTATCTGAAATTTGTAGATGATTGAAAATAGTTATTATGAGTCTTAGAAAATAATTTCATTATGTTTTCAATTTTATTTGGAAATATGTTCTTTCAGAGAAATATTAATACATTGACTATACATCCTTTTTTCTTCAGTTCATGAAAACTTTTCCCTATATTCTTAAAGAGACATTGAGGGACAACTTGGAAATCATAAAAGAAATGCTTTACTGAATTATCTACGCTCCGTATTTCTGATAAATTGGAAAATATCTCTGTGTAAAACCAAATGACATTTAATTCTCACAAAGCAATGGAGAAATAAAATTATTTATGGCAATTTAAAAGGCAAAGACATTACATTTGCATTTTTAATCACTGAAAAAATGTAAAGCAATTATACTGTCAGGACTTTTAAAATATTCAATGGGAGTTTTAAAAATATTCGTCTTGCTTCAAAAAAGCTGAAAAATGACTCTCCGAATCTCTAATGATGGTTTGTTCGGAATGAGTTAATATTTTTTAATTACCTTGTAATTTCTTGAGATCTTCGTTTGTTCTGTGTACTTTCTTTATATTTGAAAATCCTCTTTTATATGTCTATTTACTCTAATTTATTTAAAACAGTTTACATGAATATTTAATGATAATTAAAACATATTTGAATATCCTATAGATTTTTTACTCTCACTGTATGCCTATCCTGGCATATTGTAATCAATTATTCAACTCAAGAGATAAGGTCTCCTACAGAGCTAAAAATAAGCGTACTAATGCATCTTCAAAGGTAATTCATAAATCAAATATAGGAAATATTTCATTATAGATAAGTTATTTAATTTTAATAAACATTGATTTTCTATTGGAAAAAGGTCATCATGGCACCACAACACGTAGCGGTAAATTGGGTTTTCTTAATTTTGCATACCAATGTATATTTTACGAAAATATAGGAATAAACGTGTGTTTATAAATTAACTTTTTGTAATTTAACATATCATACCTTATTGACAATGAATCTCTCTTGGTTTAAGTAGCAGCTTTTTTTTATAAAATCTATACATCCATGTGTTGAAGATTTGACCATATCAAAAAATTAGTAATTCAACTCAAGAAATAAGGTCTACTACAAAGTTAAAAATAAGCATACTAATGCATCTTGAATGGTAATTCATAAATCACATATAGGAAATATTTAATAATAGATAAGTTATTTAATTTTAACAAACATTGATTTTCTATTGATAAAAAGGTCATCATGGCACCACAACACGTAGTGGAAAATTGGGTTTATTAATTTTGCATGAGAATGTATATTTTATGAAAATATATGAATAAATGTATATTTATAAATTAACTTTTTTTTTAAATTTAACATATAATATTTTATTCACAATTAATCTCTCTTGGTTTAAGTAGTAGTTTTTTTCTATAAAATCTATACATCCATGAAGATATAAAATCTATACAACCATGTGTTGAAGATTTGACCATATAAAAAAAATAATTATTCAACTCAAGAGATAAAGTCTCCTACAGAGCTAAAAATAAGCATACTAATGCATCTTCAATGGTAATTCATAAATGAAATATAGGAGATATTTCATTATAGATAAGTTATTTAAGTTTATTAAACATTGATTTTCTGTTGAAAAAAAGGTCATCATGGCACCACAACACATAGTGGAAACTTGGGTTTATTAATTTTGCATACGAAAGTATAGTTTATGAAAATATATGAATAAAAGTGTGTTTATAAAATAAGTTTTTTTAAATTTAACATATCATACCTTATTCACATTGAATCTCTCTTAGTTTAAGTAGTAGTTTTTTTTATATGTGTTGAAGATTTGACCATATCAAAAAATCAGTTATTCAACTCAACAGATAAGGTTTCCTACAGAGTAAAAAATAAGCATACTAATGCATCTTCAATGGTAATTCATAACTCAAATATAGGAAATATTTCATTATAGATAAGTTATTTAATTTTAATAAACATTGATTTTCTATTAAAAAAAGGTCATCATGGCACCACAACACGTAGTGGAAAATTAGGTTTATTAATTTTGCATACGAATGTATATTTTATGAAAATATATGAATAAATGTGTGTTTATAAAATAACTTTTTTTTTAAATTTAACATATCATATCTTATTCACATTCAGTCTCTCTTGGTTTAAGTAGTAGCTTTTTTCAAAAAATCTATGCATCCATTTGTTGAAGATTTTACCCTATATTTGACCATCCATGTGTGGAAGATTTGATCATTTGACCATATAAAAAAATTGATGTTGTTTACACAGTAGTCTTTAAAACATGGTTTCGTTGATTGTTCTACTTTTCTATACACTATTTAAAAATTAAAGTGCACTTTTAAACTTTATTCCTATCTTAAGAAATTTTCTTACTAAGAAAAAGCGGAGATTAATAGATAAAACAACAAAAAACATTTTAAAAACTTTAAAAGCTTCATTTAAAAATTTTATTTTAAATCGGTGAAAACGACAGTTTTAGAGGATAATATAGTTCTGCTATAAAAAAACGTAAACACAATACTTTATACAGATTTTTTTTAAAGTTTTAAAATCTCATGATCACTTTTATTTTTGGTTTATTACGTATTATTTGATCTCAAAGAGTTTAAATATATCGCTTGTCCATAAAAAAGTATCAGTTCTTGTAAGAGCTTTGGGAAAATTAACACGAAACTTGTCATTAGCTTGAAAATAAATTAATTTTTTTTCTGTACATGTTTCATTTTGTTGTATAACATGACATTATTTTGTAGATATGGAAAAATATATATCAAACAAATATTTATTGCAGTAAGATTCTTGCATGGTACCGGACTATTATTTACATCGCAAGATTTATAACATTAAAAAATATATTGAAATAAAGCAATCATGGGAGTAATTATAATATCATATAACATTTTGTATCATTGTGTTGCAGATTAGCAACATACACTAAAACTGATATGATTTACAAAGTAAACATAAAAAAAATCGATTTTGTTGTTTATTGTTATCTGGCAACACTGAATATAACGCTATTTTCTCACAGAATCCTTATCACATGGTGACACTACTTTTAAGTTTCGCATCAGATTCTTTTAAGCTTTAAAAAATAATTTTCTTGATTGTCGCTATCCTTTAATACTGCAATTAAATCAATTTGTTTGCAGATTTTCAATTTAATGACAATACTAAGTTTAATTGCAATATCTATGTGCAATTTATTATTCGATCAGATAAACTTCATTCTCACTGTAAAAAACATTGATTTTTTTATATTTAAAATAATTTGGAAATGCCAGAAGTAGACTTTTAAAAGTAGTTTAATATTCTTCATGTAAAGAAAGTTTTTGTGCAAAAAAATTTACAATATTTATAGGAAATAAATTTTCTATTATACCAAATACATTTTTTTGACAATAAAATTTCATTTTTATTCTTAAAATTCATTTAATAATTTTCTAGTTTATAAACGATTTATTCTAATATTTGAGGAAGTATTTTTCAATTCAGTAAATGTTAATTTTTGTCGATTTCTTCACAGCTGTGGAGGAAAAAGTAGATGTATTTTCATTGGGCAAAATCATCTTTTTTCCAACATTTTAGTATTTTAAATGCTATATGGGATGCTAAATTAGCTCTAAGTCTGTATGAGATAAGAAAACACAAACGAAATTAAACAGTGATTATAAGGTCTACTTATTAATGTAAAATACTCTATCCATCTGTTACAGATAAAATAGGTTTAGTCTTATTAACCTCGTTATATATTCAGTCGCTTTACTCGTACGTCGATTTTAGTTTGATTAAAAGTCAAGATGTCCAACCTTTCACCTCCTCAACAGTACTAATTACAAAGTTCTATCCACAAATCAGTAAGTCAGAAAAAGATACGTTGAAAGCAATATTCGATATAGCAGTGATTTAACAACGAAGACCATGCTAAATAATATTTGAGACTGATAAAATTAGATGTTATGAGAAAAGTAGAAATTACCATGTTGAATCAATTATATATTTCATACTTAAAGTAAAACGTTCTCTTATTCAGTTTGCCTATAACAGATCAGATGCAACTAATTTAAAAGTATTTTTCGATGTTAGTGAGAATTACGCTGATGAGAAGCTGATTTTAAATTCGTAAATCACAAAAGTTGTATGCTGAAATACAAACAAATTACTTGCTACTATATTTAGTCTTTATTAAAAGATTTCACATATCAATAAAATATAATATCTAGGAGGAAGACATTTGTAAATTAATAC
This sequence comes from Pardosa pseudoannulata, assembly GCA_032207245.1. Classification (NCBI taxonomy): domain Eukaryota; kingdom Metazoa; phylum Arthropoda; class Arachnida; order Araneae; family Lycosidae; genus Pardosa; species Pardosa pseudoannulata. Next base: position 15,754,913 of record CM063503.1, on the reverse strand, counting down.
TATTCTTATATGAAATGTTTAATTTTAGCAAACATATTAAAGTATTATAATATTATCCCATGAATAATAAGATTTCTTTTCTGGTGACTTAGGATAAGAGATATTTTAGAACATTTTTTTCTGAAAGAATAAAACAGAAATTCCAATTAAAATTAAAGTCACACAAAACTAAAATTTAAATTTTAGAAAATGTGAAAATATGGATCACAGTTTACTTTTACCTTATATATAAATATATACATACATATATATATATATATATATATATATATATATATATATATATATATATATACAGATTTAAATGAAATATCCTAGCGTAATAAATTAAAAAAGAATACAATTTTAAATGATTCAATGCGCTATGCAGCAATTAAAAACATGCAAAAGTATAAAATACTATAAAAATAGGTGAAACCGAAAAAAATAGAATCTGTAAGACAAAAACAACCAGTGTAATGATGTTTGGAAATGACTGGAGGGAGTTGAGGGACCCCCGACTCCGGTTAAAACCTGTTTTTATGCTGAAACTACTCTTCCAGAAATCGGAAACATCATACAACCACAATAAACGTATACAAAATATAAAATAACTATGAAACAGGGGAGGAATCCCATAAGGAAACACCAAGCAAAAATTAAGCAATTACGAAAAGAATAAACAAAGCTAGAATCAGCAGTCGAAACACGGCTACACTTACCAGTTAAATAACACTTTCCAGTTCAGAAGATATATATATATATATATATATATATATATATATATATATATATATATATATATATATATATATATACACATACATATATACATACATACATGCATATGTCAGGCATATGCCTGAGGGATGAAGAGTCAGAAAAGTATTCTTCTTAGAAAATATTTATTCACATCTTAATAAAACATAGTGTCGGTCAGTTGTGGGAATAGGCTAACAAATTAGTCCTACTCTGCCAGAGTTCACGCAGAAACTCTATCTCAAGACAGTCTCTCTCAATCCTTACTCGTCAAGTGCTTTTATAATGGGGTATTCAAGATTCATGAGCCTGCATTAAAAGAGTGCGCTGCATTTTTTACTCTCAAACCCCTAATTTATTAATTTTACCTCTTCAAACCTGATATATATATATATATATATATATATATATATATATATATATATATATATATATATATATATATATATATATATATATATACAGAGAGAGAGTATATATATTATTGAGAGGGAGTAAGCAAAAAAGAGATATTAAAGAACAATACTTAACAACTGTACAAAATAAACATGAAGAGCAAGAGTTATATTTTACTGCATATATGTATAAACGCGTTCATTTTCACACTCTCAGTTCTGTGTACTGTATGCTCATGTTACGTCTTATATTAAACTTTGTCATACCTCATTTGCAATTTGACTGAAAAATGTTTATTTTGGTATTATATACTTCATTCTCTTATTGTTACGGACCTTGATAAGGAATATAACTACGCATATTAATCTAAAATGTAAAGTTCTGCTTCTTGCTGATTTTGCCAATAAAATAAAAAAAATTCCCTCATACTTTTGAGTTAAGATTGTTCACACTGTACGAAGCAAATAACTCATGGAATGTATTTACTATCCCGACTTCTTGTTGATGTTCGATAATAGCAGGACATGTTTTTAACTTCTATGAAAAATCTTTTATTATCTAATTTGGTTTTACTATCCCTTCATAGTGGAATGTTTATGAAATGTGACATGTCGTATTCCAATCTAAATTGCTAGACGTACAAAGAAGCCAAAATGATTTGTTTGACATTTGAGTTGATTTCTATTTAGTACGAAATAATCTACGTTAAAACTTACTGTATACTGTCAAACATTTATGTTATGTAGAAATAAATCATAAAATGTATATCAATTCCGGCTGAGAACAGAAAATTTTTTCAGGGAGACTTGTACCTCATTGTTAAAAATGTTTAACAAAATATCATATTTTTAAAGTTTATATGCATATTTAAGAACCACTGGGAGCAATTTCAGGTTTAAAAGAGTTCTAATACGGAAAATGTTGAACAAATTACATAAGATGTTTATCAGTTCTTGTTATAAGATTATCAACAGTATCATAAAAACAGCCTCAATTTATGAAAATTCACAATGTTTGGTTAAAGGGGTAGCAATCTTATCCACTGTTACAATTGATTTTCCATTTATAAACTCCGAACGATGACTGAATGTTTAGGCCACTGATATTCGGTACCGGAGTGTGTGGGCTCCAATCCCACTATGGCATGGATGTTCGTAGCCGTTCTGTGTCGGCTCTAAGCAATAGGTTATTGTCTCATTAGACGTCGTGCTGGAAAGAAGTAGATCGCAGGGCTTCAAACAAAACTAAACCAAATAATAAGCTGTCTTATACCAGTCATATAACAACGCCGAATTCGAATCCAGAATACTTTATGAAATTAGTTACCATTCATTACCAGAACACGCAGTATACTGAGCTTCTTACTACCTGATGCCACATTTTAAATGTCACACTAGTAATTTTCCAATCAGCATTGCCTACTCTGAGGGTAAAATTAGCAATATTTGACATAAAAAACCCAGGTGTTGTTGAAATTTTGTATTCAATAATATTTTGTAGATATTTCATCGCTATTGAGAATTTATATTTTTATTATTCGTTTTTGCTTTTGGATTCTGTGTTCGTTATGTCCAAACTAGACAGCTGCCGTCTTATCCTTAGGTACCAGTAGAATAAAATTTTAGATCTTTACAAATTTCTGTAGAGGCGCATTGAACTTAAACTAAAACAGGTATTTCTCATATTACTTGTAGATAATAGAAGCCGGTACCGGAGTGCGTGGGTTCGAACCCCACTATGGTATGGATGTTCGTAAGAAGTTCGAAATCGGCTCCAAGCAATAGGTTGCTGTCTCATTAGACGTCGTGTAGGAAAGAAGTAAAACGTAGATATTCAACTAAAATACTAAACCAAATAATAAGCCGTCTTATACAAATCATATAACAGCTAATCACATTGCTAAGATTAATCATAGTATGACGATAGATGTGAAATTAAGTTACGTAAAGCAGTTATATAAGAATAGTTGAACTAAGCAGAAATCAA
>CM063503.1:15736793-15746793 GCA_032207245.1 Pardosa pseudoannulata | reverse complement strand
TTCCTTTACTCTAAGGCCCATCTTAAGAGCCGCTTTGGCTAGAGATAGAAAGGACTGAACTAATGATCCGGGTGTTCTGGCGATAATGTCTATGTCATCTGCAAAAGCCAACAGTTGAGTTGATTTGCTGAAGATATTTCCTCTGGTGTTGATGTTTGTGTCTCTTACTTTCTCGAGTGCCAAATTAAAGAGGAGACATGTCAAGGCATCCCCTTGTCTCACACCATTTTTACCTCCCATGATTAGGAAGAGTATTTTCTCAAGAGTCCGAGTGAACCCATTCATCATTCGAAGGTTACTGTTGGTCTGAATTATCTAAGCATTACGTCACTATGGAAGAATGGCTTACAAACAATGATATGCCAATGACATTATTATCAATTTTTTTCTGACAAATGTCCATAAAGTGTTTTTTTTTTTTAATTCTTATAATAGTTTTCATTGTGATGTAGAATTAACAGTTCATGGGATGGCTTTAAAATATATCAGGCATATTTGACAATAAAATTTCTTCGAACTGCGAGGTTTCATTGTTGCAACAGCCTTGAAGAAGTTCACCTGTCACGTTTATAAATATTTTCAGCACACTTCAAACCCAAATTAATAAAAACAATAACAATTATATAGCTACAAATGACCAAATCTTATAAATCTATACCTCTTATGACTCTCATCTGGTTGATTGGTACATTGCTATTCTAAAAACTTTACAAATGAACGAAAAACTAAAAGAAAAATAGGCATTAACTCAAAAATAAGCTTGAAAGTGTGTATGTTTCTATAATATGAAACTAGAATAAGTTATTTTCAATCATATCAGCATCAGTTACTGCCGATTTTGACCCACTAATATAGTTATATACATATAAAATATCTATAATATATTAAACTCATATATATAAATATATTAATAATCTATAAGATTTTTTAATGTTTCCTAGCAAATCCTACATACTACTTTTCAATGTTCATCGCGTGGATCTCGATTTCTGGATTCTCGGGTTTAAGCATGGTATGTATTTAAAACATTTCGTTGTACACTCCAAAACCTTTCAACATACATCAGAGGAGGAGGGGCCTGGATGGTCACTCTCTATTAGCTTGACAGTCATTAAAGAGGAAAATACACAGAATATCCCCTCCTGGCAATGCTCAAAATTGAAGGGAACATCTAGCCTAGCAACATTAACGCCTTATAACCGTTACAGTAGGCGGTGCGATGCAAGTTGTCAGAAAATGTCGAAACCTTATATATTATTAAAACTCTAATAAGCATGAGAACATATCTGTATATATACATATGTATATATATATATATATATGTATATATATGTATATATACATATATATGTATATATGTGTATATATATATATATATGTATATATATATATATATATATATATATATATATATATATATATATATATATATATATATATATATATATATATATATATATTTATATATATATATATATATATATATATATATATATATATATATATATATATATATATATATATATATATATATATATATATATATATATATATATATATATATATATATATATATATATATATCAAAATTATTTAACTTTAATATTTTCTCAAACACCTGCTCTTTCCCATTCTAATTCCTTAAAATCTTTTTAGCAGCCTCTAAATGTCTTAATCAAAGGAGCGTTCTCGACTTAAAATTCTTTCATTTCCCAAAGGTATTTATTCTATAAGATCTAAATGTTCTGTCTATTCAACACGTTTCTCAGCTGTCACCGGCAAATGGCTCAGCGTTTTTCCTGATCTGAAAACTTAAATTCGCTGAGTAAGTGGGAAAATTATTTGTCTTCGCTCTTGAATCCACCTCTGTTCGAGAAGAGTGATTTTTGTGTCTTTCCTTTGTCTGTCGTTGACTAGTAAAGATGTCTGTTTTAGCAGCTCTAAAATAAAGTTTTAATTAAACTTGTGCCGTTCTCTTCAATGTGGCCACACTGCATCGTTATTATTGTTACCTGATTAGGCTTCTCCTTGCTCGGTAGACCGGACAAGTAAAAAGATTGATTTTGTCTTTCCTTTGTCTGTCGTTGACTAGTAAAGATTTAGCAACTCTGAAATAAAGTTTTTAATTAGACTTATGCCGTTCTCTTTATTGTCGCCCGAATCCATTTTTATTACTGCTAGCTGTTTAGCTTCCTCCTTGTCCAGCAGTTTTATAATTATTGGATATATATATATATTATCTATATATATATATATATATATATATATATATATATATATATATATTATATATATATATATATATATATATATATATATATATATGCTATATATATGTATATATATATTATATGTATATATATATATATATATGTATATATATATGTATATATATATATATATATATATATATATATGTATATATATATATGTATATATATATATATATATATGTATATATATATATATATATGTATATATATATGTATATATATATATATATATATATATATATATATATATATATATGTATATATATATATGTATATATATATATATATATATATATATGTATATATATATATAAATATATATATATATATGTATATATATATATATATGTATATATATATATATATATATATATATATATATATATATATATATTTATATATATATATATATATATATTATATATATATATGTATTATATATTTATGTATATATATATATATTATATATATATATATATATATATATATATATATATATATATATATATATATATGTATGTATATATATATATATTCATAATTTATTAAATATTAGCAAATGATTGGATGCACATACTTAATATTAGAACCAAGAATATTAGAATTTGAAAATGTTGGATATTATTAGCCAAACCATCTTTTACTGTCTAGAAACATATAACAATTACTTCGCAAATTACAACTAAAAATATCTCTTAGACATTTTACATTTAAGTGAGCTATGCAAGCAGCGTTACTTCTATATTGCAAGTTTTCCTATAACTAATACCTTAAAGAAATATTGCTTTGTGAGTTTTTACCTCTAAGTTGATACACGTACAAACCTATAAACGAAGTTTAATTAAAATGCTGTCAGAAATGCTAACATGCTATTATTTTAACCATGAAAAAGTAATACTGAATAATGAACTAAATACTGAATTTAGATAAAATATGAAATTAGAACTGACGTGATAATTCCACGTGGTACTGAAACTTAAATCTTCTAAGTCGATTTAGAAAGTGACACCTAAAGTTATTTAGTGGCTTATTAAAACGCTCGTAAAGGAACAATTCTAATTAACCACATAAATATTGCAAAGATCTGCAGTTATTTTCGGAAGGATTGATAAGTGGGTTAGAAAATGGCACAAGTAGCAGTTATTAATTCTGCCTTTAGATTTTAGGAGTGTTGATGGAGTGCAATCTCAATGAAACCAGTTTTTTTACTTTAATTTGGATAGAAGAAAAAATGAAAAATTAGAAAGATAGAACTAAAATTAAGAAAAATTTAAAGAATATTAGGGCAATAATATTTGATATATATATATATATATATATATATATATATATATATATATATATATATATATATATATATATATATATATATATATATATATATATATATATATATATATATATATATATATATATATATATATATATATATATATATATATATATATATATATATATATATATATATATATATATATATATATATATATAATCCGGCATTTTCAACAATGAAATGATAATTTTCTTAATATAATAAAAGGTAGTCATGTTCGTACTATTTTTTTAAATAATTAATCACACGAAAATTGAGTCTATTTACAACAAAATAAATTTCAATTAGCCTGTTTTAATATCCAAGTAATTCTGGAAGGCCGAATTTTATCTATATGGCTTTGGAGATCTTTCCTGATTCCGTTGTGCAACATTTATATGCATGCAAATATATATATATATATGTATATATATATATATATATATATATATATATATATATATATATATATATATATATATATATATATATATATATATATATATATATATATATATATATATATATATATATATATATATATGACGGCATAATATTTCGTAGTTCCCCCAAAAGATTCCCAATCTAAACATCATTTGAAAAATTATAAAACTAATCAAAATTTCTTTTCCTGTGGATAAATTCTCCAAATTTGCAATCTAATTTCCACGTTATTTAAATCCGTTACCTCAGTCGACAAACCAATATTTTTGAATACATAATTTTATTTCTCAATAAAGCAAGTAGCTACAGTTTCATTTTATCCTGATGGGACGGAACACGGAGAGAAATTTGACTTCCTCAAACAAGATAAATGTAGTTTTCCCAAGCGAATTAGTTAATTCAGAACTATTATGGTTTGTTACCACGCCAGTCGATTACTCAATATTGCAAAAACAGTGTTGAGCGTCCAGTCATTCAACACAGATCCTGTGAGACTGGAAACGGGCAAAGAAATAAAACGACACGATAAGCTTTTATTGATGGGAAAAGGAAGGAATTGAACCTTTGAATTGAAATTATTTTCCTCATAAGAATGCGGAATTAAGTTTTGAAAAAATAATTAGATGAGTTAAATTTTTGCAAACACAATCCCATAGAAACATACATACATATACAAGTCTATATATATATATATATATATATATGTTTGTATATATATATATATATATATATATATATATATACATATATATATATATATATATATATATATATATATATATATATATATATAAATGTATATATATATATGTATATATATATGTATATATATGTACATATATAAATGTATATATATATATATATGTATGTATATGTATATATATATATATATATATATATATATATATATATATATATATATATATATATATATATATATATATATGTCTGAATTGAGATTATTTTCATCATAAGGTTGCGGAATTAACTTTTGAAAAAAATAATTAGATGCTTTTAGGTTAAATTTTTAATATACTGCAACCACAATCATATAGAAACATACATACATACACAAGTATATGTATATATATATATATATATATATATATATATATGCATACATATGTTTATATATATATATATATATATATATATATATATATATATATATATATATATATATATATATATACATATATATATATATATATATATATATATATATATATATATATATATATATATATATATATATTTTCATCCTAAATATTCTCGTTAAATATCTCATAAATAAAGTTCTAATCAAGGTACTATCATGAGTTGTTTGGAACAATAACGATCGATAAATCACGAAAGTAATCTAGTCATGTCTTAACTGTGTTATAATTCATTATAATTTATCGGCTTCTCGTAGCAAAATTTGGAGCAACACCAGAGATATTAAGTTAAAATTATTGGAATATTTATTGTCAAATAATGATAAAATGAGACAAAATTATTATTCCATTACAGCAGTATATTTGAATCTAGACTTTTACAGATAAACTAATTTATTCATGTTATAGAATTTTAACAAGTGTTGATTTAAGTTTTAAATGACGTTGTCAAACATGTATTTTCATTTTGTTTGCAGAAAACTGTTTAATTACATTTGAATCTCATTATTAGGAAATAAAGGTATTTAAATAAAGTTAATTTTTCATTTCAAAACAACTAAAATATTTTTTTCAAAAAACTGCAACTTTTATAAAAGTTTTCCTGAAACATTAAAGGGTTTAAAGAATAAAAATATCATTATTTGTAACTCACTTTGTGTACTTACTCTTTTTGAGCCATATATTTATTTTATATCTTTTGAAAATCTTAACACTTTTATTTATACAGAGAGTTAAGAAACTCGTGAACAACTTATTTTTTCGAAAATAGCTATTTTGGTCATTTTAACTGTTCATAAAAAGTTATCCACCAAGATAAACATGCTTTGACACATCCGATTGTAAAACCTTTGTGATGTTAAGAGTTTATTTTATTCTTTCTCTATTTTTTATCAATTTTTTTAAATCTCGTTTTAAAGGTAGTAACATGATATTAGGTACCCTACCTACAAAATGATTATCATGCTTTCTGAAGAAGTATATTATATCTCATAAAATACTCAGTGTGCTTTCACATTGTCCTAATAATATCTTATATATGTGTATGTACGTATGTATGTATCTATATATGCATATATATATATGGACGAGTGGTTAAGATATGGAAGAAGCATTTGATTTTATATATAAAAACTTCTTTATTGTATTCCTTCTGTCCATGGCTAAGCCATTTAGATATCCTTTGCTCTTATAATTTTCCACGACAAACATGGAGAATGTTATAAGCCCGAGTTCCAGCTCAGAATTGTCTTTTTTGAAGTTGCTATCAAAGCAAAATTCCTATGTCTACTTCCCCGTCAGCTCTTTTACTCTGTATAGTTCCACTCGAGGGTGTGTCTTTCGCCTATTACGTTGTCGTTAATGAGTTCTAATTATTTTTAATTACAACTCGTTTAATTCTTAACCCTCATTTTTAAACCTGACATATATGTATAAATACGGGTATATACATATATAATTATACATATACACATATATGTAATATGGGCGAGATTCATCAAACAGCACATCACATTCTATTTCTGGTGAAGATACATCAAATCAATACAACAGACAAATATTTTAAAACATCGTGCACACACAGTTTTTTAAGTAGAGATTTTGTTAGGTAAAAAGATACGAATAATCCCGAAGCACACTTGATCACGTGATAAAAAATACCCATGTTTAAAAATAACGCGTTTACAATAGGCTAAAGAAGTACAGGCAGAGACTGAATTAAGTCTATAACGTGTCTGGAGGTAAAAACGGAATTACAATGCAAACCCCAGCATAATTTATGAACAGACATAACAGATTATGAACATAATATATATGTGTGTCTGTGTTTGATTATTCGTTTATTTCATTACATAATACTTCATTTTTCTCTCATAATCTTTTGTTGTTATTAGAATGAAAAACAATAAAATGTTAAAATAAAATAAGTTTTTAAAATTCATTAAAGTGATGTAACAATTTCTCAGATTATCTCTATGCATTTGGCTTTCATTATTCTTTTTTTTCGTCATCTAACACTTATTTTTTTCTATCACACTATTTTGTTGAAATTGGACTGAAAAATGTTAAAATATTTAAATGACATAAGTATTTTAATATCATATACATTATATAACGAATATTTGTTAAATGAAAAAACATATAACACCAATTTAGGAAATATTGAATTTAAACTAATATTTAACACGTTGACGGACACTTGCGTCTATAGCCGTCAAAACTATGTGGCAGGACGGCAGAAGCCGTCCAAAACGAAAAAGTCGTTTTTAGACACTACGGCTATAGCTGCACAAGTGTTATTTACCGGCATACAATTAGAAGCCTAGTATCATGTTTTGGAAACAATTTTTTAGGTTGAATTTCGTTTTCATCTGTTACACGACTTGTAGCTTTGGTATGCATGTGGTTGTGAAGGGAATAGTGCGATCGTGTTTTCTCTTGTATTTATTTTTTGTCATTTATTTATTTTTGTTTGATTATTAACTAACATTTCGTTAATTTTTTAGTGATTTTTTTACTTAAATTTAAATTGGCCCTGATTAATACAAAGCTATAAAGTAAGCATACCTGTATTTTAATTCAAATCCCTCATAAGTAATCTAAATGAAGGTCATGTTTTATGTTTCGTGATAAACTACGCTTTAGTTACACTAATTGTGATAATAATTTTGATTAGAAGTGGGACGATGAATTATTTGGCATAGTAAACTTATTAAGCCAGCACGAATAGTTTTAAACTGGTTCTTAATTGCTAGAAATATCCATTTGTTAAACTTGATTAGAGCGCTGATACTGAAAATCAGCGTCATTCCGATTCAGCCATTGTTTGGATCTTCATTTTAAAAATTTATCAGTTTAAATTTCTCTTATTATTACATTCATTATATAAAAAGGATGAAAATGTTTACTTTCTACATAAATCTACATACTTGCAAGAATCGGTACCAGATTTGATACACGGTTGTGTTCTGCAGTTAAGAATGACCTAAAGTGTTTTTGATTCAATTTTGAGGAACCATTTATAAGCTTTGGGGCACAGCCATCTATGTAGAAGGCCTGCGCACTCAAAAAAAATGGCGGCTGCCGAAGGCGGTTTCCCTTCTATAATCCGTAAGTAAATTGTGTAATACCTTTTACTAATCATCAAAATATTTTTTCAAAAAATAAATTAAGGATATTCAATTATTTCACTAACGTGAATATTTAATAGTTCAAAATTGTTTTGCTATAGATATTTTATTTGTGTGTCAATTTATATTTATATTTTAGTTACCAAAACAACTTCATACACTACACGGGAACAGATATGATACATAGATAAAATTTTAAGCAAAGAAATTACATTTGTAAAAAATTACACAATTTTTTTCTTTTTACTTACTTTTCATTAAATGGTCCCATGGAAATAAACAGCTCCTTAAAAACACATTATTAATCAGTGAAGTAAGGAAAGATTAATCTTTTGTTGTGGTAATAAAAATGGTTTTTCTTTAAGATAAAAAAGAAATTGTAATTTGTGAGGTATCAACAATAGCCGAGTTGCAATACACAGCAAAAACCAAACTTTAACATAAACTTAGAATGCATTTAACTCACGGATATTAAATGTTGTATTATGTAATTATAAACTCCTTAATGAGATCTAACAATAAAATGAAACTTATTTTTAAAACGACAGTTATAATATACAATATGATACAAAGAACACACTAATAACAAAACATTTTAACCATTCGAAAGTAGCCAACTTAAAAATTACCATCATTCTTATGATATACTTAATTAGAAAAAAGTTCATAAAATAATAGGAGAAACGATAGCAAAATTGCTAATTACCCTACATATAATAGCAAATGTTATTTTATTTCCATAATTTTTTTTAATTTAAAAGCAGTAATCGGCAAACATTCAACAAGCATCAACAGAATAAATGGAATACCGCCTTCGAGAGATCACGTGAACGGTGTTTGGAAAATCAGTGCGCAGGCCTTGTGTTTAGATGGCTGTGTTTGGGGAAAAACTGACAAAAAATCCAGTTTTATTATGTCGTTTGTCCATTTCTGTTGTTCAGTTGAATTCAATAACTTATCCTCTTATTTCTGTTGACATCATTATTATCCGATAATTAGTACTTAGTGAATATATACATATACATATATATATATACACATATGTATATATGTGTGTGTCTGCAACCACCGAAATTATTCTCGCCAATTGCGCATGAAATTAGCCTCTATTACTTAAATTACCCGTACTAACTGGGCAATAAGAAAACCTAAGTGATTTGCAGTTATGGCTCCATTAAAAAGAAAGAAAAAAAGCAAAATAAAACGTTGTGGAACGTTATAGAACTGAGAATAAAAATGGACATCTTTAGAAGACAAGATCTTTGGATCTTTTAATGACTTTTCACACCAAGAGAGAGTTATATTTTTTTCTCTAGATGCCTACATTATTATTTTTGACCAATATTTGGGAGTCAAGAATGAACTTTGATTATTTAAATTAGCTCGAAAACTACGTAGGCAGAAATTTAGTTATGAAATTATTTTCCTGGAACAGTTGGAAAATGTAGCCAGTAGACAAAAAATTATAATTTATTCTAACGTTAGGTTTGGGAGACGTTTATAAATAATTTAAATTGGAGAAAAATTATTTCAATCTGACAATTTACGGTTCAGAAATTAGCTATTAAAGAATGAGAATGGGTAAAAGGAGAATTTTAGATAGATATTTTAGATGTATATGTTTAAATACATATATATACATATATATATATATATATATATATATATATATATATATATATATAT
>CM063503.1:15706793-15731793 GCA_032207245.1 Pardosa pseudoannulata | reverse complement strand
ACACGAAAATTAGACTTTAACACAAATCCTACTGCGTTCTCTTAGCATATATATATATATATATATATATATATATATATATATATATATATATATATATATATATATATATATATATATATATAATGCATTGTAAAAACAACTAATTTTGACATCAAGTAAAGGCTTTTATTACTATTAAGTTTTTTAAATTCTCTATATTTTCTACTTAAAAGTTATATAATCTGAAGATTCATTATATGAACATTTTGAACTCTACTAATTGGGGTATTTACAAAATTCCACTTAAAATAATAAAACTTGAAATAGATATTTGCACTTTAAAAAAATTTAGTTAAATTAGTATTGTAGTATCATATGAAAGTTTAGAACTAAAATTAAGAAATTCTGTGGTTGCAGTAAAACTCAAAAATCTGCCTTCTTTGCTTTCCGTTGACTTGCCTTTAAAAAATTTGTGTAGGTGATTTAGGTTTGACTGAGAGTAAGCATAATAACCTTAATATAATTACAGTTTAGTTGAAATTTATTATACTTCAATATAGTATTTTATGTTCGTAACAATGAGGCTTTAGAGTTTAACTTGTCTTTCTCGCTGAGGGAACAATATTTACCGTTTCAAAAACATTGTTAACCACTTACAAATTTTTTTGAAAAAATTGCAAAAAATTATCATATTTTTTTATTTTATTATTAAATATAAGGAAATGAAACAAAATAAAATGTGTCAGTTTTAAATTGGCTTTTTAATTTTTTACAGGTGTAGAAACATTTAGTTTTGATATTAGTTTACTATCCCGAGTTATCTCGGGCAAATAGAAAACGTTAAATATTCGTTTTTGCATGATAGTTTTTGAAACAAGGGACAACACAAAGTGATACCTGACATTCTGTACACTGGTATCTGGTCTCTTTTCTTACTGGCTTACCTCTGGAATTTGTTTTACGGGAGCACAGAGTACACTGTCTCGTTGGATTTGATTTTTTTTCAGTAGCAGGAATAACATCTGGAAAATGCCTTGAGGTTAACCTGAGTGGTAAAAGAATGATGTTGAGTCTTCTTGATGTAGCAACGGATGTCAATGATTTGCTGAAATTAGTTTTTCAATCAGTGGAAAACACCTGATCAATCCTGCCAAAAGAAACCAACAAAACTTAACAAACCGCCAATCAAAGTTGAATATTTCCTTTCATTTCCTCCAGGCCGAGTAAAACCGTGATAAAACAAATCGTACTGACAAATTCTGCTTTGCCCGAGTTTTCTTGGGATAATAATTAACTGTAATGTATACGAACCTGAGATAACTCGGAATAATCAGGCAAGCTGTTAAAACTGTTAATAATATATTAATATTTTCCTAAAACAATGAATATTGCCGTAAACTATAGTACTTTGTTTTTAGAGCCAAAATTAATGAATTTAGAATATTTAGTAATTAAAATACTACCGAATTTTATACCCAAAAGAAGTAGAACATAGGTGAAATATTTAGTGTATAAGGCCAGAATAACAACACCAGAAGAAATGATCTTCTAATATTTTTTATTGATTGTGCTACTATAAAAGAGTCGAACCAATATCTTTTTTTCAAAATAAGTATTCTTCAAAGGTAAGGTATACTTAAACAGTACGAAATAAAATTCTTACTACACATATATTGCATTTGCTATGAACTATTTGTATTGGTTAAGAAAAATCTACGCTTTCAACTAAGTAACACTTCATATAACTGGGTAACAAAATTAGTTCATTTCCTAAATGCAAAAAAGTATCCAAACATTTACACAATAACTGCAAACATAATATTTTGGTTACTTTATTTACAGCACGAAAAACATATATATTTCGATTTGCCGAAGGTAAACATATTATAAGCATAATAATCTCAACTTCACTAGTATGTCTCTTTCAACACTTACGTTTAGAAGGTCAGGAAATAAACAGCTGCATTTGAAACCTATTCCTCAGTGAAAATAGGCTGGATAATGAATAGCAACCTTTCGATTTTCAATATCACCCAGTTCCATACATCTGTTAAAAAAAGCTGTCCTGGAAAATCGATTAAAATAATCTACATAAGTACAGAATCAACGGAAATACAATCCGAAGACAGAGGCATTAAAGTATCCCCACATGATTATTTATTCACAAACTCTTAACTTGTTTGGATGGGATAATAGGTACTTATGTGTTTTAAGAGGAGAAGCTTTTATTTCTGTAAGTTAAAATGCTTAGAGATCAGAAGTTTTATATTCATTATCTAATACATAGTCAATTCTGTAGTTACAAAAAATCACAATTAACAACTGCAATAAAAAGATTTGTTTCACATATTAATTTTTTTTTTAATTTTAGAATAAGGGAAATGCATTAAAGTATGTCCACATAATTTTTATTCATAAATTCTAAATATGTTTAGATGTGATATAGTTTACTTACATGATTAAAGAGGAAGAGTTTTTTTTTATATTTATATACATTTTAGTAAAATCATTAGATGTTTATCTCCTTTAAAGATATCTTATTCTAAATATCTTATACAGCTTGAATTTAGTAGTTATAGGCATTTTAAATTAATAAATAAAAATATTTGTTTGGTAATTTTAGAAAATTTATGTATTACATATAACTTTAATTTTGACAATCATCAAACTAAACAACTATTTTTGTTTACAGAGGAAAAAAATACAGTCCACAGATAACTGTAATATGTATCTGTTATTACAGTGTTTGAAATTTCAATCGTAATATATATTCCTATTTACCTTAAGTAAACACAGTACGGGAGTTTTAATCTCAGCTCCAAGTGTTTCTTTTTATATTTGTGTTTAGAAGGTCAGGAAATAAACAGCTGCTTTTGAAACCTATTCTGCTGTGGAAATACATCGGATAATGAATAGCAACTGTTGTCGATTTTTAATATTATCCGGTTCCCTACACCTGTTAAAAAAGCTGCCTTGGAAAATCGATTCAAATAATCTGCACAGAGACAGAATCAACGGAAGTACAATCCAAAAGAAAAAGCTTTAATGTATTTCCACAGGATTATTTATTCACAAATTCTTAACCTATTTCAAAAGGATAATTGGCACTTATATGTTTTAAAGGAAAAATATTTTATTTCTATATAAGAAAAGATGTTTAAGAATTCATTAAAAGTTTCCCTCTTTTAAAGATAGCTTATCCTGAATATCGGATTTATCTTAAATTCAATAGCTATGTATATTCAAAATAATGAACTTTTAAAAAATATAATGGAATATTGAAAAAATGCATATATTGTAATTTTATCATAGAAATATAACAGTATGCATCAAAATAAACCAATATTTTCGTTTACACAGGAGGAAATACAACATACTACTCACTCCCACATACACACACACTCGTATATATATATATATATATATATATATATATATATATATATATATATATATATATATATATATATATATATTATATATATTCATTATATTCCTGTCTAAAACCAGATGTTTGATTACAAATTACTTCCAAAGCCATGATTTATTACATTTATGTATAACTAAAAATGTTATTTTAAGCATTTTTCATATGGTAATCTATCAGTGTTTTAAGAAAAAAATGAACTTACATATTCTAATATCTAAAATATTATAATGAGTCTTTCCTACAGGAAATGCGGTTACTTCCTGACTCGCATTATTTTGCAAGTTTCTAACATTTGATACTGAAGAAATATTTATCAGTGTAAATAATATTTACTGTATGTATATTGTGAACATGAGGAAGGGAAGGAAAATAACTTGATATATTCACAATCATGACATTTTTTTTCAACTTATTTATACCTCTTCATGTTATTTTATTTTTAGTTCCTGATGTAACCTTCCTAGTGCTCATTCTCCCCGTTAATAACTCAATATTTTACTAAATTTAACTGAAACCAATTGCGCGAGAAAGTTACAACTGGTGGTAGTATATGAGATCTGTCCAATAAATAGGTGAACCTTTTTCCTAAATATGTTATAATACAAAATTTAGAGTATCTATTTTTGTAGGAAGTTTAAAATATCCTTTTTAAAATACTCCTTTTTGGTATCAGAAAACTTTTTCCTCTTCAGAGCCCATTGTTGAAAATATCCTAAGTCCTAATGCTTTTAGTAACCTTGTCGTTTCATGTTTTATTGTCTCCACGTTATCCCAGTGCCACGTCTGTATGATCCTTTTATAATTTGAGAAAAGAATGAAATCACAGAGGGCTAAATCTAGTAAGTTGGGAGTATTATCTGGTGTTCAATCCCTTCGGAATGTACAGACACGTTGCCCCGATGGCAGTCATCCATTTTTACCACAGTAATGTTATGTATGAATAATTTTTCTAAATTCATTTGATCGGCAATCATCAGGACGATTCAACAGTCCAATTGACATTCGCAAAGAACAAGAGACAGGTTACGTTTCATCAACATAGAGCTTCATATATGGACTTCCTAGCCTTGCATAACCCTTGAAGTCTTCACGGCTTTACAGAAACACTTGATTTCGTTATTTTCATAAACAGCCCTAAACATTTCATTAAGTTCCAGAAAGTTAATTTCACGTTTTATGACAAACGCGATGTTGAATCATTGTTCCATCTGTTCATTAATTTTCATATTCGAAAGAACAAATAAAAGTCATCATACTGTAATCCTAACTCTAACTGTACAATTCTGTAGAAGATCTGGAGGTTACTTATAATACAGTAGCTTCTCCGCTAACAGAGCAGCCAATGTACATGGCCCACTTTAACTTAAGGTCCCCCTAGTTGCTCAGCTCACGTATACATTATAATATTAATACACATACTTTTCATTCATGAAGGATTCGCTTCGGATGGTGTATGGAAAATTTGTGTAATGGATGAACAAGGTAATTAAAAATGGAGAGTGTTTTTAATTCTTTTAGAGAGCTGCAAAATGACAACATACCAAACAATAAAGATGTTATCTTTCGGATTGCAGAGTTAAAATATAAGGGTAACTCATGTGTATTTATTAGGAGTAACACATCGTTTATGCAAGTTGAATCGGGGAAGTTTGCTACTATTATATGACCAATTCACAGATTCTTTTCTACAAGACGATCCCCTTTCAAGTATACAAAATATGAGCATTTTGAAGTTGTCTAGTAGACAATTATGTATATCAATAACTTTCCAAATGATTCATTGGTTGGATGATAAAAAAAAAATTGAAAGCACAGACTTATAAAACCTTAGTCTGTAGGTTTGATCTCAACTTTTGGAATAAAATTCTGTAACTTCTTGAAGTATAAAAATGCAGTTAAACATGGTCTGAATGGCTTTTGATCCAGTTAATTGTGAAATGCAGTTATTAAACAGATGCTTCTAAGTAAGAAAAAGTATTGTACTGTTGATTTATTTTGGCATGTATAGAAATGACCGTGCTGATTGAAGAGCAAAAAATCCACCCTAATTGTATCACTGATGTTCTTTACTGAGAGTTGAAAAATCTTATTGAGATAATATTTTGAACTACCTGGCAACAGCATCGGCACTTGATAGGGAACAACTAGTTACACGATACTGAAAGACAACTACGCATGTGTCTGCCGTTACCCATTAAAATATGCGTCGGGTATATCAGCTGTTTTTTTTTTGTGGGAGGGGGGTAGGGCGGTTACTAACATTTAATGCAACATTATCACTTAATGAACCGTCTCCAGTGTACATTCAAAAAACTTTACACTTCTCAAATTTTATCTTCATGCTGCTGTTTTGGTTTCCATGGTAATTTTAATATCGTGGTAAGTCCAACACCTAGTCTTGACAACATTATCGGAGAAAAATCCTATACAGTTTTAATTCCATCATCTTCGCCATTGTGAATTTTATTTCAGTGTTTTATTGGGATTACAGTCATGAATGTTTTTTATTTGAAAATTCCCACTGGATATCATGTTTTCATAATGAATTTTGGTTTTTATACCTCATGTTAATGTTGAACTTAACTTTTATCTCGCACAAAGTGGCTTTATTACCATTTTATATTTTTTAAACATTTGAATATACTTTTTTAATATCCTGAATTTTTTGTATTTGCACTTAATTTTCTTATTTTGCATTAGTACTATTACTTTAAGCAAATTGGTTTTCACAATATATGCCTAGAAAGGTTCTCCTTCAAAATACTAACCAACCAATTTAATCAGCCTTTGTAAAAAACACGCATTGAATAAGACGTTTCCAACTGACCATTTGATTGTTTAACAAGTTGTATTTTACAAATTATGGTAGATTGGAAAGCTGCATTTATTTCTTATTTAGGAGGGCTATAAAAATGTCTTTACCCATCTAGTTATATAAATTTGTACTTCGTTCAACTTTTATATATAGAAAAAGAAAATTTTTGGTATAATGACATTACTTTGTGGGAAATTAAACAGACTTCTCTCTTAGTCATGCATAAAAGCGAAGAAATATTTCTTAGCAATTAGTGATAGAAGTAACAGGCACTTTTTAATGGCTCGGAGAAAGCTTCTCATAAAAGAAAAAAAACCAAATATTTCACATGAAAAAATATTTCAATGTTTTTTTGAAAAGAATTCTAAATAGCTTTTGGAAAATATTTTTTATCAACTATTAAAGCGACTTATTACTTTTAGGAAAATTATGGAACATTTATGTATTTAAAAAATATTAGCTGATAAGAAGAAAATTGAATTGTTTAATAAGGATTTTAAAGATTTTATTCTTCGCCTAGAAATTTCTTGAACGAAAAATATCTTTTGGACCTTTACATTAATAAGTAAAAGAGTTTTAATTAGTATCTGTTTTAGCTATTTTATAAAATTAGCATAATGAAATGTGAGGTAATTACATTAACCAACAGAATTTTCTTTTCAGAAGGCTTTTTAATGGGTACCCAAACCACGGTACCATAATAATAAATAGAAATAAGTAAAATAAGTGAAGGTTAAAAATAATTAAATTAGTAAAAACATCAATTCTGGGGTACTGTGGATAATATGTATTGTATTTTCAGTAGGCAATTCTCAAATAATTTATCTTGCTTTATTTATAGAGATCAGAGATCTTGTGATCTTGTATGTCAGAGATCTTTCCAATCGATAGAATTTATGTAACGATCCGATTTTGACTGAAAATCAGTTTATAATATACTAAACCATAGCACCAATAATCAATTCAGTAAATAATTTTCAATAAATGAGAAATTCCTTTTATATTCTAAATTTAACTTATTTTTAACAATTAAAAACTGTTTTTACTTATTAATAAAACAAATGTTACTTTTTAAATAAAAAAAATTCAACTCAAATATGACCAGAGGGAAAAGAAATAATGCATTTATACTTGTATCAAAATTAAAGTTACTGCTTTGTAACATTTAAAAAACAATATCCATTAAACTAAATATTCAAATTCTTGCAAAAATATGTATTTCTAAGTAAACATTGGTCATAAACAAAATAATGATTTCAAACTTAATAAATTTATTTTTGCGCAAAACTTTTCATTTATTTTTTGAAATATTTATGTTTGCATTATTGACCTATTTATATATTAGTATCGGTATAATAGGGTATTTCATTACAGCTTTCTAATCAGAGCTGAAATCTATCTCTTTATAAGAAGTTTTGTTATGACTATTTGATTTTCTTTATCACTTTTCATAACATTTATATTTGCATTATTCAAATAATATACCCATAATATATTTGTCAAAGGGTGTTAAGATAATATAGACTATAGTTTTGCAATGACGTTTTACTTTAGCTTGTATAGCTATAAAGGTTTTGCAGCATGGACTTACTAGTCACAAATGCTATTCAGAATGGACTTACTAATTACAGACCAAATGGCTATAAGTAGGACTCAACCTCATCTCTCTTTCCTTTTGTACGTGCTTCATTTTTTTACTTATTTATTTATTTATTTATTTATTTTTGCATTACAGAAGGTTTATTAAAATGTATCACATTTAAAACAAAAATTACATTTAAATTGATAGTTCTGACACATACTCCTCTACCATTAGTTTTTGAAGAATTTAACATAGATTCTATGTTTCCACTCTAACAATAAGCTATGAATTAGATTTTCTTCCAAAGAAATCAACCTGAAAGATTTTCTCTAATAATTAATAAATTATATTTTATTACAAATGCATATATCTACGAAATTGAAAATTTTAGTTAGAGTCAAAGGCTTTCCCGGTGACTGATTTACGGTAATTTGAGAGCTTAAAAATATAAACTTGGTTATACATAAAAAATAGCTCTTGTTCGGCATTACTGATCAGAACTGATGCATAAAAAGTAATAAAAAAGGATGAAAACGTACCATTGCAGTACTACAGCACTCTTTTGTACATTTGAATTTTGTACGAAATATAAACTCCATTTATTTATTTCCATTTATAATCACATTTCCCATTTTCTAAAAGGGAAAAGACATAAAGCTTTATCTTGACTTTTATGACTTTTAAGAGAAAGAGAATTCATACTTTTCATGTATTTGTTTGGATTCCAGTATCCAAACAAACTCAAAAAAGTATAATTTTCTTCTTGGATTTTTAAAATGTTAACAAAAGATTAATTCAATTGAAATATTTTATTTTCTGATTTTCTCTTATTCAATTCCAAAAGCGGTTTTACAATCATTTCTAAAGCTATAGATTACAACACTTGCTTATTATTCACACATAATCTTGATAATCTCCTGTGCAAAGAATTACCGATTTAGGAAAACTTCCATGGTTTGAAATACACAATATAATTAATTGTTCATACTAACCAATCATTTCATTCCTTAATGCTAGGCATTACCGATATTTATCTCTTAAGGCAATAGGCTTTACTAATTTCACACCTATGCTCCCACTTTGAAATCAGCTCTCAAATAATACAGCGTTTTCACAAGTACAAATGCGAATTAAATTTTAATGCATTCAGCTGTTTAATTCGATTACATTTGTGCCGAACAAAGACGTAGGCTGATACCATTAAACAGAGATTTGTAAACATAGCAAAGTCAACTTATGGGAAACAAGGTTTTATAGTTAGTGTGGTGTAAAAGGGGACTATGTCGACATTAATATCTTAGATATGTGGCTTGATGGATGCTAATTAGTTGCAAATTATTGATTTAATGGTATTTATTCATTGCTTTAACATCAATAAATGCAAATTCGATTTGATAGTAGCGAAGCCGATTAAGGTAAAAGATTCTATTTCAAAAGAGCTTTAGGTTTTAAATATTTAAAATGAAGTATAAAATGCTGCAATGAAATATAATTGTTATTTTATTTCTTCTTATACAATTTTATCATTTTACTATTTTTTATTTTTTTTCCGCCCACAAAGAAACTGAGATTAAAAATGATAGTACATAACTGTTTAATTACAGAAGGTTTGAAATATTAGTATTGAAACAAAATTTTTTAAAAATAATAATAATTTTTATTATAGATATATTTATACATACAGTTATTACATGCAGTTATACACTCAAGAGTCAAAACATTATGACCACTTGTCAATAACGAGTTGGCCCACCTTTGACGCGCAACACAGCTTCAACCCGCCTTGGTATGGATGTCACAAGTCCTTGATAGATTGTACCAGATGTTTAAGCAACGGTTACGCAAATCCAAGATATTGCGAATTGATGGTCTTTGATATCTGAGCTGCCGTCCCATGGCATCCCAAATGTGTTCTATCGGATTGAGATCCGGTGAGTTAGACGGCCAGGACATTAACTGGAATTCAGCATCATGTTCCTGGAACCACTCCAGCACAGTTTTAGCCTTGTGACACGGGGGGTTGTCCTGTTTGAACATTCCATATCCAGCTGGAAAACAGAGGCCATGTAAGGGTGCAACTGGTCCGCAACGATATTCAGATACCCTGTAGCATTCATGCTGTCATATATTTATTGTCTTAAATTTAACTTATATTAAATAATAAATTCAAATAATCGAGTAAAAACTAAGTTTGTGCATTTGTTTAATAGCGTTCTATTTCATTTGTATTTCATATCTACGGTTATTCTATCCAAAGGAGGTATTAATTGCTTTTCCTTTTTCATTTAAAATATTTTCTTTGAAATATTAATCAGCAAATACCTAGTAACAAAAGAAAAATATTAAGCATTAGTTTACCAATAATTTTTCAAGTACCATTTTAAGAAATTATACTTAGTTTAAAACATAAATATCAAAACTTTCTAAAATATTGCCCCTAGGTAATTTATACAAAATCATACTAGGCTGCTATTAACAGAGTTTAGAAATTTCTATAGTTATTGGAGAAATAGTAGTCAATTTGACCTGTACTTGTAACAATTAATATTTTAAGAATGAAATGTTAAATTCTATGCCAGATATTACTTCGAAATATCTTACTTCTACGCTATTAAAAACCTTCACTAGGCCTCACTTACATCAAACCTAAACTGAAAATACAGTAAAATGTAGTCTATATTTTATAATAAAAGATAATTGAATTTATTAAAAAGATAACTAAATCAGAAAAGTTATGCTTAAACAAATACTAACAAATACTAAGTATACGAGCTTTAGAATACAAGAAAAGTATATCGAAATATTTGTCTAATTTTGCTGTTCAAAAGCTTCAACTCGTTCTTAACACTACATCTTAAATGCAATAAACCTAAATTAAAATTACATTAAAATGCCTTTTATATTACATGATACACTTACTTATATATTACACGAATCTACAGCCAGATTTTTTTATATAATAAAATAATGAATGTTGTAAACAGCTACAAAGTAGCTTTTAAAGTCTAACAATTGTTTATGCATTTCAAGCTTTAAAAAGGAATTCAAATTTAGTTTTCAATCAGTTTGGAACCGAACGAATGGGTAGGGATCTGCGCTTCGTTCCAGAGTTTAGGGGTTTGAATCCCGCTGATGGCATGGTTGTTCATAGCCTTTGGGATGCAGTATATCCCATTTTTATTAATCATCGTGTAGCAAAACAATAAACACTAGTGCTCCAACACAAACCAATAAGTTTTTAAAACAAGATCAGGAAGATGTAGATTTCCTTTTCTGTTCTTTTAAAGCATAGATTTTGAAGTATCCTGAACTGTTCAACACACTAAAACACTTTCATTTTCTTCGATAAAAAATGAATCTCACGAGGTTTTGAAAACAATGGAATAAAAAAAGAACAAAATATACTTTTTTTTTCTTTCGAAGTAAGAGTAAAAGAGGAAATATATGCATAGCGTGAACAAGAAAAGTTGAAATTTTTTAAGTGCTAGCATTTCTTCAAATTATTTAGACTTTCTCCTTTTGATGTATGCACTATCATTACAGTTTAAACGACAATGTATTCTTAAAATTACAAGTATTGAATTTTTCATTGTCGTTATTTGGATGAGAGTTCACTGTGGTCTTACATATACTAGAATGAAATAAGTATTTTGCAGAATTAGTAAAATCCCTATAGATTTATAAATTAATATTACGATAAATATATATTTACTGGCAATATGAATAAAAGTTTTCAACCGACAGTCTTGCATTTTAAAAGTACATTAATGAATTTAAAGAACATTGTTGAATTTAAAGAGGTATAAAGGCTTATTTTTTGTTTACGAATTATTAGACATAAAGGAAGAACTCAAATCTCAATTATCAAAAATTCGGAATAAATAATTTTTAGTATATTCTCGTATTAAAGGTCGTTGATTTTTACTGTTTTTTACGTTTTATTCCTGATAGAAAAATATAGAATTTAGCATTTCATTCTTTAAAGTATTAATTTTTACTAGTTTTGTATGAGATACAAAATTTAAATCAAATGAATTTGGATACACTTATTAATTACCACTAATTCCTTGAATATAAGTGTACTTATTACTTATATCGTTAGCAAAGTACGCGTATGGAAATACCTGAGATTAAAACTTCGGCTTTCAGTTTAGTTCAAGTGTACACCTAATGCAAAGTTCACTAAACATTTTGGATCTTGTGTACTTAACATCATCATAAAAGGAAAGATCACAATCTCTATTCCTAATACGCTTAAATAACACAGTGGTTAAACGTGACAAGCTTCGAAACGTAAGGCTCTGAGATTGGTACTTCGAGAAATCCGTAAGAAAGACATCATGGTCACGCTTCTGGTCTATGGAACCTAATGTCCTTCTGATTAGAAGCTTTAGAAGATACTACCTCTTCAAATGTGCCTTAAATTATGAAACCCATTATTTAGAAGTAAGTTGATGCACCATACAATAAAGTACCAAGAAACTTTATAGTTTATGTGGGAAATATTTCTAGATTTTATACCCCTTAAAACAAGAGAATCATTATTGGTCTAAAACAACTATCAAAAAGCGAGTCGTGAAGAATTGCGATTATTTGTTTGCTACTGATGCTTACGGAACCTTCAAATTTCATTAAGAATTTTTTGCTCATGGTAACAGATTTTTATCTTCTAGAAAGGTTATTAAGGTTAATCTAATCGAGGTTATAAAATCACTTTTTTTGAAGATTTAATAACAGTGATTGAAATTACAATCAATATTTCCCTTCAGTTTCTTATTTCTGTGTTTTAATATTCTACCAGTTAATTTTTAATACCTTGGTTGGAACTAGTACTTGATTGTTGTCTCATTTCGCCTTTTATAACCAAACTCATCAAGTGCTTCTTAATATCAAATACTATGTAACGTGCAGATTCAATCAATCCCCAAACAACTGCTTGATTCAAAGTAGAGAAGAAGGCTAAATTCTTCCAAAATGTGATATTAACCTTAAGTTTCTAAGCCATTAGTTATTCTTACCATTCTAAACCAATAAATATCCCTTTTATTACATAAACTACCTGAATTTAGAAGTACAGGAACTTCAAAATAATATTTTTGGAAAATGATTTTTTGTGCTTTAACAGTTTGATTTGATAATGAAACATTTATTGGTAGCTATGGAACCATTTGTACCTTAGCGTAATAGAAAATTCTTTGATAAGCTTCTGCACAGTAATAATTTTTCTTAGTGAGGTTGCAACAATATTCATTATTCTTGAAATTCAAAGGGAACTTCAATGGGAAATTCAATTGATATTCGATCGGAAATTCATAAATATGACACAAATTCTGATGATTATTACTAAATAATATGAAAACTGTCAAATTTGTCTTTAAAATCTTTTATTCAAATACAATTAGCATATCAGTTTATTTTTTACGAATAAAAGACGTACGCACACGCATACATAAATTTTGTGTGCGGTTATTTTTGTATACATGCCAATCTTTCGGTGTATATTGGAAAATCCCGATAACAACATCGTATGTTCGAAAAGAAACACTTTGAGTTTATTTTATAACAGAAAGAAAACCTAAAATCTTCTGAATACATAAAATGAATAAAAAACGAGCATCTAGATGGGAGAATAAAATCTCGGATTCCAGTCTTGAAGATAAACTCGAATTGATCCATTGTAGCTGTAGTTTGCTAGCTTAACCTTTCCATTCGGAGCTAAAGTGAGTCAATCTTACAAAGTGCTTTAGCCCATTCCTGGGAACTTTAAGTACTGTCAAATGTTCAGTCCTAATCTGAAATGAATTGTCATTCAATTTTCTTTGGGGATTGGTTATGCATTTTTTTGAAATTTTCACCTTTTGTTTAGAGGATTTTTCAACCATGAAGATTATATGCCAAGAGGTGCAATATGCTTTAGAGAGAAATAAATGTGTGTTAATAAATGTGAAGTAAATAAAGAGGGTTTTTTTATTTCACGTTGTTCCAAATTAATAGTACATAACAGAAATAAAAATTCATTAAAGTATGCGAATTTTTTAAATGCTGTTTTACAGAAAAATCAGGTCTACTCGTCATTTTTTATAGATTTAAAAGCATGATAGCCTGGAACAGAGACTAAAAGAAAGAGAATGAATGACTACCGTCAGTGTCTTGTAATTCGACTGTAAATTAAGCATAGCTATAATGCTGAAACCTACTTCAGTGGTACTTTGATTACAAATTCTAAAAGCGGGATTCCCACTTTGAATGAGAAACAGAATTAGTTAAAAATCATTGAAGAAGTTCGAAGATTTTAATACTATTTGTTTAATTTCAATGATAATGAACGCTTTTCTTTAGTATCTTCTTTGCAGATTCCTTATTTCTAGTGATTTATCACCAAAACAGTAGAATTGTGTATAGATTACACAGATACTAAAATCAAATCAATTGCTGTCATAGTTGTTTGTCAACATTTAATACAGGTTTGAATCATCAGGTTCTGCTCTAATAATTTTTCTCAAATTTAAAGCTTAATCTAGTCAACCATAAACCACTGTAATAAAAGTATCTGATATAATAAATGCAGTGTAGTGATTTAAAAAAAACATTTTTTACGAAACCTTTGACAGAATTCTTCATGTATATATTTGATTTACGATGCTTAGTTATGGAAAAACAGTAATTGCTTCCCAAATACAATTTTTATATCTTATTTTGATTAGTAATAAAATAGATTATTTTTATAATTTTTCACCGAGAATAGCTGTAAAAGGAATATTTTTCGGCTAGAAAATTATGATTATTCATTCTTTATTATTCGTAACTAACGGAACCTGTTTATATTCTGAGGAACAAAATGCATAAAAATTTACCTTGATGCTTAAAGAAGAAGTTTAAGCAAAGGAAACTTGCAAAATGTTTGATGATCAAACATAAAAGGTTTAGAGCTACACTAGAAGTAAAAGTTGGTAATTTATTCACAGCTAAACGTAGGATTGTTCTGAAAGAAACATTCTTTACGCTGTCATATTAACGCTTTTTAAAACCTCTTTTCGAAGCAAGGTTTGAAGAGCTCATTAAAATGGTTTGAAAGATGACTTTTCTTAAAATAAGCTTTATGCTGGTAATTTCTTTCTATATTACTTAAATGAACAGTTAATGTATTTTAGTAGTAAAATTTATGTAAGAAAACAGAACTGTTAAAAACAAAAAATGAATGAGTAGTTATTCTATTTATAAATATTAATTTTAAACGAAGCATGAGCGTAAACATGACACAAGGGGAGATCAATAAAATAAAAACAATACAAACAAATATTCTAGATGAAAAATCAAATGTACTAAAACAGTTTTATTAAATCCAACACTGTGAAAATAAAAATTTTCATCTTTTTAAAAATAATTCGTTATAATAATGTCTAAATCTATCAAAAAGAAGAATTTCGTTATTATTGCTTCCCAAATATTTATATATTTAATTCTACTAAATGTAATTTAAACTACAAAGGTAAAAATCAATGTAAATAAAATGTACGTCAACATTATTTATTATTATTTATGTAAGACAGGAGAAATTCATAACAAATGCTTTTTAATAGGAACAAAAATAAGAAAACTTTCCAAAGATAAACAGCCATAGTTTGTTTAGTGAAGCTTATATAAATATCTCTGAAACAAATAACTTTATATTAGATAATAAAAATAAATCAGCTCAATTTTCTTAGCGTAGTCTTGGTATCAGAGTTAGTTGTTATTACTACAAAATTTTAAATGCAGTTTCAGAATATTAGAAAAGTAGTTAATTTGTGTTTTGGACATTTCATTTTTTAGGAACCAGCAGGAAAAATGTACAATTTTTTGAGTTACACTTACTTAATAAAACACAAAAAACATCTTAATCTCTAAAACTTAATCTGTAATAGCATTTCATTTTCAGAAAGTCTGTTGCACTCAATTTGCATTAAGACTGTCGTATTAATTTTATAGGCATGACATTTATCATAAAATTCTCTTATCGATAATTAGATTACACATGAATATTTTTAATAAAAATGTTTTAACATAGAATAGAATGCAAAGACTGAATTTTAATAAATTAGTACATCTTTAATGTGCTTTGATGGAAAATTTACATGTTTTTCAAATTTATATTTTATATGAATGAATCTATAACATTTGCATGTATTTTTTCTTTGGAGCAATAATTTAAAATTCAACATCTATTATTTAAAATGGTTGAAGTAAAAAAAAATAAATATTTTCAAATAAACTTTTTAAAGTCGAAATAATTTAAGCTCAATAATTTTTCTTTCGCAGTAAAGGTTTGAGGAAATATAAGCAATAATCACAATAACTAGATATATCCATCGCATTTTTAAAATAGAAATAGAATTTACAATTCCTTGTAACACTTAGACATCGGGATCATATTTAACTTGGACAATTCTTGAAGTGAAAATTGGACATTATATTCTCGAAACTGTGAAATAACTTTTAAACACAGAACATTCAGTGCAGCGGAAAAATTATCAAGATATGAAATTTCAGTAACAGATATGATGAAACCATGGTAAATAATTCCCAATTTTGAGGAAATGTGTTACTATTCAACCCAAATGGACGATAGAATATTTCATTAATCCAGAGAAATGAACAAGTAGAATTTTCCGATCTTTAGAGATTGGAATGAAATTTCCACACAAAGTATTACATAAATTGTATGACCACATTCTGGTAACTACATTGCTTAGATACAATAGTATTATTAACATACCATTTAGAAAGCTTCGTATGTATATTAGGAAAGTTTACGAAAAATAGAAATTCCCACATGTTTCTCATTAGTTTAAATATAAAATATTTATCTTAATTTAAATATACTGCTAATTATTGTCAAATAATTCAGATATAAAGCCAAACATTGTTACATCCAATTATAATATATTATTATAATATCTAAGCCAAATGGACGATAGATCATTTCATTAATCCAGAGACATGAACAAGTAGAATTTTCCGATCTTTAGAGATTGAAATGAAATTTCCACACAAAGTATTATATAAATTGTATTATCACATTCTGGTAACTACATTGCTTAGATACAATAGTATTATTAACATACCATTTAGAAAACTTCGTATGTATATTAGAAAAATTTACAAAAAATAGAAATTTCCACATGTTTCTCATTAGATTAAAATTAAAACATTTTTCTTAATTTAAATATACTGCTAATTATTGTCAAATAATTAAGATTTAAAGCCAAACATTGTTACATCCAATTATAATATATTATTATAATATCTAACCCAAATGGACGATAGATCATTTCATTAATCCAAAGACATGAACAAGTAGAATTTTCCGAGCTTTAGAGATTGAAATGAAATTTCCGCACAAAGTATTACATAAATTGTATGATCACATTCTGGTAACTACATCGCTTAGATACAACAGAAGTATTAACATACTATTTAGAAAATTTTGTATATATTTTAGAAAAGTTTACAAAAAATAGAAATTTCCACATGTTTCTCATTAGTTAAAAAATAATATTTATCTCAATCTAAATATGCTACTAATTATTGTCAAATAATTCAGATTTAAAGCCAAACACTATTACATTAAATTATAATATATTTAGAAAAGCAAAATGTCGACATAATAAAATGAAATCCCAAGAATTAAATGTTTAATAGCTCAAATGGAATATAAAATTTTAGGAATATATTTCCTGGTACAGCATTTTTATCTTTGAAAGCAGAATCATCTTTATCTATTTTCTCTAAGGAAGTAAAATATTTCAGATCAATATTCAATGGCATTCTACAAAATCACGAAAAAATAATATTTTTCAAAGAAACTTATTTTAGATGGAAGCACGTGTGTTCTCCTATTTCGGATGAACATAGAATTTATACAACTTTTAATTCTTCTCATTAAAAATTTCTTTTAGAGTTGCATAATATAGTTGCATTAAACAGTCTAATTGAAGAATCAACCTGCTCTTTTTATTTACGAGTGTCGGATTTTGTTTTTTATGTCCAAATCCATTTGAAAATGTACACATACATTTGTAGAGGAAGGCTATAGATAATATTTTAGTGATTTAAAAAATAAAAATACTTACCATTTTATTAGTATAAGTTTATCACTTATTTCGTCCATTCTATGTTTAATAACAAATAGATCATTTCAATGTACTGAAATATTGTCCACAATTATAGGAACTGCCTATACTGTACATTTTTATGACATGCTTTTGCAAACTACTTCAGCATAAATATATGATCTGTAATTATATTTTTAATATTTTTC
Source organism: Pardosa pseudoannulata (assembly GCA_032207245.1). Taxonomy (NCBI): domain Eukaryota; kingdom Metazoa; phylum Arthropoda; class Arachnida; order Araneae; family Lycosidae; genus Pardosa; species Pardosa pseudoannulata. The sequence continues at coordinate 15,713,684 of CM063503.1, read as the reverse complement.
CTCTCCTAAAGCCTTCCTACATTTTTTACTTACTAGACAATTTAAAATAAGTCTATCAAATAAACTTTAAATAGTTCTAATAATTCTTATTCATTTTTTAATGTAAAAATTATTGGAGGTAACCTGTTTAAAATTTTCGTTAAATATCTAACGTTCACATAGGGGAAAGTCAATTTTATACCAGTTTATGTATCATCAAAAGTGTACTATGCTGTTTCGTGGTTAGTGTTTTTCTCTCTCGTCCTCAATCACGCTGGAATCAAAGGTAAAAAGGCTACTGACGAAATTGTCAATCAGCTTTTTAACTGGTATATCCACTATTCGGACATAAAAACAGAAATTAAACTGCAATCTCTGACAAGAAAATTATGATTTCATCGTAGGAAACATATATACCATAAAACGCAAAAGTGGTAGCTTTCTTACTACTGGTAATTGGAGGAAAAAGACATTCTTTTAACTCGATTTCGCATTGTTCATACAGAGTTAACATATGTTCATTTTTTCTTTCATGTTAGTGTTCCAAAATTCACCTTTTGTCATTCGCTTATGCTTATTTCTCACATTTTCTCTTGTTGTTCATATTTTTTATATTTTAAGAATTTAACTCATTTACACCTATTTTGAATAACCTTAATGAGATTGATCCCTATTGGAAATTTTGCGTGTTACAGTTGCATTTTTCCTCTTGTACTTACCTTCTTCCCTATCCGGTAAGCTAACTCTCAGCAAATTGTTCAATTTTTTTTATCCTTTTAATGGTATAACTGTATATATATATATATATATATATATATATATATATATATATATATATATATGTATATATATAGGTGTAATATTAAAATCGCTTATTTACGTATTTTAATATTAATTTAATAACTTTTGTTCATAAAGTGATTTCGGGGTTTGCGCAGTAATTCTGATTTTTCCCTCCAGACACGCTATAGACTTAGTTCAGCCTCTGTCTGGACTACTTTAGCCAATAGTTAGCGAGTTCTCTCTAAACATGTATATTTTGTATCATGTGATCAATTGTGCTTAGGGATTATCCGTAATCTTTTACCATAGGAATCCCTATTTAAAAAGAGTATGTGCGGGATCACATTGTCTGTGTGCACGAAGTTGTAAAGCTGTCTGCATGTTGTACGAATTTCATGTTTATTACTAGAAATAAACTGTGTTGTGATTTTGATGAGATCTCGCCAATATGACATATATATATATATATATATATATATATATATATATATATATATATATATATATATATATATATATATATATGTCAGGTCTAAAAAAGGGGTAGTTGGAAATTATGTGAGTTATAAACGATTTTAAAATCGGAACTCCTTTATAATAATAAAATAAATGAAAAAGACTCAAGCTGACATAAGCTTTTGGGATCATCCGGTCAAGCGGAAAGATATTTGAAGGATTTTAGGAATAAGCAAACTGATATGAGTCAGTTAACGCATGGACATGAAGGTGTCAACGCAGTCTACGAGTGTCTTCGAAGAACAAATGAAAATGGCGCAAGTTTTGCTTAAATGAAACGATGATTTAATAAACTTATTATTATCAAGTAAGACTGTTTTTCATTCGCCTTAACACTGGATGTTTCATACACACACACATACACACACACACACACACACACACATATATATATATATATATATATATATATATATATATATATATATATATATATATATATATATATATATATATATATATATATATATATATATATATATATATGTGTGTGTGTGTGTGTGTGTGTGTGTGTGTGTGTGTGTGTGTGTGTGTGGCTTAAAAACTTTAAAACCAATGACCTGACCTGCTTTCACCCACAAAGCATCTGTTAAAATCCCAAGTAATTCGTGGGCTTATTTACGTTACCCTATCACTGTTAGCAATTATGATCATCTATATAATGCTTATAAAAAATTAATCAAGGATTTTCGCGTTTGATAAAAAAAAGCACTTTCTCTTGCATTAAAAATTAATAAATACAGTGTAATATGATATTATTTCTCGAAATTTTTATTATATTTATCAACTTCTGATTATCGAAACTTTTTTAAGTTGAAAAATAACCTGTAAATTATTATAATCGACCAGTTATTCTTGATAAGAATTTTAGTTTAACATTTCTGCTGCCAGAAACTAAACCCAGTAATGCAAAAATATGGTACTTGAAAATATAAATATTAATTCTTATTTAACATAATTTTCAATAGGGGTAATCACACTGTAAAGGAATGTACTACATTTTATGCAGTTTCCACAAGTTAACTTGATAAATTAAACGCAATATATGTGCTGTCATATGTATACACATATAAAAGAGCAGTATTTTATTTATAATTATGACATTTTTATTCATTCCTGTACTGTAATATTACCCGTCATGTGTCATCCGTTTGGTGTTTAAAACACGTCGTTTTTTAGTTAAAACAATCCTAGTAATATTGTAGATTTAAACACCACACTGATGACTGACGAAGTGTAATATTACAGCATAGAAATGAATAAAAATTTCATAACTATAAATAAAATACTGCTCCTTTTGTAAGTAATTTCAAATGACAACTCCTATATTACGTTAAAGTTTGATGCATAGATTATGTTCACGGAATATTGCGTGAAGACTTATTTTAAGAGACTGTTAGGAAATACAGTTATTACTCACTTCAGTATAAACTTTCTGCTCTTATTCGGATCCATGCTTTTCTTCCATTTTTTCCAGTTGTCGCCCAAATTTGACAAAATTCCTATACATATTTATGTATATATATATATATATATATATATATATATATATATATATATATATATATATATATATATATATTTATATATATATATATATATATATATATATATTTATACATAATAAATATATATATATATATATTATATGTACTATATATATATATATATATATATATATTTAGTATATATTCGGGAATATATATATATGATATATATATATATATATTATATACATATATATATATATATATATATATATATATATATATATATATATATATATGTATGTATATATATACATATATATAAACATATATATATATATATTTTTATATATATATATATATATTTATATCTCCAATTTTCTTAAAGATGTCAACAAAGCGGCCAGAAAAAATGCAGATATTTCACAGCAGTTTATAATTCAAATTTATATCGGATAGTTTAAAAAACACTCGAAATTGTTATTTAATTTATGATTTGTATATTTTGATATTTTTCCCGTTTAAAAGGACTAACAAGCTCGTCTTTTGAAATATTTTAAAGATGCGAAAAAACTGATATTTCAAATGTTAAGTATTTTAAGGAATATAGAACATTTTATATTTCTGCAAATAAAATCCGAATTTTATGTTTAGAAAAATAAAATTTGTACTAGACTTATTTGCGTCTCTCTCTACGTTTGATTTTTACCTTATGCAGTATACCATTATTTTCAAATAATATTCTATTTTTGAATTCCTTTCCACGAAAAATCTCTTCATTTAAACAACTTTTATTTCAATTGATAATAAAGTAAAGCTTGTTCTATTCGTTTCTGTTCAAATCATTTTAGGATAAATTTATTACAATTTTTTAATATTACTTTAGTTTAAAGAAAATTATTTAGATTTGTCATTTTAACTTATACGTTTTTTAAAAGGGTAAATGCATACACCAAATGAAAAAAAATTATATTTACTTAACCTAAAGATATCTATTAAAATAAAAATTACAACTTACTTGTTATTTGAAATTAAAACTAAATAACATAGTTTTTTGTTGTGTGAGCCTCAATAGTACTAATCTATACAGTATTTTGTAATCACATCATAATAAATTCTGAAATTTCTAGAATTTTCAATTTATAGGGAGGTTCTTTTCTTAATTTTGAAACTTTGGATTGCTTTTTAAATTTAATTTAAATATAAAGAGATATTTTGTGTCGATTTTAAATAAAACTTTGAAATTATCTTGTACAAAAGTAATTTTTTTCTCTTTGGTACATATATTTTATTTTATAATTTTTTTTGGTCTGAATATAGTAGTCAAATTATAAAATATTTTTATTAGGGGAAATCATGGGCATAGTATTTTACATATACGAGCTTTCTTTAAGAAATTGAAGCCTTGAACGGATATTTCTCCATAATTGTTTTTTCTTTTTTCTTTCTATTAAAACGTATATATGATACAATTTATTATTCAAAGTGTAAAATATTTTTATGAATATTTTACTGTGTATAAAATAAAACTGTGCGTGCAGTTACCAATAAGCTCTTTGTTTCTTCTTTACAATGGAAATATATAGAAGATATTGTCAAATAGTATTACTATGGAAATATATAGAAGATACTGTCAAATAGTATTACTATGGAAATATATAGAAGATACTGTCAAATAGTATTACTATGGAAATATATAGAAGATACTGTCAAATAGTATTACTATGGAAATATATAGAAGATACTCTCAAATAGTATTACTATGGAAATATATAGAAGATACTCTCAAATAGTATCACTATGGAAATATACAGAAGATACTCTCAAATAGTATTACTATGGAAATATGTAGAAGATACTGTCAAATAGTATTGTTTTTCATAGTAAGTGACAGTATTGGTTGTAAATATCAGTTTTGTTATAAAATACAAGTTTAAAGATCTTGATTTATCTGGTACAGAAGGCTTTTAATAGATTTTAAATATTTTTAGTGCAAAAACATTTATAATTAAAAGCAATAAAAATTTCAAAAAGCTTAAATCCTTTTAATTTCAGTTAAATGGTCTATTTAGAAAAAGTCTCCCTTTTTGAATATGTTTTAAATTGGATTATAAAATGCAAAACAATTACAATGTTTACTGTAGACCTTAAAATTTATAAAGGGTGTTAAAAGGATACAATGTCTCCTTAAATTAAATTTTATTAAATAATGTAGAAATTTCAGTAATAAAAACTTTTCAAGTAATGAATCATAAAGAGATTTAAAAGCAAAAAATTTTTAGGTCAAAACTTATTGCTTCCTTAAAATATTCAAAAGTATAATACATCATTAAAACTCACAACTTTTAAAACAACTTATAATTCACAAAATAGCTCAGTTTTTACATTTTTTTAACATAAGAAAACAGAGTTATTTAAGAGACATAAAGTTCAAGAGAAACATACAAAATCTTAGATTGAATCATTTTAGTTTATCTTGATGTGAGCATTTCTAAAAAAACTCAAATTCTTCGTAAAATCAATCATTTTAAGTATGAGAGGATAAATTTATTCTAAACACGCGGAAAAGATTTTAGCATTGCAACATTTAACATATATATAAAACTAAAATTAAAACTGAACCGAAAACTTAACTTTATCTAAAAATTTAAAGCATTACAGAAATTTTACAAAAAAATAACAAAAACATATACTGTAAACTAAGAACCAATACATCCATGTAGTATGTAAAATAGTTTGCATAATTTTGAATAATATAGATTAACAATATTTTAACATTTTTCTGTACTGTTTCCGAAAATATTGCATATATGTAGGCATTTTAAATACTAAGAATAAGGAAACATTTTTCTACAGCTTAGCATGAAATATTTTATTAGAATGTGTATTACAAGCAACTATCAATTATAAACTAAATTTATCACTGTGCATTAAGATGAAATTTGAAACAGAGGAACTGAAATTTTACCGTGTAAAATTGACATCAAAAAAGCAAATGCTTCAAAACTTTGTATGTTAAATTTCCTCGTATATTGAATGAAAGTAAAGTGGAACTAAAGAATCCATTCTAAATTTAGAATTTTAATTTGGGATTAAAGCAATTTACATGCCTTGCTGTCGGAGTGACATCGCCCAGCGGTCTAGTATAAAAATTCATTTTTGCGGGTTCGCTTTTAAATGACAATTACTTTTAAGAGAAAGTATTCCGCTGCGTGAATATTTTCTAGTGAAATTACAACCACATGCATGTAGGGAATAAAAGAAAAAGTAGCAAGGTTTTAAATTGCAAGGCTAATGTTGCACCAGACAAGTGTTCGGTTTGGGGAATTCAATCTGTACTCTATACCTGTACGAGGTCTAATGGGACCGTGACTTGCTTCTTAAAGTTCATTTGGATCAGATACAAAGAACTATGTCAGATGTCTGTTGTGAAAGATATTGTATTACTGGTTTGTCCATAGTTTTGCTTAAGTACTACACGATTAACTTCACACTTAAAAATTATTTCTAGAAAAACTGAAATAAAATTTTTAGCAATTGTTTTGTCGCTATAACAGACAATATATACAGACCAAAGTGTTACTAAATGTTATAAGTTTGTATTACAACTTTTAAAGACAAAGACTGAACTAAGTCTATACATTTATTTGATATTTGATTCATCGGAGGTTCAGAAAAATAAATACTACATCCTACTATCCGATTTGAATATATATATTCTTAATCCACATAATTCTAAATCTATCCAAAAGCTAAATTCATTTTTATTGTATTATTTATCTTTACTTTAAGTTTTAAGTAAATTAGCTTTAATTTAAGTTTCCGTAAATTCTATTTGTAAAAATTATTACTGAAAAGAATTTTGGAATAATTAATGTGTTGCTATAACAGAGAATTTATACTCACCAAAATGTTGTTTAATGGCATGCCCCTAAAACTAAAAAATAAATATATAAAATTAATGAAATAAAAATTAATCTATAGATGACTGCAAAACAATTTCTCTGAGACAAATAACCGATAAACTATGATTTGTTTATCCTAAATTAACATGGTTCTTAATATGTTAGTCTAATAATTCTGAATTCATAAAATGCATTTATATTACATTAAATATTCTCCTTTC
>CM063503.1:15686793-15701793 GCA_032207245.1 Pardosa pseudoannulata | reverse complement strand
ATTTAGAACGTAGCTTTCCTTTTTCCCAAAAAAGCTGAAAATCAGGATTAACAATTAAGTTTTCTGAAAGATATGACCCAAACTATGCAACTTAGCATCTGTGATCTTAAAAAAATATTTCGCTGATAATAAATATACGAAATGTTTCTAATTCTTGATATCTCCCATGTTTTTAGAGGAATGTGTTAATTATCCCATGTTTGCATTAGAAGTTTATTCCGTTTTCGATAAATTCCTTAAAATGTATACTCTTGTAATATGAAGTAGATTAAGAAATAAAAAGTTACTACAAATTAATTAGAACCTACATATTTCTTGAAATTATGGTTTAGACAGGATTTTCAGCTACTTTTAAAAATTTAGTGTAAAATAAATCAGGAAAGTCAACATAAATGATTGGCTGCTGTGACTTCTGTCTGTAACAGCCTTACCATTTTCCAATATGAGTTAGATATTCGGCATATCTTAAGCTAATCAATAATGTATGATAGCTGGAGTGTACATATTTTTGGCCCTGAGTCACGCAAGTTCTTGCATATTTATAAGATTTTATACACACCAGTTTTATAAACTTTTCTTTCATTCTCTGTTTTGAAAAATATGTATATTTATTGGCAAGCCATTCAGTCAGCCAAAAAGACATAAGGCAAGTAGAAATCAATGAACATTGCACGCAACAACGTAATCTGGGTTATGCAAATATATTTTTGCATATATATCAAACACAGTATTTCACGGCAATGCTCAAGAATTCGGAATAAGGTCAATTATTAGGTATTAAATTGCAATATATCGTACAAACGTAACTGAAATGCATAATAACTTTCTTCTAGGTGCTTATAAAAAGCTGTAAAATCAGAACATTTCCATGACAATGCAAACCTATCACAACATTTCAACAATGCCTTGTGTTATGAGTAGGTATAGTCATAAAAATATTTCATGCTTGTGTACTCTAGAAAAAAAAGTGGCAGGTCTTTTGACAAAAACAATTATGATAGCTACTGAACATAAACTGATTATTCCATTTAGTTTAAATGTTGTGTTTAGATGTGTACAACACGAATTATTTTTCTCTACTAACAAGAAAATAATACCATACATAAAACTTTCTAATGAGTCCTTTTCAGTTCGAAAGTCTGCAATCTCCATAAAAATAGACTCATATATTTATAATAAATAGCTAGTTATATCAAAATGACATTATATTCATCTTTACTTCAAAAACTGAATGATCAGATTAAAAAAAACCATAGTAGACAGAAACACTTATTCTAAATACTCATATATTCCAATTTAGTATTCTCTCTACTCCAAAAGAATACTCTAACTTTCTAGATTTATAATGCTATGACTATTTCAATGATATAATTAACAATATTTGCAGCTTTGTCATGCAGATTGTTAAAAACGTTAAGAAGTAAATGTGCTTAGTAAATGTTTGCAGAAAAGAAGTTGGTTTGGGTAAAAAGGATTGCATAATGGATGCACAGAAAATTTCTCCAAATCATTTCTTGTCTGTACTGTAATGAATTTTCGTTAAATTAAATTTCCAGTTATAGAGTCTTTTGTGAACACTTGAACTGAGCTCATCTGTACCTTGTGGCAGGATGATATTTTGCGCAGAATAGGATGTTGAATAGAGGATTGTTAACACCGAGAACCACCTCAATCATTCTGTCTGAGAAAGTCATTAGGATGCAGGTGTTTCCAGTGTCGGTTTCAATGGCATACCGAAGAAAGAGTCTCGCATGACAGAAACCCTCTATATTGTAAGAGAAGCAGAAAAAGTTTCCTCCCTTGTTCTCCATAGGTTGTCCAGAGACATCTATTAATGATGTCTTATAGATCATAGAAATTGTTCTCGATTACTGAGAACTCCCATGAGTTCCTTGGAACCTGGCTTACACCTGTCCGGCTAGCAGTTCAACAAAGCGGTTCTTCACAAAGTCATCAACCACGTTTCCGATCAACTGGGATGGAAATTTGAGGGAGGACGACGGTATAAAAAGATCGGAGTTCATGGCCCATGGTGATTTTTTTGACCGATCGAGCCTCCTGTGAACTCATCGGCTGAGAGAGATGGGAAAGCGACTGAGAGTGTTCCCCCTCCCTTTTTTCTCTCCGTACTTAATATTCGGAACAATATTCGGAAAGCTGATTTCTGTAACGATCACCAATTCACTGTACAAATCATTCTCCATTATTTCAACGTATTTGTGTTTCTAATAATGATATTGAGTCCGTACGTAGGCCTCCGGTATCCTTTTTCCAGTTCACTTAGAGATCAGTATGCTACAGTACACTAAAATATATTATGGATTCTGGGTAGTTGATGTTATATTTTTAACCAACTAGACCTCGACCTATTCAGTAATAGACTAAAATGACCCAAATTATCTTCATTGACTGTGTTTTAGGATTATCTTATTATGACCACAGACTTCTTTCCAAGAACTACATAAAGAATTGTATATGCTATTGTGAAAATAGAATAGCTTGGAAATTTCTTGTTAGTGTATCCTTTCTAATTTATTTTCCTTAAAACCTTTTCCGTAGGCCCGGAACAGAGTACGTTCCGCTGCTGAATAAGTTCTTATGAGGGGCTCGGGGCATTTTCAATTGTGTAGAAGGTGTAAGAATTCCTTTGACGCATTATAGGTGGAGAATGGAGAACTCTATTGTAATTCTGTCTTGGGGAAGTGAGTAATAACCAATAATAATACAGGAAGCAGATTTTTTAAGAGTCTACTCATGCGGCATTTAGGGTGACTAATCTAGGAGTTTTGATATCCCCAAGTATTGTGACTTTCACTACTTGCTATCATTTGTATGCATATTAATTTGCTTTTAAAGTCTTATAATGCAAAGTGGAAATAATCTGCCAAATCGAATTGATATTTTTTTAAAAGTTATCACGCTTCTAGGTAATGTTACGATAGAAAAAATAGAAGATTACTGGTCTGGGAAAGATGCTCTAGACACAGTTTTACAGAAAATTTATGTATTTAGATAGCTTTAAGCTGTATCTTAGATATCTGCAAGGTCTAGAAAAATATTTTTTACAACAAATAATATACTTTCTATTATTACCTTAATTCAGGGCCCGATTCAGATACATTTTTGTGTCTCCTTCCCAATTTATAACAAATAGCTAATAGCATAATCACATTCATATAAAAAATATAACATTAAACTAGGAAAAAGATTTTAAATATTATTTCGTTCTTACTTTTTCATTATTTACAAATATAAAACTACTAAATTAGAATGTTCTGATTTAAGAATGTAAATCTACTGAATTATCATCTATCTCCCCCTCCTTTAAATTTGTTAGATGAACCTTGAAGAAAAAGGAATAAGAATCAGGTACAAAAGAAAATGAAAAATTACAGTTGCAAATTAGATGTTATTTTCCATCCTTTTAAACAAAAACACAAACACAGGTTTTTCCGTTTTACATTCTAAGTGCTAATTTTACTGACAATTTCTTAAAGTGTAAAAAAAGTATTCTTGATTTTAATACTTTTCTTTGTTAGAATATTTCATGTTACTTACCACCTTCATATATCTATCTATCCACCTCTCTCTCTCTCTCTCTCTCTCTCTCTCTCTCTCTCTCTCTATATATATATATATATATATATATATATATATATATATATATATATATATATATATATATATATATATATATATATATATATATATATATATATATATATATATATATATATATATATATATACATATATATACATATATATACATATATATACACACATATATATACATATATATACATACATACATACATATATATATATATATATATATATATATATATATATATATATATATATATATATATATATACATATATATATATATATATATATATATATATATATATATATATATATATATATATATTTATATTTATTTATTTACTTTCCATCCTTTTTTGTATTTTTACTAAAGCACTAAAGGGTAAAATTACACTAAAAGTTGATTCCGTATTTTTATAAACATCATAAATGCATAAATCAGTTATTTCTCAGAAATTTCAACTACTAAATTGATATAGTTTATGTTATAAAATTAAAAATTGATGAATTGAGAAATATTTTCATATTAAGTTATGTAATACATTTAAACTATTAAATGTTCTTGCATAATTCTGAAATAACTCTTCTCTTACACGTCTTTTATACATTTATTTTAAATCATTATTTCTAGACTGCAGTTCATTAAAGTACAAACAAGTAGTTTGGGAAAAAGAGTAATTTTTACAAGGTTATTTACCTTTATTCTATCTATAATTCTTACTTTGCATTTTTATTTCATAAGACTGTAAATTTATGAACTGCATTAAATACACTTTAAGAAAATATTGGTTAGACGATGACTAAACAAGTAGTACGCTTCTTTTGGTTACTGAGTATCCTCTGTTGGCTTGATTATTCCTAGCGTTTCGTAATTAACTCTTAGCAGTAGGTCCTAGTTTCCTTTACTCTCTGTAGCAGAAGAGTAGAACGCAATGTTTTACCTCTAAAAAATGTGTTTCGTTGTAAACTACATTAAGTATTACTTTTTACGTATTTTAAATAATGACTAATATAATATTAGGTAAATAAAATAAAATCTATTCTTATTCACTAAAGTAAAACTGTAACAAAAATAAAGTGTAATTACTGTTATTTTAGGAGATTTTTAAGTCAGTAGAAAAAGTGTGATATGATTATTACAGAGAGTTTAAATATATTATTAGTCATTATTTTTGAAATTCAAATTCATTTCAATCACTTTCCAAAAATGTAACAAAGAGCTAGAAATCTAGCATTAATTGTTGAAAATTTCATAATAATAGGAAAGGTACTTACGAAAAAAATATGTATTGTGAGAAAATCTTACATGTGCAATTAAATTAAGATTTCTCGGACTTTATAAAAGTTGTCATTTTTTCTTAGTTTCTGAGTCGATTGCACAATCGTAAGTCTATGCCAGTGACACTTTTTGGTTTTAATTTATTCTTAACTATTTTGTTTAAACTGAGCTTTCAGTTGCTAATTTTACTAGAGATTTTGGATTGATTTTGCTTAAAAAATAGTGTATCAAAATGTATTCAGAATAAAATATTTTATGTTCTATCCTAAGTTATGCAGTTATTAATTTTTAAATTTAAACGTTTAATGTGAGTAAACAAGGATTCATAAGGATGAATACAGATAATGTATATATTTTTCATTAGTAATATAGTTGATATCGATTCAAATATTACGTGCATAAATGCCTGTCAAAGATTCAAGTGGAAATGCAATGTGAAAATACATAATTTATCACTAGTAATTGTATTTGCCGTTGTTCTGAAGCTTTTGGAGTGATGTTATAACTTATAACGATACTCCAATATCTAAAATAAGGTTATGTAACCATGGTTTATTTCCTCATTTATTTAAAATATGATGCAATAATGCAGTAATTTATTATATCATGGCAGGTTAACTGTTAAACAAGACTAAAGACAAATGAAAGTAAAGACTGATTAGTTTTATTTTATAATAGTTGTTTCATATGTAATAGCATGTTAAACAGTTATTTCCAATTTATTTTTATGAAAATTTAAACAAGTATATTATTAAGAAATGCATGACTACATTACCTTTTTCTATCTCAACATATCGGATTTAAAATATATTTATTCAGGTGTTAAAATACATAATTTCAAATACGTAAAAATCCTTTAAAAATTGAAAACATAAAAACGCAAATATATTGCAAATAAGTGTTTTTGAGACGTTGTTGTCAAAATGTCGAACTCATAGGGTTGGTCTTTGGACAGGTTCCAGGTTGGACCTGTCCAAAGACCAACGTGTCCGATAACAGTAGCTGTGGAACGTAAAATATGTTTATGATTGCAATGTTCTCTAAGTTCATACGATACCCCTGGATGTGGTAAACTACACTTTGGGGTTTTCTGCTTGGTCTCAGCTTATCAATTTACAATGACTAACTCTTAGAAGTTCAATATTTCGAGGAATTACAACCATCTTACAGGAAGAAGTTATTTGATTTCTGTTGGTCATTATGGTTCAACGAGTATTGTTTTATTGCTTATGAGTTTGCACTATGCTTTATGCTTTACTGCTGATGTTCAATGCTTTACTATTTACACTATATTGATATTTTTTACCAAGTGTTTAGCCCATTATATTCGTCAAGGATCCAGTGTTAATAAGCACAACCAATCATTTAATTTCTATTTGAACACGACGCGGATCAATCAAGTTTTTTTTTTGTACATGCATTTTTAATAAAAATATTATAAATTATTTTACACTAAAATTTATTTTAAACTAAGAATTTAAAACTATCTTCGGGGTTAATCCACTTTTGGAGTCTCAATATTTTTTCAGTTAAAATATCAGAAGCTTATTTCAGTAATACGTAATTCAAAAAATGAATAAACCTTTGATAAGAAAATTAAATTGCATGTCACCATGGAATGTGGATTCTATGAGATAATTGCGTTAACTGCAATTTGGCAAGATATCAACAATAAACAATACCGTCTTTTAAAATTCACTTTGTAAATGACACGAATTTCGAGGTATGTTATAGATCTAAAATACAGAATTACAAAGGATTATACAATTTAACAATTACTCACATGATTGTTTTATTTCAATGTATTTTTTATGTTACATATCTCGCAACAATATATCTTACAACTATAAATATTTCTTTGATATATATTCTCCAATTACAAAACACTGTCATGCTAATAATAAAAAGAAATATTTCCAGGAGAAATAAAAGTATTTTAAGCTAATAATACGTTTTGTGTAGATTTTCTTTTACACGACACTCTCAAAAAGTGATATTTTTTTACAGATTGATGATCTATTGAAACTCTTTGGGATCAAAGTACTACACTTAATAAATCAAATAAAGTGATCATACGATTTTTAGACTTTACAAGAATTCTTAAGAATGTATTGCATTCACCTTTTTTTACACTAAGATAACATTTGATCACTAAAGTTGTAGTCTTTCATTATTTTAGCTAATATCAAAATGTATCTCTGCTTTGTCAATTAGCATCCACTATTTATTAATAAATAGTTATTTTTAATACACAAGAAATGTTTATAGTTTATTGTAGTTTTGGAATAATTTTCCTTCTCCTGTATCCACCAAAATTTATTCAATAAGATGTAAAAACAGAAATAAGAGAAACGTTTCTATCATGCGTAATATACTAAACTATAATCATATCTACCATAAAATCATCATTCTGCAAATAGTGGAGCAGATAATTTAATTTAAAAAACGTGCATTGCCCGGATAAGCAAAATGATATGCAACGAACATTTCAAAATATACATTAAGCACTGATATTTTGGATCAAAAGTTAAACTTTTATCAGAAATGATGTCTTTTAATTTTATATTTACAATAATAAGTTTCTCTTTTATCGCAGCTTAATTGTATGTAACAATTCTTATATAAAGTTAACACTCTTAAAGCTTTTTAATCAATTAAAATATTTCATTGTTGCATTTTTAAAATTGCAGAATTTATGTTTTAGAAAAAATGCTTTTAATAACAAGTAATTACATTTATGTCTTTTCAATTTGTTTCAGACACTACACACGCAAATCAGAGGAGTTCCTACATCATCTGCATCGTGATGCTGTCTAGAAAGAAATTCTGCTGCCAATGGTGCCAATTGGCAATATCATTTCTCGCTTAGTCAGCAACACATTGATAACCATCAATTTCCGTCTCAAAAATGGCCCGTTTCTATTACTTTCGAGCTCCTGTACTTAATGACACTTTAGACGATTATAATGAAACTGTGTTCCGAAAAGTAGCATGCTACAATTATACCAATGAATCCTATGATTCAACGCAGTGCAGTTCTGAGATTGACGCAGCTGTTGTTTCAGAGGAATGGGTTATGCCTTTTTCTCTGGGATTTAGCATATTTATAGGAATTATGATAGGACTGTGCATAATTCTGACTATTGCTGGTAATATCTTAGTACTGACCGCCTTTGCCGTTGAACGCAGTATTCGCCAACCAAGTAATTACTTTATAGGATCTCTTGCAGTATCCGACTTGTGTATTGGAATAGTATCGATGCCTTTCTATGCAGTCTATGTCCTCATGGGAAGATGGGACCTCGGTGCAATACCCTGTGATTTATGGCTAGCTACTGATCATACAGTGTGTTTGGTGTCTATATATACTGTGCTACTGATCACTATAGACCGATTCTGCTCAGTGAAATATGCAGCTTTATATAGAAATTGGAGGACAGAGAACAAAGTAATTTGGATGGTAGCAGGAACTTGGATAGTTCCATTCTTGGTGTTTTTCATAAGCATTATGGGATGGGAACACTTCATTGGCTATCGAGACCTAGCACCAGGAGAATGCGAAGTACAGTTCCTCAAGGATCCCGTCTTCAATACCTCTCTCATTATAGTGTATTTCTATGCCACATTAGTAATTCTCATCATTCTTTATTGCTTCATTTATCGGTAAGTTTCTAATTTATTTTACAAATACTACAGTTTTTTTACTTATAACAGTACGCTTCGATAAAATTGTTTTTGCAATAGGGTTAGATAATTAAATTGTATGCAATCTTACCCTCATAAGTATGTATAAGAATAAAGCATAAAACTGACTGTAATTTATTTCACTATTTTCTTAGTTTAGTACATTGATAAAGATTCTTAAAATTCTTTCAAATTTCTAGTGTTATATGCTGGTAAATTTGTTTAAAAAACTTTGAATAAGATGATAACTTTTATATTGAAAACACAAAATCAATTTGGTCAAAATTCTCTAACTTTGAATAAAAATATTACGTATTACAATTTTATCGCGAATGTGCTTATTAAATTTATGAATGAAAGGGGATATCAACAAAAAGATCAAGTGGTTTTATCATTGAAATAATCATAAATAAATAAAATACTAAACAACAGCTATGATTCCCAAGTGTCAAAAGTCTCAGCATATGCTTAAGCTATTCTAAAGTTGCAGCATCCAGCTTTTGTAGAGATGAATAGGAAAGAAGCAATGACAGAATATTGGTCACACATTTACTAGAAAAGTTCTCTTAAGATAACTGTAGACTCTCAAAACTAACTTTTATTGTTTGTAATAGGTTTCTGTGAAATTGTACTGTTATTAGAATTACACATACAAAATTTGAAGTCTAAATATAAATTCTTTTTGGACAGATTAATTAATAACTGTTTGAAAATTAGATTTATTCGAAATCCTATATACTCATTTCTTTAAAGCATAAATAACATGGCCATTTTTATTGTAAGATGTTTCTTAAACGTTAAAATAAAACTCAGTTTCTATTATCGTATACATTTAAAAAATATTAAGATGAAAAAAATAATGAGTCGGAAAAAATAATTTTATTCTGTGCAAATTGAATATAACAATTAAGTAGAACGTTTAACAATTTTGCGTTTAGAAATTAAAATTTGTCGACTTCTTTTCATCTCGTGAGACGTTCACTGTCTTATATAGTCATGATTTATTCGGTTGGTTGTTATTTAATATATAAGTAATTCAAAGTAGTCTTCTTTAGATATGAACAATTTGAATCAACATAAAGGAATATTATTTACTGAGTGATTGTATATATATATATATATATATATATATATATATACAAAGATAAAAACCATCAAATTAAATTGCTATCTGCTCCTTTTATTTTTTACCTTTATTTCAAAAATTTACTAATCAAACAACAGCAAAATTATCATAATAAATCATTATAAATATATATATATATACATATATATGCATACAAAGATAAAAACCATCAAATTAAATTGCTATCCGCTCTTTTTATTTTTTACCTTTATTTCAAAAATTTATTAATCAAACAGCAGCAAAATTATCACTGTCTCTTGAACCGATGTAAAACATGAAGTCACTCTTTTTCTCTTGGTCCGCGGATGATGACGTTTTTGGCATTTACACATTTTGAACACTGCATAAAGTGCCATCTTTGCTTAGCAATTTATCGCCTTTGAAATATGCCCCGAAAATTGCTAGCTGGTGGTCTTTTTTCTAAGGCACTCGGTTCATCTTGGTGCATATCTCGATTCAGACTTGGCCCAGAAATAAAAGGCCTGTCAGAAAAAATTTTCATCCTAAAACGCTGAGCATGACGGTATCTTGAAATCTAGGGTTCCTAATCGGCATTTCGGCCTTTCTTTTGAATTAGAATTACCATTGTTTGTTGGCCTTAAAACACAAGTCAACCAGATGTCCTATGTGTTCCATGTGTAAATTTTAATTTTTGGTCTATAAATAAATTCCTAATTAAAAAAACTATAAATCTATTGAATGTCTATGGTACATAATATATTCCATAAATATTTTAATTTAATAACATTGCTGTATATTGTATTTATCATTTTTAGTTAACTTTAATCATTTTCAAGTCACACAATGTTTTATTGCTTAAAACCCCTTACTTATTCTCTTGCTGAAACGTACTTCTTACTAAAATTTAAGAGCAAATTTACAGTCACTCTGATTTAAATTGCTTTAAATAAACACGATTTCTGCATCCTAATATAAAACTTGTCTCCTCACAACACTTAAAAACAATATACTCTATACGCTTCCTTACGAATTTTTTTCAAAAATGATATTAATAATAAATATCTTTCTTCTGAAAACAGCTAATTATACAATTTGTTTCTTCAATTTATCATGGGAAGAAATTTATGACATGGTTTAAAAGTTTCAAGGAAAATTAACAGCATTTTATTTTTTTAAAGTAATATTAGAGAGCTGTTTTAAATGAGAGGAAAGATGATTTAAATATGCAAATTAGAGATGAAAAAATACACCAACAAGAGTTGATTTTATTATTCTGCTTGGGTAGCAAATATGCTTGTACTTTTAGTCGTAAAAGACAATTTATCACCAGCAATATTTCACGAAAAATTTAAAATATGTATTTTACTAAGTCCTCTGCCCCTTTCTCTTTCTATATATCATTATATATTCTCTCTTCAAGGAAGTAATTGTACACTTTTGATTTTAGATGTTTAATTGAATATCTAATATTAGATCTTTCCCCGACATGCCAGAATTATTGCATAAATTAAATTTTTTTTTGTAATAACATATTTTTCGTTTTGAAATTGAATCACTATTTGATGTTGCTCATTGTGGAATAGTTCAATTGCTGCAAGGAGTACGATAGGCATGCTACGTAATAATTTTAAGGAAACTTCTTTTTAATATTTGGGATCTGAACGATGGCTAAATGTATAAGGCACTGCACTGCGGTTCCGGAGTTCACGGGAATGCCGCTGATGACCTGGATATACGTAACCATCTGGAATCGGATTTAATTGGTGGGTCCTGATCTCATTAGCACTCGTGTAACAAAGGAATATACCTTTAAAACTACAAACCAAATAAGTGACTTGTCATGCCGTTTACATGTTTCAAGATTTTCAAGTGAAGTTTTCATATAATATGTGTTACACAATAGACTATCAAATTATTCACTTTAAAGACATTAAATCATTTCTTGTATGCGCAATTATCTGAAATCGGATTTAATTGGTAGGTCCCTACCTCATTAGCATTAGTGTAACAAAGGAATAGCACAACAAACCAAACCATTCCCTTGTAGATTTGTCATGCCATTGCCATGTTTCAAGATTTTCAAGTGAAGTTTTTGTATAATATGTGCTACACAATAGACTATCAAATTATGCACTTATAAAAATTTAAATCATCCGCGTATGCTCAATTATCCGGAATTGGATTTAATCGATAGGTCCCGACCTCATTAGCACTCGTGTAATAAAGGAATAGACCGTAGCACTACAAACCAAACCATTCAATTGAAGATTTGTCATGCCATTGACATGTTGCAAGATTTTCAAATGAATTTTTCATATAATATGTGCTATACAATAGACTATCAAATTACGCGCTTATAAAAAATTGAATCGTTCGCATATGCACAATTATCCGGAATCGGATTTAATTGGTAGGTCCCGATCTCATTAGCACTCGTGTAACAAAGGAATAGACCGTAGCATTAGAAACCAAACCATTCAATTGAAGATTTGTCATGCCGTTGACATGTTGCAAGATTTTCAAATGAAGTTTTCATATAATATGTGCTATACAATAGACTATCAAATTACGCGCTTATAAAAAATTGAATCGTTCGCATATGCACAATTATCCGGAATCGGATTTAATTGGTAGGTCCCGATCTCATTAGCACTCGTGTAACAAAGGAATAGACCGTAGCATTAGAAACCAAACCATTCAATTGAAGATTTGTCATGCCGTTGACATGTTGCAAGATTTTCAAATGAAGTTTTCATATAATATGTGCTATACAATAGACTATCAAATTACGCGCTTATAAAAAATTGAATCGTTCGCATATGCACAATTATCCGGAATCGGATTTAATTGGTAGGTCCCGATCTCATTAGCACTCGTGTAACAAAGGAATAGACCGTAGCATTAGAAACCAAACCATTCAATTGAAGATTTGTCATGCCGTTGACCTGTTTCAAGATTTTCAAATGAAGTTTTCATATAATATGTGCTACACAATAGACTATCAAATTACGCGCTTATAAAAAATTGAATCGTTCGCATATGCACAATTATCCGGAATCGGATTTAATTGGTAGGTCCCGATCTCATTAGCACTCGTGTAACAAAGGAATAGACCGTAGCACTAGAAACCAAACCATTCCCTTGTCGAAATGTCATGCCGTTGACCTGTTTCAAGATTTTCAAATGAAGTTTTCATATAATATGTGCTACACAATAGACTATCAAATTATGCACATATAAAAAATTGAATCGTTCTCAAATGCACAATTATCCGGAATCGGATTTAATTGGTAGGTCCCGATCTCATTAGCACTCGTGTAACAAAGGAATAGACAGTAGCACTAGAAACAAAACCATTCATTTGTCGATATGTCACGCCGTTGACATGTTTCAAGATTTTCAAGTAAAGTTTTCATATAATATGTACTACACAATCGGCTATCAAATTATGCGCATATAAAAAATTAAATCATTCGCGTATGCGAAATTATAAATTAGTCGATAAATATGATTAAACATCGTAAAATATTTAGTATTTTTATGTTGATTATAAAGATTTCAATTTATTATTAAGTTTCTTGCAAAAGACTTTGCATTGGATTAAAAACATTCTATTTTAAAAACATAAAACTTGAGAAAAAGGTCGATTTGAAAAAAATCCTATTTATTTCCATTAATATAGTGTAATTATCACAGAAGTTAACATAGATAATAATAATCAGTTTCATAATTATACGTTATAGCTAAGTCGTAAATAAATAAAATAAATGTAATTAAATATCATAAAATATTTAGTATTTTATGCTGATTATATCGCTTTCACTTTATTATTAAGTTTCGTGCAAATGACTTTGCATTGGATTGAAAACCTTCTATTTTAAAAACATAAAACTTGAGAAAAAGGTCGATTTGAAAAAAAGTCCTTTATATCTGCATTAATATAATGTGATTCTCCCAGAAGTTACCATAGATAATAACAGTCAGCTTCATAATCAAACGTTAGAACTAAAACGTACACAAAGCTTTTTAATTTACAGACTGAACCCAAAAATTTATCGTTTTTCTAAGATTTGTTTCAATTCTACTGCTTTCTCTTGGAACCAATACTTTGCAAATATGCATATAACTGCTATTGTCTTTATTACACTCTTGAATTTTCAGGATAATTCGTCAAGAAATTTTAGATATATTCTGCAACATGTCTAAAATCAGACAAGTTCAATTACTTTTTGGTAGACAGCGTATAACTAAACCAAGTGAAATCAGTATCAATAAGTACCCAATATATAAATAATTGTATTTTTGTATATGCACCATAATTAATTGCAACTAAAATAAATGACAGGGAAATATAATTTAATTAGTTCAAAATAGTTAAAAATGTTGTATATAATTTACTGAAAGAAAGAAATATAGATAGAGTCAAGAGATATATAGATAGGGGAAAGAGAATAAGCTAGGAAAAAATTATCGAATTATCTTGTAAATTTTAAGAGCCTAGATTTTTTTAAATCATTGTAGGAAACATTTATATGATATTTAGTTAATGTTAATTATAGTTCGTATTTTGAAGATATTGCTATAATCATACATTACTTGTATCCTTAAATGAAAATTTGAAGATTCATCTGTATGATAACACATAATAGCGAATAATAATCTGTACCTCATTCATTTTAAGGAGTAAAAATACTCTTTCCAAATTGAAAATAATGACGAATGTATTTTATAATTATATGTTATAAAGATGTTAGTTTTTAAAATCGCTTTTTATCGTGAAATATTGAAATAATTGTACCCCCAAAAATATATGACTATATTAGTAAATACTTCTCTAAAAACAAAAATTAAATTTAACATCTTCTAAATATCATAAAAAGGATTCCTTTAATGTTTAAATAAAACTAGAACTTTTAAATTTATTTGATAATTCAATAACTTTTTTTTTAAATTTTTTTAGTGGCATGTACTATAATTGTTATATAGTGGAAAAATATAAAATATTCAATAAACACCATAAGATCCTTGCTACGATAGTTATACACCACAAAATAAAAATTAATTTTACCTGTTTCAAAACATTTCTTAACGTGGGGTTAAAAACTATTAATTGCAGTTATTTTCTAGACTACGGGTTACAGAGTCTGTTTAAAATACATTCTTCGCAGAATTTACTAATAAATTTACAAATTATAGAGAAACTTACAAATTATAGAGATTTTATTTCAAGAATAAAACAGAACAAATAGTGCATACACATACATATTTTACAGAAACAGTTAAACATCATTTCTACATTACTGATCTTCATATTCAAACATAAAGATGAAAATTATTCCCAG
>CM063503.1:15664293-15681793 GCA_032207245.1 Pardosa pseudoannulata | reverse complement strand
GTACCAGCTATCCTCTACCTGCCCTACATTGTCCACGAAATTCGAGAAACATCATGTTGAATGGCCGAACACCCCTTTATGTCCTTGAAAGAGGCACTGTAATTGCTGTGAGGTATAGGGATGAGGTTTGCCTATGTTTGGTTTTTTAAGAGTGCGATTAACCTTGGTTTTGTTTTATTGACGACATCGTGTCACCTTATGAGCTCATATGGTTTAGGAGTTTTAGAAAGTGAGGATATTAGACGGATGAATCGGCCAAGCAGATCTCTAGACCTGAACTCTAGAGAGCATATCTGGGAAGCTCTGGGGAAGCAATTGAAACTAGCAATACCCTCCGAGAACCATTCAGGACCCCAAAATAACGTTGCTGAACGATTGAGACATATTTCCCCAGGAACTCATAAACTGCCTTGTTTCAATATGAAATTACTTTGCGAGACCTATATATCTGTAGGAAGGAACTATACTCCTGTTAGTCCTTTTTTTCTTCTATTCTGCAACCATTGTTTCATAGCTTCCAACTCTGAGTTTCATTCATTACCATGCATACATAACTATTGATTGATTATTTGTTTTATATTCTATCAGGGTATATGCATACAAAATTTCATTAAAATCCATCCAGTAATTCTGGAGATAATTCACCAACTATGAAATTTCTCTTAATTTAAGGATGAGTGTAATTAATATATAATGAACTTGCAACCTGAAATTTTTTATCATAAAAAATTTAAATAGTAATGATATTCATAAAAACCTGTTCCGTAATTCTTAGATTTCTTTGCTTTTATCATTATGTTTATTATTATTTTTAACTTTTGAGCAAAAGTCATATATTCTACTTCAACACATTAAACGTAGCACATTCTGTAACATGTAATGCTAATTTAGAATCTTTTCAAAATATCTTTGCAATTAAATGGCACTTATAGGAATTAATAAAATTTCTTTATTTCGTAAAAGAACAATATTTTTACCTAATATTATTGCTATTCTAAGTAATTATGAATATTTATTAAATATTTTATAAATATACAATATTAAGAAGCCGACTACTCTTATAATTCTTTCTAAAACGTTTATTTGGATTTAAGCATAATGTATTGTAGAAAAACATAATTTTATGTTAAATTATAACTTTTAAAAATTATATGTCTTCATAACAAATTGATTAAATAAATAATCAAAGAAAGAAATATGAAGACGGATAATTCAGTTTGTACTCTTATTTAAAATTTAACAATTAATATTTTAACATTTTCTGGAATAGCCTTCTATTTTAATTACCGCTTGCAAACTCCAGGAATATATCGACAAGAGTTTTTGTCGTTTCAATTAATGTTTTCTCAAATTCTGCTTTCGAAGAAAATTTTAATTACTCCTTACTTGTGATTTGATACTGTTGTAAATATTTTCATATTTAACTGTCTTTTTTTGTGTGTGTTTTGGGGATCCAGATGAAAGTGGGGTTGATTTTAAACTTAACAATTATCATCGCTTCCACGGAAGTTGAATTTGAATTCTTCGAAAATGACATTGTCTCAAAATACGTGTGGCTCGGAAGTATAAGTTTTAGCAAATAAATCTCATTTCTCGATTTATTTTGCTTCTGTGAAAATTTTCTTTCTCAAGATATGACCATACTTTATAGAAATTTCGGTATACCAGATATGTAGAAATTACTTTTATAATTTTTTTATTGGAAAAAATTACTCAACATTATTCAAAATATTATTTTGTCATCTGCTTGGTCCTTTTATATAAATTTTGAGGACCAGCTAAAAGCAGGACTATTTTTAAACGTTATAAATTTTATCGCTTACATTTATGTTTATTTTCATATTCGGAAATTACATTACGCCAAAATAAAGGGTATTTTGGAGAAAAGTAGGGATCTGAAATATAATTTTAAACAAATAAATTTCATTTCTCTATTTATTTTGCTTATGAGAACTTTTTCTCACGATATGACAGCTGTACGTTACGAAGATTTTTGCGAAATTGGCCCGTAGAAGTTTTTTTTTTACTTGTTTTTATTGTTGCAAGTTTTGATGTATTTGCAGTAGATTTCTCGTGATAGATATGGAGCAGGGAAAAGCATAAGGGTGTAAATAGCTATTACATACCAATGACTTATATCAGGCCATGTTGATATAAAGCAAAGAGTTAAGACACCAGATACAAAATGATTTGCAGATTATTTTTTATTTATAATTTTATTCTTTTTTCTACAATCTGGTGACGCACATAAAAAGATTCAATCTCAATATGGAGCTGTTGGAGTGTAGATGCCAATATAGCCAATCTCAATATGGAGCAGTTGGACTGTGGAAGAAACTCCCGTTGATGCCTCTTTCCTGAGATGAACAAAAGAATTGAGATTTTTTTTGTCTCTGCTGAAGTCGAAGGGACCTCCGAATCTGCTGAGTGAAAATCCAAAAACTCTTGTTGCCAAGGACAAAGACGACTGACCCGCGTCAGCCACCCCTCCTGTCCAATGGGGTCGAAGGGGGGGATCACTGACATCGCCCTCGTCCCTCGGTCAACAGTATAACTCACGTTACATTCAGTCCCTCGGCAGACTTTTTATAGGGATGAATCCATGAATAATTGAGACAGTTGGTGAAACTAAACTTGCAGTAAAACATAAAATTAATAAAATACATCTTCGTCTCGTTTGTATCATATCTGACATGCTAAGTAATTTTTAGCGCATAATTGTGTCTTATTAAAATAATGCATTTGCACCACTAAATCACCTAAATTTACATCCTTCGTAGTTTATATAGTATCTGTTTACAAACAAAGTTACTAACATTTACATCATTGCATTTTCATAGAAAGAATATAAAATTTTTTAAGAAATCTTTTACATAACTAAATATATTACATTTTGCAAAATTTTTATTCCTCTGATATGTGGATCAGTCAACACTTTTAAAAATGGGCAATTCACCTTACTGCACCAAATAATCCTTAAATTGTCTGGTTTGTAGCTATGTGAACATGAACAAATTTTATTTCAAATCAAATCCAAATGAACTATATTATTATTATTATTATTATTATTATTATTATTTTTCTTGTACCGCATCAACGCGTGACGGTCTTTGTTGAAATAATTTGCTGACAGGGACTTTAGTCGTTTGTTTATCCAACTGTATTATGATAAAAACTCTTGTTGCGAAGGCCAAAGACAACTGACCCACGTCAGCCACTCCTCCTGTCCAATGGGGTCGAAGGGGGGGGGTGTCACTGACTTCGCCCTCGTCCCTCGGTCAACAGTGTAACTCACGTTACAATAGCAAAAGTAAAATTTGCTTAAAACTATAGAAAATTGAAGATTGTGTGTTCTTGTTGTTACTATTGTTCCTACGTCCGATATTTTATTCTCAGCCCAGTCCAAAGTAAAAACGCATTGTAACATTGAATTAGAGACACATAAATCATGATCAAACAAACGCAGAACATATAAAATTTATTACTAAACATAGACAACTTTTGTTGTTGATTTATAGATTGCGCTGCTTTTCTTTTGAGGCGAGAGTTCATTTTAGTTGAAAGACCATCTCCATCCATTGTAGACACACAATTTTTATGCTGGAATCGAATCCCCACACTAGTGCTTTGCGATAAGCAGCGCTGGTGTTTTATCCGCTAGCATGATAATTAACGAAAAAAGAATGAGACTTTATCGACTCCTAGATCTTTCAGCGAAGTTTTTAATCCCCATTTCTTTAACTATTCCTCTGAGAATTCTTACTGTTGCCACTGATAATTTCAACTCTTTTTGCTATATTTCCCATTTCTGTAAATTGGCATCTAAAAACTAATGTCCCTACGTCAGATATTTTATTCTCAGCCTAGTCCGAAGTAGAAAAACATTGTAATACTGAATGAGAGACACATAAATCATGATGAAATAAACGCAGAACATATAAAATTTATTACTAAACATAGACAACTTTTGTTGTTGATTTGTAGATTGCGCTGCTTTCCTTTTGAGGCGAGAGTTCATTTTAGTTGAAAGAACGGCTCCATCCCTGGGAGACAGACAATTTTTATGCTCGATTCGAATCCACAGACTAGTGCTTTGCGATAAACAGAGTTGGTGTTTTATCCACTCGCCTGATAATTAACGAATAAAGAATGAAAGTTTATCGACTCCTAGAGTTTTCAGCGAAGTTTTTAATCCCCATTTCTTTAACAATTCCTCTGAGAATTCTTACTATTGACACTGATAATTCCAACTCTCTTTCCTATATTTCCCATTTCTCTAAATTGACATCCAAAAATAGTCCAGTCCATGTTGTTGTGCCGACGAGATCTAAATAATCTAAATAATAAATCATTCATAAGCTTTTTCCTAATTCTCAGACTCTAACAATGGCAGAATGAGTGATCGCTGCCTTTCGGAGGTTCAAATCTCACTGCTTGCATGGATGTACGTAGACATTCAAAATAAAATAATTTAATGGTTGTTTTATATTTTTAAATTTCTGTCTTTATATTTCAAGTTTTAATAGGGAAAACTTAAGATATTTTTATATTTATTAAATGTTTAACGTGATTTTATATTTAAATAATTTATTTATACATGTAAATAGTTTTTACTAGAAAAAAATGCCATATGACTTTTATTCGGGAAACAACTTCTACTACATGTATTATTAAATTTTAAGTGCATATGTTGAAAATTTTCGCTATATCACCTCCATTCCTCAGGATAAATCGCACATTTTGCTTGTCTCCCGATAAGCGAGATATAACGATTGGCTACTCTATATTTCTTTCGGTATCTCGTTTCCAATAAAACTCAAGTAAATGATCTCAATGCATATGTTTTTAATACATGTAGTCCTATATTTTAACAAATATATATTTTAGGTAACTACAGATCCATCAGTTGTTAGATATGCATATATTCATTACCCGATTTTAAAATTTTCAAATTTTAGTCAAATATTTTGCATGAAGTATTCAGTAAAGATGTAATAAATCCTTTAGATATGTAACTTAAAAGATATATCTATATCTATCTATATATATATATATATATATATATATATATATATATATTTAGTATTTTTTTACATGTACTAACATATATAAATATTCATTTAGCGGAAAAATAGCATATTAAACTGTTAAACTCTTATAATTTTAAAGATAATTAGAATTCCCACTGTCTCAATATACTAAGCATCTGTTAATACTATATGTTCCATATTGTCAATTTCTTTCAATGTTGATCAGCTAAATTTGTGTTTTTCAGAAATTGTGTGGAAAAAAATCTTTTTATATTTTTTTCTCTGAAACATTATTCAGTCTTGCTTGTATAATAAACGTTCGTGATCCAACAAGCGAAGGTTTCTTCAACGTTTTACTTAATATATTTTTTATTCGGTAGCTTGTATTCCACAGAATTGTAAAAAAAAAGAGAAAGAAGGGAAAAATAATGTGTTCTTAAACGCGTTGCTCCTTTCTCTAGTTTTCCCACACTGTTGCGTGATTTACGTACATTAAGAGTTTTATATGAAAATGGGAGAAAACCATCAAGCGCGATCAATTTGTTTCCTGCTATATGAGTCCTGGTAAAATGTTAATCATATAATCGGTAAGTATGCGATCGACCAAGGAAATGGCTGTCCTTTCGTGAGTGTATTAGAAACGGAGTAAATAGAAGAAAACTGTTTCAAATGTTTTAATCATATTACCCATTGTGTATAAAATATGTAATTCTTATTCATCAGTGACCATTATTTACGCAGTATTAATAGGATAAAGCAGCGATTGGCAGGAAAAAAGCTTAAACTCAAAGTGTTGTTAAAAATGTCTTCAAATTATTCCTGTCGTTAAATATAATTATATCTATTTAATCACTGATGTAATTAAACTTAATCTTTGTCAAGGCTCTGTAATTACATCATCATCTTAGGTGCCAGTCGAAATCAATAACACATTTGCAGCCAGTAATTTGATTTAAATTTCTCTGGTTCTAACGGCAAACCGGTGAAAATAAAGAAATTCAAAAGCTAATTGCTGCACTTATTTCATATTAACGCAGGGACAAAGTTTTTCAAGTAGTTACATGGATAAAAAATTTCTATTAAATCAATGAAAGTCATAAAATTTCGTTCAGGAGAAATGATATAAATGGTCGAACTTTATATGGTGCTTCTTCATTTCCTTCCGTATATTTAAGAAATTGCTTGTTCTTGTTATTACGATATATAAACGTCTTTTATATATCTTTTAAAAGCAATAAAAAACTGATGACGCAATTTCATAATAAACGATGCCTTCTGTAAATTAATAGCCATATAGTACATAAAATATTTATTGGTATAAGAAATTCTTTATAAACATGAACTTTTCCAGGCGGATTTATGTAAGCATCGTAGTATCTTTATCACTATGAGACTTCATCAGTGTCTAAACTTTCGACATGATTATGTTTACCATATTACCTTGCATCCCACTTTTATGAATTTCTTATACACACTATCCATCACACTTTAAACTGATTTCTTAAAATATATTTGTTTTTATTTTTATATTTTAGCTCATTGGGATCATCACATATATGACTTTATATATTTTTTACTTCTTTCAACCTGTTTGTTTTTATCTTTTGAATTACTGTTATCAATCTGTTCTTTCTCTTTGCACTTGGACTTTTTTATCACAGTTAAATTTTATTAATTTATTTGGCATAATGCCCTGCAAGAAAACCAAGTGTCATGAAGCTTCATACAACACAACTTTTCAGACAATAGACTTCAAATAAGGGACACATTGTATTATCTTCATCATTATGAAACTCCATCAGTGTCTAAACTTTCGACGTGATTATGTCTACCATATTACCTTGCATCCCACTTCTTTGAATTTCTTACATACGCTATCCATCACACTTTAAACTAGTTTCTTAAAATATATTTTTTTTATTTTTATATTTTAGCTCATTGGGATCATCACATATATGTCTTTATATATTTTTTACTTCTATTAACCTGTTTATTTTTATCTTTTGAATTACTGTAATCATTTTGTTCTTTCTCTTTGCATTTGGATTTTTTTTCTCATAGTTACGTTTTATTAATTTATATGGCACAATGTCCTCCAAGAAAACCAAGTGCCGTGAAGTTTCATACAACACAACTTTTCAGACAATAGACTTCAAATAAGGAGCGCATATAAAATGTTTCTATGTTATATCTCCCCAAAAGCAAAAGTTTAAAAAATACATAAATTTAAAATCTGCATGAAAGTTTTTTTCATTAAAAATATGAAATTTATATTGTTATTTTACAATAAACCTTTTCCTGTTATCAAAAAAATATTTAATCGCAATGAAAGTGAATATTGATTACTTTCTAACTTTGATGTTTAATAATAACAATACTTTTGTTTAAACTGATTAAATAACATAAATGAGCCACTTAAACTCAGAATAAATAAAAAAATAACTGAATTTTGTTAAATTTTTATTTCCATAGACTTATAAATTGCCTTCAAAAATCAGTCATTAGGTTTCACATGTAATGAGCATTATGTATTAAAAATAGCACAATAGTGTCTGCTAAAACCTTCAACCCAAATGTATGGGAAATTCCATACACAAAAAAGTACTTTCAAATTGGAAAGGAAAGTACTAATAAATGCATTCATTGTACTTAAAAATTTGAGATAAATTCAGCTCTACAGTACAGTGTTTAGCCTTAACATTTATACGTAATGGATTTTGGTTTGATCCCCCAATGTAATGTAAATGCTTTCGTATTATTCTTTTCTCTGTCATAATAAAATGATTAACTATCCTGCGATAATATATGGGTGATTGCTAACAAAAATCAAATGCACCCGAAATGGAAGGAAAGAAACAGCAGTTAATATACTAAATATAGTGTATGATAAACATTAAACATTAAATATATATTTAAAAAAGTGATAAGTCGAAATAAGTAATACGAGAGAGTAAAACAACTGTAATAAAATGCAAAGCCAACATAATTAAGACAGAATTCCCTGAACATGTTGCTCCTCTGATACAACTGAAAAGCTGTATGCATACTTTCTCTCGATATTTGTGCCTTGCTTTCGTTGACTTTGCATTTTCTGCTTTAAAAATGTTATATTAAAAGAGAACATGAATATTTTTTATTATATTTGTAGTTGTTTGATTTTTTACATTATTAATTTCTTCATTTATTTTTCTATAATTTTTTGTTATTTTTCTTTTACTCTTTTGTTAGTTACTTATGTATTAATTTCAAATATAATATACTTTATTAGTGTTCTATATTACATTTATGTATTACTTGTTTATTTGCATAACTCCCTTTTTATTAATTTAATCATATATTTTTATTGCTTTTAATTTCTGAAAGAATACTCGTGTTTAACAAAATTCTTATGGAACCTGTAACGAGCTTAAAAGATTATAAATTTTTTCTCTCTGTGAAGTCGTAATTATGCTTGCTCTAGCTATAAGAAAACCTATCACATGAATAAGTAATTTGTATACATATTACCTCTTCAAACTTCAATATATACATATATATATATACATATATATATATATATATACATATATATATATATATACATGTATATATATATATATATATATATATATATATATATATATATATATATATATATATATATATATATATATATATACCCATATATAATATATATTTGTGTGTGTATGGGATGATATTTTAACATAAAACTAACTAACTTAATTATAATAGTATTTTAAATCAAATTTCTGGTGATTCTGTCCGTAAAATTGCAACCATTGGCGATGCTCCTTTGTTTTCTCTTCATGTAGTAAACTTCTTAGAAACCAAAATTATGTGCAGTTTGGGGAAAAATTTATGATAAAGGGGATAGAAACTAAAATACAGATTATGTTACCAATGATGGGTTGTTCATTTAAGTTCAACATTTTTTTATGTGTGCTATTATGTACTATGCATAATGTATGTACTATGTATGTATTATGTATGTGCTATTATGTATTATTCCGTGTATAATTTTTAATTGTGCTTCTCCCTTTTTTTTAAATATATCATAATGTGTTTTAAAAATAATAATGATTTAAAAACTCAACACAATATCTTTTTTCAATATTCAGGATCAGCGATTTGGTAATTATGTGAGACAATTTTATATTCCCTATGAAAAAGCCAAATTTGATTCGAGTTTTAAGCTGTTTAACTTACAAGTATTAATACACAACCATTAAAAAAGTTAAATCGTTATTAAAATTTTAAACACTTCTTTATTAAAATACTTTGCTTGTTAAAATTTTACAAGTTTTTATAAGTATTAGTCCATAACATCTTCCTTAATATTAAGTAGAGATACCTTGCTTAAAGTTTTCTAACCATACTCTTAACAGCGCTTAAATTAATATATTCTACAAGGAGCAAAAATATCAGGTGGGGTGGACATCTGCTTAATATTTCAAGAAAAACAGCTTTTTAAGGGAGAACAGCTGCAAGCTTGGGTTTGGAATCCATTAATATAATGTTACCCTAGAAAAGAGTAACGATGGAATAAAATTAAGTTAAATGTCAAAGCTTAAGAAGGTTTAAATCTTCATTTTTAAATACATCCAATTTTTTCTCTTATCAGACTTTGTTCAGTTTTTCTACAATTTGCCTGTAAAATCCAAAAATGAAAGTTAAGCTTTTAGAATTAATTTTTACAGAAAAAATTACACAACTTTCTAGACATTGAATAAAAGTGGATTTATGTATATTTTTCCTTCTTATTTAGTTTTTTGAAGCTACGTTTTATAGTTTTTTAAAAATAATTATTCAGATGAATCATAGAAAAATTTCATTTAAAAATTAATACAGATTTAAATTACTATACAAACAGTTAAATATTTATATTTTACATTAATGTTCACTGCATTTTTATTAAAACATACTTTTTACGCATTTTTATACTTATATTAGAATCCATTTTTTTTTACAAAACTTCTTCCAATCTATTTCTCTACAATTTTATTTATCAATAATAATATTGAGTCCCAATACACTATAATAAGGGAGAAGGGATTCTCACAATGTTTTTAAGATTAGCCTGTTGGCGTAAGTAATGGAAGTTGAATTTATTATTTTTTTCTGTACATGCGACATTAGGTTTTTTTATGCCCTTCCATGACACGATTCATCAATGTGTACCTCTTCATGATATTTAACACTAGATTGCCGAGATTTCTTGTATACCGATATTGCCCAAAAACAGTCAAAATGACTGCATTGTGAAAAAATAACAAATATTTAAAGAAATTTGTTTAAATAATTTTTAATATTATATAATAAAGGGAGAAGTGGAAGTTCTACAATTATTCATAAACCCATTTATATTTATAGAAAAAGTCACCAAATTCTAAGAAATTGTGATTATATTTCATAATTGGTTTTTTTAATTGAAATTAAAAAACAGTCATCAAATGTGTACTGCCTTCAATCTATTTAAATATGTATCGGAAGTTTGGGTTAGGGAACTTGGTAATTGAACGGTTATCTTCCAGATAATTATTATTTTATTTTTCAACTCAATACCAAAGTCTGTCTTCTGGTGCATTACCCACTACACACTTCTTGTGTTACCTAATTTATTTAGACTTTATTGTATAGTCAATAGCATTCTTAAGACAGGATAGTACAATCATGCCCAAGGTTTAATTGAGGATCCTAAATCAGCCCACAACGGTGATATTGTAATGTTAGCCACAATGTAAGCAACTTCAGAATTTTACAATGGTAGAATACTCATAGGATTGTTGTGATTAGAAACAACTAAAGACCATCATCATTTGATCATCTCGTTTTATCTTAAAAGGACTACTATACTTATAAGGACTTATAAATATTACTATACTTATTGCTTATAAATAGTATCCTGTTGTGTAAAAGAAAATGTTGAATGTGTATGCCTTAGAAAGGTGTATCAGGCAAGCAAATTATGCTGAATTGTACTAGCCAAAATACAACACATTTCATAAACTATTATAATGCAACTACTGGGATAAATGTATTTAACTAACATGCATTAAACTAACTATTCTGGTTTTAAAAACTTTCATTTTATAAAATATGTATTACAGTATATCGGAATGATTGATTTGTTTTCTACTTGAGTAAATATTTTAAGTCATTTCTATTTTTACAGTTTAAAATATATTTTACCCCCCTTTTTTTAGAACTGGAGCATTTTTACTAGGCAATATGAATTCGTGCTATTGAGAATTGGATGTACGCGTATATATATATATATATATATATATATATATATATATATATATATATATATATATATATATATATATATATATATATATATATATATATATATGTATGTATGTATGTATGTATGTATGTGTGTGTGTGTTACTGTGAATTTCCGAAACTGGAGAATGTTGGCCTTCTCTGGCTAATGTCAACATTTACACAGCCACTTGGAATATGTCAGAACATTTTATTATGTTCTTATACATTCGGACTATCACCGATGTATAGGCAGTAACAAATCGCTGATCCTGAATATTGAATAAAGATATTTTGTTGAGTTTTTAAATCATTATTATTTTTAAAACACATTATGATATATTTAAAAAACAGGGAGAAGCACAATTAAAAAATTATACACGGAATAATACATAATAGCACATACATAATACATACATAGTACATACATTATGCATAGTACATAATAGCACACATAAAAAAATGTTGAACTTAAATGAACAACCCATCATTGGTAACATAATCTGTATTTTAGTTTCTATCCCCTTTATCATAAATTTTTCCCCAAACTACACATAATTTTGGTTTCTAAGGAGTTTACCACATGAAGAGAAGACAAAGGAGCATCGCCAATGGTTGCAATTTTACGGACAGAATCATCAGAAATTTGATTTAAAATACTATTATAATTAATTTAGTTAGTTTTATGTTAAAATATCATCACGTACACACACAAATATATATTATATATGAGTATATATATATATATATATATATATATATATATATATATATATATATATATATATATATATATATATATATATATATATATATATATATATATATATATATATATATATATATATATATATATATATATATATATATATATATATATATATATATATATATATATATGTATATATATGTATATATATATATATATATATATATATATATATATATATATATATATATATATGTATATATATATATATATATATATATATAATATATATATATATAATATATATATGTATATATGATGTGCAGACATATTACACATACAGGTTGTTTGTACGTTATAGATAAGGACTTTGTACACTATTATTATACAAAATTAAAATATACGGCGTAAATTTGGAGGAATGATAGCTGAAGAGATCCAAAAATTATTTCAAAGAATGTCTATTTGACACCTTCTGATATGGAACGATAAAAACTGAATTCATTTTATTTTGCTTATTTCGAATGATCTACTTTTTTCGTAAAATAACAAATCCAAAATGTTTATGGATTGGCTTATTACAGTCATTTTATCACCTTACCGAGTGATAAAACCTTTTATAGTTTGAAGTTTCCTCAGATATGACCCTATTATTTTTCAAACGAGTTATATCTTCAGATCAGGAAAGTTTTTTTTTTACGCGTTCACAAAATAGTACACTTCTACCTAAATAAAATAACCTGTTTCAAAAATTAAACAGATATAAAATGATAATTATTTTATTTATCCATTAGAAAAACTATTATAGTAATTTTGTTATTTCACTCAATAAATTTTTTTAAAATAAGCACATTCACCCATATTTTGTCTCCAGTATTTAATTTTTTTTAGAATTACTTTTCAGTGATACTTAATTTATAGAAATCTTTATATACCTAATACAAGTTTTCTTTTCCTATTAATATACGTTTTTTATATAGCTGAAATATTTAAATAAATTTGCTTTACCAAGTGTAACAAATATAAATTTATTAAAAGTAATCTTATGTAATAAATATTAATATATTATTTAAGATTATTTTTACTTATGAAAAAGCTGAGACCTCACATATTATTTTATTATGTTATTTTTTTATTTACTTAATATCATATATAATAAATAAATTTATAGAATAATTCTATGGTTAATTTACTGTACGGGCTCCGATATCAATGTTGTCAGCATACAGCAGTCAAGAATAGTCAAAACTCTTGTATTTGTTTCCACAGTCTACAATTTTTCTTACATTTTCTAATGTGTTACAGTCAGAAAAGGAGAGCTGGAGTCGGTTGTAGCAAACCATCTTAAAATAGCTATATTTAATGATTTGGAATTAAAATGTTTATGGTAATAAATGTAAACAACCATTCATTATATATGAAGCAAATTAGGTCATAAAACCACTCATGAAAAATGTTTTGTAAACTGTTCAGTATTTGAGTATGAATATTTTAAAATGTTCATACTCACTGAAAAATTAATTGGCTCGTCTACGATTCTTATTAAACCTTGTATTTGACGCCTTGTATAAACAAATTTTTGAAGTAAAAACGAAAGAAGGAGTAAAATGAGCAATAAGTATTTACCACAGTAGAATGTTACGTAAACTATATATAAAAACTTTCTCATTTCCAATGCTACTAGAAAAAATGAAATTTGAGTAATTTAAAAAATAAACTTCAAACTAATGAAATCCCTCGGCACCCAAATTATGTTTGCAGAACATCCTTTTTTTATCTCAGCGGTAAAAAAAAACTATTACATTTTTTCACTCTAAGCGGTATTTTTTAATTCCGCTACAAGGTCCAAATAAATCGATGACTTTTTCATTCTTCTGATTAAAGATAATTACTGTTGTTCTGTTAGTCTAAATTACTTTAGCTAGTTTTCTACAACTAACATAATTATTTTTCTACTTACTCAATAAAAGGGATAATAGTAAAAAGATTCGCCGGGATCTTTTGGAATCGCAATTTTACGAAATATTGAAAAAGCAAATAATGACATCACTGTTAGACAGAGTTTGTTGGTAATAAGAATATGGATAATCTTGCCTATAGCTTTTATGAGTAAATTATAAGAGATGAAACTGTTTATTGAAAATAATCGCTTAATCAGGGAACTATTGAAAGCTATTTGCCAGGATATTATGTTTTGAAATACAGATAAAAATATCTCCTGAACATGATATCGATACTCCAGCTCAATTCTGATTTGTTGCTATGGAAGTTTAATATTTATTTCTCTCAGCCTAAAATCTGACAGCAATATTTATGAACGTACTAAAGCTGGGAGAAACATTATCGACTTATTGATAAACTAATTGAATATTAGTATCTTAACGGCAAAAAGAGAGGTAAAATAATTTGTAAAAATCTCAGTCAAATATTTCCTGATCATCATATCTTAATGGATGATAAATTTTCTTTTTCAAAATTTCAGCACAATCATATTTGACTATACAAAAGTTTCTTGATATCATAAATAATATTTCTGTAGGATATTCCATTTGACTAACGAACTTGAATTTCATTAGTTTTTTTTTTTTTAATTGATAATAGCTAAACATTTTCCAGTGTTTACATTGGGAAAATATATACTGATAAACCTTTAATAAATTGTGCAATTTTAAGATTTTCCAAATTCAGTCTGAAGGGGAAGAAACTAGTTTGATTCCAAAGACAGCATTTGATATATAGCTCTAAATCAATATATAAATAAAACCTTATTAAAACTGTTATAAATAAGGCTCTCTATAAAGAAAATGCATTTCACTAAAATAAAAACTTGTCTTATAATTAATATTTATATTTAATATATGGTAGATGAAGTTTTGTATAGTGGTTGAATTACATAAGCATAACTTGTATTATACCTATATACTTGTATCATAACTTGTATATATAAACTTGTTCATAGAGGTACGCTAAGGCTTAAAATTAATTTTTATTAAATTCTATTTAATAAGTTTGGCATGAAAATAAAATTAAAGCATGTAATGTATGTCATACATGCACTGTGTGTTTACTGAAGTGTTATACACATTGTATTCCCTAGATTCATTCCCCTTGTAATTTTTCCTTCATTTAAAATTGAAATGATCATAAAGGGGCGATGATTTATATACATTACACAAATTAAAAATTTCGTTACACGGAAATGAATACCTGTAGCAGTTATTTAATAAGAGTTTTCGACGGTGTAGCATGTTCAAAAATTACGTCAAGTTTGTCTTGAAGAACTTTACGCAGTTTTCGTATGCTGAGATCTACTTAATTCAAGAATTATTTCATATTCATTTTTATTATTGTCTACATCTTGTGATATATATATATATATATATATATATATATATATATATATATATATATATATATATATGTGTGTGTGTGTGTGTGTGTGTGTGTGTGTGTGTGTGTAATGGGCATTTCAACCCACCACAAATGAGAAAAAGATACCCACTTTCATTCGGGTGCAGTCGAGTGGCCAAAAAATGAAAAAGGCACGGAAATTTGAAAACAATAAATTGAGTTTATTTTAGCATCTTGTTTCCAGAGCTTCTCCGTGTGAAACAGGGGTACATGAGGTTACGTAGGGTGTGAGCCAGCCAATCAGTATGTTAATAGTTTGTCTTATGATGGCGCGGGATGAAGCGAAACTATTTATATAAAGGTGTTATGTAAAGATCGCTGAAGTAAGCAGGAATTAATTTTGATATATAGGAAACCACTAATTTTCGATAATGTGAAGGAAAGAACAAAAAGCTTTCGCCAACACTAGCAATTTAAGGACAGAATTACTCGAAAATTGTTTTAAAATGCAATTATAGTTACGCTGGTCACTTTTAGGTTAAAAAATCATTACACACAGACACACACACACACACACATATATATATATATAGTTATTTAAAGTCAAATTTCATTTAAAATTGCTTAGGGGTTCATTAGTCCATAGTAAGAATCAATAAGAATGCAAGATAATTAATAAAATGGAGATACGGGCAACACTAAATCAAGATTTAAAAATCGCCAAATTTATCGAGAAGCACAAGAGTTTTCAAATATTTTTGTTGGTTTAAAATATCCCCACAATTACTCAGAATTTTTTTGGGGTTCCATAATTTGTATATCTTTCTTGTTGTCTATCATTCTTTCATACATACAAGTATAAAGTATGTGAATCAAGTGGATCTCAAGAAAGCCATTTACTTAAAAGTTTTCAGGCTTATACTGGAGGTTGAGTATTATTCTAAAAATATATAAAAATGATATTTTTTTAAGTTTCAAAAATGCTTAAAAATTAATGTCATCCTGTAAAATATAATTTTATTTTATTTGTAAATTATTTGACAAAAATGGAAAAGGAGATAAATTCATGCAGTTTTTGTAAATAACATGAAAAATCATTGTATCTGTCTTTAAACCGGGTTATACCTAATATTAATCAAACAAACAATTCGTATTTTTTAACTATCCTCAAATTCTTCACATTAAGTTGAAATCACATCACACTGATGCCTATAAAAAACTCTCACAAGACTACTGTCCTAAAAGCGAAACACTACGCATAAATAGGTTAATATCAAGGCCAAAATTCAAAAAAAATGTAAACTATGTAATATCTTCCCTTCTGGATCCGCAGGGAGTCGAGATAAACACTTTGAGATCCGCTTAACTGAACAAAAAGTTATTATATATAAGTCTATTCTATATAACTTGATTGTCTCGGTTGTTTATCTTCGGTGTCATTCAGCACAAGTACTAATCTCATTATAATATAGTATAGATTAATATAACAGGGAAGTGAAAGCTAATACATAATTCTTTATTAAATTTTTACACGGCTTTATCAAGTCTTTCCTTAAAATAATTTAAAATAAGTTGTTTTTTATTGAAAAATATATTATGATCGCAGGAAGCCAAGATAAACACTTTGAGATCCGCTTAACTGAACAAACAGTTATTATATATAAGTCTATTCTATATAACTTGGTTGTCTGGGTTATTTACCTTCAGTGTCATTCAGCACAAGTACTAATCTCATTATAATTTTGTATAGATTAGTATAATAAAGAAGTGAAAACTAATACATAATTCTTTATTAAATTTTTACACGGCTTTATCAAGTCTTTCCTAAAATAATTTAAAATAAGTTGTTTTTTATTGAAAAATATATTATGATTGCAGGGAGCCAAGATAAACACTTTGAGATCCGCTTAACTAAACAAACAGTTATTATATATAAGTCTATTCTATATAACTTGGTTGTCTGGGTTATTTATCTTCAGTGTCATTCAGCACAAGTACTAATCTCATTATAATTTTGTATAGATTAGTATAATAAAGAAGTGAAAACTAATACATAATTCTTTATTAAATTTTTACACGGCTTTACTAAAATAATTTAAAATAAGTGATATTTTATTGAAAAATACATTATTTCAAGGAAATA